>VYXF01007842.1:88567-110167 GCA_013397295.1 Polioptila caerulea | reverse complement strand
GGTGCATCGGGAAGAGAGTGGCCAGCGGGTGATCTTCCCCCTCTCTTCGGCCATGGTGAGGCCACATCTGGAGTGCTGAGTCCATGCTGGGCTCATCAGTGTGAGAAAAGCTACTGGAGACGATCCAGGGGACACCACAAAGATGATGAGGGATCTGGAGCAACTCTCTTTTGAGGAGAGGCTGCAGGAGCTAGGCCTGTTTAGTCTGGAGAAGAGAAGACTTGAGAGGGAGTCTCATCAATGCATAGAAATATCTCAAAGACAGGTGTCAAGAGGGTGTTGCCAGGTTCTTTTCAGTCATGCCCAGCAACAGGGCAAGGATCAATTGCCATAAATCAAAACTCAAAAATTTCCACCTCAACATGAGGAAGAACTACTTCACATTCAGGGTGGCAGAGCACTGGAACTGGCTGCCCAGGGAGGCTGTGGAGTCTGCCTCTGGAGACATTCAAAACCCACCGGGATGCTTTCCTGTGTAGCCTGCTCCAGGTTACCCTGCCTTGATAGGTGTTGGTTAGATGATCTCCTGAGGTCCCTTCTAACCTATACAATTCTCTGTTTCTGGGATGTGCGACAGCACGGGGGACCCTGTAGGGGTAGAGTGCTGTAGGTGTAGGGAAAGAGGGCTGTGAATGGCTCTCAGCTTTGGCCACTGTCACTGTGCTCCCTCTGGCCCACGCAACAGCCCCAGCACAGGCAGAGCTGCACCCGGGGTGCTCCTGACCCAGGAGCAGCTCTGAGGAACTGGCCTGTCCCCAGATGAGGCCATGGCCTGGAAGGCAAAATGTGTGCCCAGTATACTCTGTGTAGGAGGGAGTTGTGCTCTACTTTCAGTGTTACTCAACGTGAGAAACACATGGTTCAACCACGTAAAAGCAAAGCTGAGCCCCAAGATCTAAATTCTATCTTGTTTGACATGGAAGTTTCCTTCTGAAGACAAATTAAGCTTTTCCCTGAAAAAATCAGCTTGTGATTTTAACATCTTCTGATTTAAGATTTCTGATCTTCTAATAAATTCTACCTTTCATTAAGCTTTGCCATATATATAACAAGGTATAATCCTCAATTCTTTGTTGCTAATGCATTTCAAACTGACTAACTCACTTGAAAATGTGTCTCCCATGCTGCAGCAAAAATTGATGAATGCACAGGTGATTGAAAAGAAGCCATATGATTACACTGAAACACTGAAGGTAAGAGTTTTCATCTTTTGTGTGTGCATGCTGACTTGTTTCTATAATGTATTAACAGAGAACTTCAGCAAAATTATCCATGCAATCAATGCAAACATTGATTTTCCATATATAATCATGACAAACATACTGTAGAATTTTAAAAGATGACCGTGACACTTTTCTGTGGTAGTTCAGAAGTCATTCATTCCCTTCCCCAATTATTAAACAAATAATTTTCCTGATGTTGAAAACATATACATTTGAAGTATTTTTTAATTTGGTAAACAAGTGCATGGAAATTGTGTGGCTTGATTTTCTAAACTGCATTTTCAGCTCCCAGACACTGAGGACTGAGTTGCTACTCCACAGAACAAAACAAAAAAGGTGAATCCATTGACAGACCACTCAGAACTGAATTGATGCTTTCCATGGTGACAACTGGCATTTCAGCTCTTCATTTTCTTTTCTAATATCCTCCTCTGCCATTGATTCTAAAGTTGTTATCCCAGGTTTTTTTTTGGTAGCCAGTACAGCTACAATAGTATGAGCTCAAAAATTTTAGTCCAGCCAACAAATATATCAAAATAAAAAGCAGAATGTTCTTTCCTGCATTATTTGTGGCTGAATCACTTCATATGCTACTTTATGTGGCTCCTGTTACCAGAAAAGTATTTACATGAAAATGGGCACTTAATTCATGTGCTTCAAAATGATAACGTGTCACACAAAATCAGTGCAGTCATAGTCTTTTAATTCTTAATTTGTTTGAATTAAAGCCTTAAGAAGAAGGCTACACATTGGAATGTTTGTCATTACTTTTCTTCGGGATTTTTTAAAACATTATTATTGCAGCATAAAGTCTTGAACCGAAGACTCCAACCTTTAGATGATCATTTGATGGTGTTGGTTCTTTTAACAAGTAGGGAGCTTTTTTCTTACACAGGTATATGATCAACAATGCATGATTTGTTACCTGTTTCTTTGGGCAGCTCTTTGGGCTTGTGAGTGCTCTCTAGCTACGTTTTCATGGGAAAGCGTCACAGGTTTTCATCCTGCACTGTGTAGGGTGTGCCAGCTCTGACCCTGGTCCTTCATTCCTAACCCACGATATCCCCATGGATATCACTCAGTATAATTTCTCACCTACACTGTTAATTTCTTCTCCAGCTGTTTCTCCTCTTGCTATGTGCAAACCTATCTGACTTTAGCCTTTGGCACAGGGGTAAATGAGGGAACTCTTGAGATCTGGTCATTTACCAGGCTGTTTAACAGACACCACTAACTTGGTATCTAGTACATTTAAAAATTAAAACCAAGGCAGTTTGATGGATTTAACTTGTTCTTATGTTTTCCTTCTACCTTTTTGAGGTTTTGCAGTTTGAAAATTCTTGTATGAAATTGGACAACTAAAACAACTACAGCCTTTCTTCTATAGGTGTGTAACTGCTCTGTTCAAACAGGAAAAACATAGAGGGCCCTATTTTGCATGAAGATTAGCATGAGAGCTGGGGTATGTAAATGTCTTTTATATACTTAAGCTCCCAGCAAAACTGGGCCATGTCTCTGTAGTAAGAGAATGAAATTGGATAGTTACAGTTCTGTCAAATTATGTACCACAATCTATGGTCAGTGTAGTTCTCAGATACCCTGTTAAATGACTCTCTTAAACAATCTGTTAAAATAGATTATTTTCTCTTAGCAGGTGTTTTTCTCTTTTTAGCAAAGTCCAGGGCAGCATTATTATTTCTTCCTTTATGGGATGGAATATAACAAAGGACTTTCCAAATGGCAAATGGAACAGATATTCTGGTTCTTCCTCTTGGCAATGGGAAAGCAAAGCCCTGGGGATTTCTTTGTGGCAAGAGAGTGAAAACAAACACATAAAATTTTGTTTCCTATCAGGGCAACAAAACCAAATAGAATAATTTTTGGCATACTGTGCTCAACACAGCTAATTTTATAGCCTAGCAGAAAAATACAGTGTTTCCCAGCCAGGAACATTTAGATCAACTAATATTTTCTTAGGGCAACCTGCAATTACTCTAAAAATAAAACTTATATTTCTTACCCATTCTTTGTAAGGACAAAATGGATCTGAGAAATATGTTATTGTTTACTTGAAAAAAGAGGGGGGTTGTTGAAATAAATAGCTTATTAAAAGTACCACCATCTTACTACTAATTAAATGAAGAACAAAAATGAATGGTAAACACTTCAACTAAAGTCTCTTCCTTCACTTGCTGGTTTTCATCAATTTGTGATGTTCCCTTTTCAGTAACTGTCCAGGTATCACTACTTCTCTCAGACCCTCTAGGATCTGAATTTCAGTAGGAAAAAGCAAGGAAAGAAGCACAAACTGAAAAAATTAAAACCATTTAGATGGTTTTAGATATTCTTTTGAGAAAGAGAGGAGAGAAGAATGTAGTAAAGAAAAAGGAAAGGAAAAAAGAGAAAAAAAGAGAAAGAATGAAGGAGAGAGAGAAGCAATGCCTTTATAGAGCACATTTAATAAACTATAGTTGGGAAATACTCAGGTGATTGGGTACAAGTCATGTGAAACCAGACAAGGTATCTCTTTCTTCCCAAGAGAAATTACAAAATAAGGTTGATTAACCTAAAGTAGAGGACTACTCTTCCCCTCCTTTTCCCCCACACAAGAAAATAAAAATAATCCCGGTCTACACTTCTATTTCTAAGGCAATCCAGGTAGAAAAACAGTGAGGGTTGTTTCTGATTTTGTGATCCATCTGATTAATTTTATTCAGCAGAAAGAAGCTGAAGGAAGGAAGGAAACCTTTCATAGATTTCTCTGACTATTGTTTTCCATAGCTATTGTGATGCCCAATTGAGGGGTTTCAGGACATTTGTTCTTGGTTTCACGTGGAGAACAAAATCAGTGTGACCTTTCCACTTCTCCTCGAAACAACATTTGCTTTGTGGTGTAAGTAACAAGGTCAGAAATTTTTACATTGATTTGTGGCTGCTCATCTTAAGAAGTATCTACAAAATGAGATAGTAGGTTCTAAAAGTGTGATCTTATGCCTGCAATAATCGTTGGACCCAAAGTCAGGGAAAAAATAGATTATTTTTCTAATGCAAACAATTGCATCTAGACCAAAACTAACAGTCATTTGACTTCTCAACGGAGAACAGACATACCCTCCTTCCTACTGAAATATGGCTATTGCAAAACTGAAAGACTTATTCAAAAGACACTAATACTTGCCTGAATACTGAAGTAGCTGAGGAAAGCATAGTCTGGATTGTGGCTGGGCTGCCAGCCTAAGACTAGCGTGTTTTACTTTTTTAGCTCTTTGATTTTAAATTTCCTTCACAAAGCTTTAGACCACAGGTTTTTCTTGAGAGCAGAAGGGAAGTAAAGATCAAAATCATAGAATGTTTCAGGTTGGAAGGGATCACAGTGGATCATCTGGTCCAACCACCCTACCCATGCAGAGTTATCTAGAGCACACAGCACAGGATTGTGTCCAGATGGTTCTTGAATATCTCCAGTGAGGGACTCCACAACCTCTCTGGACAATCTGTTCCAGTCTGTGGTCAGCTACTCAGTAAAGAAGTTCTTCCTCATATTCAGGAGAAACTTCCTATGCATTGGTTTCTCTCCATTGCCTCTTGTCCTATTGCTTGGAACCACTGAGAAGAGCCTGATCCATCCTCTTGACCCCCTCCATTCAGATACTGACAGACATGGATGAGACCCCCTCTCAGCTGTCTCTTCTCAAGGCTGAACAGACTCAGTTCCCCCAGCCTTTCCTCCTAAGACAGAGGCTCCTGTCCCTTAATTGTCTTTGTTCTCCTCTGCTGGACCCATCCCAGGAGCTCCATTTCTCTCTTGTACTGCTGAGCCCAGAACTGGACACAGCACTCCAGATGTGGCCTCACCAGGGCTGAGTAGAGGGGCAGGATCACCTCCCTTGACCTGCTGGCAATGCTGTTCCTAGAGCACCCAGGGTACCATTGGCCTGCAAGGCCACGAGGGCACTGCTGGCTCATGGACAGCTTGATGTCCACCAGGACCCCCAGGTCCTTCTCCCCAGAGATGCTTTCCAACATGTCAGCCCCCAGTCTGTACCTTGTGTATTATGCATCATTATGGTGGTGAACACATAAAATACTTAATATGTAAAATATTTGTAATCTCATTATTACATGTACCTTGTCATAGATTAGATCTTCAGTTAATTTGAACATTTTCTTTAACTGAATGGGATCATCCTGACTGTGTAAAATATTCCCTGACAAACCATAAAAAAATGAAACCATAATTCAGTAGCAACTTAGAGGCATAAAAGGAAAATCTGTATGTTTATAGAACAATGAAATACTAATTGAGTTCCCAGTCCTGTGGAGAATTACATAGTTAATTCCACAAATATGAACTGAGACCAACGAGTTGCTGCAGACCCTAAGAGTTAAGCAGTATTTCACTATCAAGGCAATAGCTTTTTTTTTAGAATTTAAGTTGTCATTCCTAACACATTTGTTTTCCAGCCATGAAACTTACAGGAATGTATTAGTCTGAGTGATTCACTCTTGATGTAAGGGAACATAAGAAACCATATTTGGTTAGACCAATAGCCTATCTAACCCACTAATACATGTTCAAGAACAGCAAAACAAAATGCCGTTTAAGGAGAGTGCGGTTTTGGCCACTGTATTTTGTACTCTCCTCCCAAATCCGTATTTACCCTAGTGATGTCATAGGTTACATACCTACAGAGCTCTTTTGGTGTTGCTTTAGGGGCTGTTGTTTCTGGGTTTGTCTAACCTCCTTTTGAACCTGCTGATTCTGTTTGCCTCCACAGCCCTCTGTGACAGCAAGGTCCAGAATTTGTTCACTGCGAAAAGATGCACATTCTTAATCAGTTGTAAACTGATCTCCTACTATTTCTATTGAATCCTCTTTATTCCTGGTAAGGTAGATTTGGTTCAAAATAATTCTGTGCTTATCTTGTCCACTGTCTTCAATATTATGTAAATCTCGATTTAATCCCCTTCCACCTTCTCCCCTCTCATTTGAAGAGCTCCCACCTTTTTAGTATCTTCCTGTAATGCAGCTGCTCCACACTCTGCTCATGTGAGAAGAGCTTCTCTGTATTACTGGGTTAAATTATCAAAGGCTAATTGTGGCAAAAACAAAGACCCAAAGAGGGTCAGAGGAGCAGCAACAGGCAAAGGAAGCAAGCTGATCAATGAAAGTGAAGCCAAATTGCTTATTGCCAAGACTTTTCAAGGGGAATGACCAGATCATTGCCACTGGAGTGAAACCTGACAGGGCCATCAAAGGAAGAAACTGTTTTCCCTGAATGTAATGTGAAGAGGTGTTTTTTTAAAAGAGATGTGGGACTTGATATGCAAGGGAAAAAGAATTATCTTAAAATTATTATTGGCTGTTTTAGGGGAGTTGTAAGAATGTGCAAGGCTTACTGTGGGATGTATAGTGTGGGATCAAAGGTGGGGAAAGGGAGGTGTCAAGGAGGATAAGGTTAGAATAGAATGTGAAAACAGGGAAGGGGGTATTAAATTATAATTAAATTATATTCCTCTTCCATCTCCCAAACTTTCTGTAGGCTCACAGTTTCCCCCTGCTTCATTCATTCACCCTCATCTCATTCCTACTTACACTATGTATTTTCTCTTCCTCCCCATTGGCATTCCCCACCACCAATTTTCCCTTATTTTTTTGCACCTTGGTGTCAGAAATGTGTAAGAACCCAGTTATGTGGAGGAGTTTCCAGGGATGTTGTGCTAGTTTTGACATCAGCAGGGAACTATACTCCAAATACACCACTCCCTTTCCTCTGCCCCTTCTGATAAAGGAGGGACAATAAAGCACAGAGTGTGGATTGAAATAGCAATTTACTAAAAGAGCAAAGCAATGGAATAAGAAACACACAATAATGACAGCAGTTGTTATTAATAGCAAAAGTATGCAAAAGAGAAGATGTTTTACCCACAAAAGGGTATTCACCACCAGGAACAAAACCCTAGGATGGTGGATGCTTGCCATAGTTCTGGCTGCATGCTGCCTGGCCCCCTGGCTCATTTACACCTCACAGCTCTCCTGTCAGCACCATAGCTCCATGGTCATGGTCCAGAGAAAACAGGAAGGGAAGTCTGCTTGCTGGCAGAGGGACCAGGTCTGTGGGGTTAATGGTGACAGCCCCTCTGCTGGGGCAAGCCAGGCTCATTCCCAGTTCTGGCACCCCATCTTTTCCTGCTGAAACCAGCTCCCAGCAATGATGTTTGTGGTACAGAACAAACAGCTGGGCAAGGCCACCAAGCCCCTTCCCTGTAATCAGGGCAGAGGTGCATAGAAATAACTAAGGATGTTAAACAGGGCTGAATAAAACTTGGTGAGATTGCATAGCTCAGCTGCTGTGTTGTGATATGGAGTGCTTCAGGCCAGGCTGATAAAAAATACGGTAACAAATTTCATTGCTGTTCCCTTGATAAGGCTGCCTTGATGAAAGGTACCTGGCAGGATAGAATCCATCCCAAACACTGGAGGAGGTGAACAAGACAGTGAAGACATGAAGTGTTTCTATGACTGTAGGGGACAAATCTTGCTCTGAATAGCTAAGTAAAAGTCCCACTGATTTCACTGTGAATTTTGTCTCTGCAAGAACTAAATGGTGATGATTTACTTTTTGAAGTACAATAGTGATGTCAGCACAAGGATAAAGCTAAAGCTCATAGGAATTTTCAGACTATAGTGTAATGCACCATCTAAATCTGGTTTCAGTTGGTTCATTATTTTGCCTAAGTAACATTTAAGAGTGCTTTTGTTTCATTGTGTCTTACATAAGAGTTTTCCTTCATTTAGCACATGATGTACGCTTTACCAGGAAAAAACCCAGAAATGTCTGCTGTTACCTGAAAATAACCCAGTTTATATAAAGATCATTATGGAAAGTTGAGCAGTATCTATGGTTCGTTCCCCAAACTTCAAAAACGGTATGTGACTGAGCATTTACAACCTCACTGGTGCTCATCTGTATCAGTAGATTTTGAACAGATTTCCCCAGAAATGCCTCAAATGGTACTTCAGAGCTGGAGATATGTTTGCAACTTAATAGGTTCTGGATGGTCAAACTCTATCCATACCTGGGCTCTTTGTATTTATTCATTCCACTCCCCAGCTCCATGTGGGTACTCAACCCTTCTGTCCTCTCTGTTTCAAGGATTCACTTCAGTGTTTTCAGACTCTCCCACCAGTCATTCAGTTGTCCTTCATTTTACCCATCTCTCTTACTAAGGATTTCTACTCCCTACTAAATTGATGATATTCATTGGTCTCATTCAGTATTCTCCACCTACTTATTTTTATCCTTTAACATCCATTGGACTCCTTTACTTTTTCCTCTCATAAGAAAATCTCAGTGCTTTCAATGTCTCCTCTTTTTCACAGATCTCCAATTGTCCTGTTCCTTCTGATTCCATGTTGGTGCCTCTTTGCACAGCTTCACAGTCCCAGAATACACTTTGGTCTGTCATTAATTATCAGGGAATAAATAAAGATGTACAAAGTCTATTAGAAATTGGAAGAGGGAAAGCCATCATTCTTTTATTATGGGTGACATCTAACAATTGTTACATTTCTAAACTAAAGTTGCTGAAATACTTGAGGAGCTCTGAAAGTGGCTTGTTTTTTTCCAGTTCCAGCTTCTTGTTTATTTTCTTTTTAAGGATATCCTGTTAGAATATTTTTGAATGAATAAGATGTACTGTTCAGAAGTTATTCTGGTGCATGCACAGGTACAAGCAAGAGAGAAGTGCCATTCAGTTTTACATATGAGTCACAGGACTGAAAAAATAAAGCAGAGAAATAATTAGAAGTGGGTTATATGGCCATTCCCTTAAGTCCAGCAATAAGGTACTTAGCATTCCAAGTAATGGAAATATTCATGTGGAAAATTCTTTTTCAGTAGAGTACATTCAGCAATAAATTGTAAATATGTATATAAAGACTGCACATGACTGCAAACTACAAATTTGACCATCCAGTTAAAAAATCCCCACATTTGCCTTGCTTCTTTTTCAGTAGTGAGCCCAAAAAATGAAATTTAAGGACCAAATACTTCTATCTGTAGCAATGGTAATATTCTACAAGTCCCACAGAGACTACACATCTTTAACCAAGTCAAAGACATAGCATATTTATCTCAGCAATATCCTTTCATGCTATGAAGATGAAACGTACATAAAAAGTAACAAAAAATTACAAAACAACTCAACCTTCTGTTGTATCATCTTTATTGAAGGTAGCTGTCATCTTTTTTATGTTTATAGAACTTTGTTCATGGATTGGTTTATGTATTTTCAGCTGAAAATCTCTGAAAACGTATTATGCCTACTTAATAAATTAGCCGCACTTCACCCATTCAAATGTTAAAATTTAATCTACAGAAAAGTTAAAAAAATGATGCAAAAATTGAACCCTGACACAATGGAATTCAGTGAAACTTATTTTAATAAAATAATAAGAAAAGAAGTAATTTTGCCATCAGCAACAGAATATGCTCATGGAATCAAGAAATCCTGGCATTCCTGAAAAAACATCAGTGGCAATGATCAGTCATTGCCAGACCCTTGCAGCAACTACAGCAGTTTACATTCTTCAGGGGGGGATTCAGTGTGTTTTCAAAAACTGTTGTTTTTGTTTTGTTTTAATTATTCCTTTCATGCCATTCAAAGAAAACCAGTTTAAAAGAAATCAGTTTGAATTTCAAAAATGGTTAACATAACATTTTGTGTTGTTAAGGGACAGTACTAGAAACTATGGATGTAGGAGAAGAGAGGAGATGAGAGACTATCATCTCTACAAATGAAACCACACAGCCCACAGTCACACAGAGGTCAGTCAGTTTTATATGGGTTTTGATGACAATATCTAGAACACATTTTTGCCCACTGATTCATGGAAAACTAAGAACATGATAAAAAAGTGAAGCAAGGGAATATTCTTACTACTGAAAAAGGACAAAATAATGTGAGTTTTGACTTTCAGGAGCACTTGGAACCTTTCATTTAGGGCTAGTTTATGTTAAACTGCCTGTTTACACCATTCCTCTTCCCATCCTTCCTACTGACGTATGGTGGACCTGGACATATGACAGACCCATGAGTGGACCTGGCTGAATCATTCTCTCTGCATTACTTTTCAACTGGATCCAATGCCCTTCTCTGATGAACTTTACATCTTTAAAGACTTGCAGCACTGAGAGAACAGAGTGGCCAGAGGGAGGGACTGCTTACAGTAAATGCTGCTGTCAACAGGAATTTGCAGTACACAATAGCCACACAACACAGCCCTGGCTCTAGATTCCTAACAATTGCTGTTTTCACTTCTTGGGAAGAGTATTCTGGATATGACCTCTCCAAATGAATTTGGCAGAAATTTCCTCAGACCCCCTTAACAAATTATATCTCCAGAGCTTCAGTTCTGTGTCTCTCAACAATTGGAGACATGTAACAACAGATAAAAGTACTTTGCAGGCCTTGCAGAGATACTTTAAAGCCACTGCCACTAGAATGATGGATTCTTACAAAAAAGTATGCCCATACATGCTGTTCCTCAATGCCCTTGCTATTCTTGAAATTTTCTTGGTCTTTGACTGTATTTCCAGGGACCTTGGGTCTCCCTCCAAAGCCTTCTCTTCCATCTCAAATAATCTCTGAATGCTGGAATATACAGTTAAAAGTTATGTCAGGAAAAATGTGATTTCATTACACTATGAACGTGTCCATTTTGCTTTTCACATCTTTGTTTTCTTTCCTTTGGAGGCTCCAGACTCTTCACTAGCATAGAGAATATGGTTCCCCTTGACTGTTTATATCAGCAGCTCTTCTAGAGTGTAGTGCCTTTTTACCCTTTTACCCTGGATGTTTTTGACACAATGGCAGATACAGCATATGTTGAAGCATTTAATGATGCAGAGTTTTATAAACCAATTAGTGTTATACAAAAAAGTGCCTAAAATGTGCACACACATTCAATAAATGTATTATAATAGTATACAGGCCTATTAATACACTGAATTTTGAAACAGGTACATAAACATAAATTAAAAAGTACAAATGAATTTATTTTCATCAGTTTTGAACTAAATCATGTCTGCTACAAATGGAGAAATTAAATACTGTCAGTAGCATTTTCTTCTTAGCCCTATATAGATAACCCTCACTGTTGTACTGAATACCTAAAAAAAACAATGTATTGAATTGTTGTTTTGAATACCTAAAAAGCAAATCATAGAATCAACCATAAATCTAACACTGTTGAGCCTGCCATTAGAAATGTCCCTAAGCACCACATCTACATGTCTTTTAAATACCTGCAGGGAGAGCGAGTCAACCACTTCCCTGAGTAGCCTGCAGAGTGGGAAGTGAGTTACTAAGATGAAGTTTACTAAAGACTTACAAAGCAGGGAAGAGACAATATGAAGTCTCAAGTTGTGGCTGTAAGCATTCAGTGGTAGCTTCTAGAGAAATGGCTAGATGTGACACAGAAAACCTGGCTCCTACTTGAAACAATCAGTAGGGAAAAACATGCTTGAATGTTTGGATGTCATGTGTGATTTTTGGAACAGCTTTTGTAGATCATATGTAAATTTCATGTTGTAGAAGACACTTCTGGGTTTGCCTCTGGGCAATTCTAGAGAGAAGAGTCTGAAGGGTGCTTAATGTCCCCAGCTGAATGATGAGTGTAAAAGGTCAGTTTGGATAGTATGTGATGATCCTGAAATTGGTTTGCCTCTGTAATTTATGTTATCAATTCAAACCATATTAACTGGTTGAAATGAATGAAGTTATGCTATCTTGCACTACCTTCTGTAACAAATGCATAGTGCTTATCACTTTATAAAAGATTTATTTTGTTCATGGAAATATAAAGGCAAATGCATTGAGCACCATACTTTTCCTGCTCTGTTAGAAACAGATTAACATTGCAGTCCAGTTTCCTGTATTGTAGGGTTTTGGCCTCTGCCATGCATTACTGGTTTGATACATAATGCCACAGACTTCAATCTATATTATACAGGCCACCATGTCCCCAGTTACTTTCACAGTACTACATTATGTGCAAATTTTAAAAAGGCCAACTTTTAAGATTCAATACTTGAATGGTAACAACCAGGAAAATACAAAATGTAATATCTCTGTAGCTATTTAATTTGTCTGTTATTTATGCTCTGTGTAGAACTCCAGAAAGGGACAACAGATTCAATAAAACCACGAATTACATATTTTTTTTGGCATATATTGTTCTCCTGTTTGTTTCAACACCAGTGCCATTACCAATTACAGTTCTCATTCAGAGGATTCCATCAATAGGTGGCATCAACAGTCCATGTCCTAGTCAACTCCTGCAGGCAGACTGGCAGAAATGTTCCTGATGTTGGGTGAAAATATTTACGACTGAATGACATATTTCAAAACAGATACTAATGAATGAATTATTCATTTAAAACTTTCTGTCATACCTATGCAATGAAAAAAAATTAGGATTTAATGAGCTTATTAAAGTTATTATTAAAATTTCTGTAAAAGCAAATGCATTTGGAAATCATTTAACATCAGAATCTCACCAAATCAATGGCAAGATTCAAATGTCTATTTTTAATGTTTTTCTTCCAGTCACACAATTGTGCTGGCCCTAGAGTAAACAAAAAAACACATTTACCTGGTGGAGTTATCCCACTGGAATAATTTGTGCAAATAAACTTTAACACATGTCAAGGGCTGCAGGCTTAGGTCAAAAGCATGGAAAATTTCCAGCATCAGAAACAAAAGAACGTGTTCATGGAATAAAAAATGGGAAATGTTTTATCGTTTCAAGTAAACAGAGACACACCTAGTCCTGGATAAGATGGAGATCTGAATTTAAAAACTCTTTTTTTAGACTGTACCCAAGCCTCAGGAGATATTTACCTTGTAAAGATCCCTGTAATACTGCTTGCCCAGTTGTGTATGTTCAAGACCTGGCAGGAATACAGCTTTTCTGTCTGGCTCATATGCCAAGGTCCCCACTCTGCAGAGTGAAACACACACTGCAGATGCTAAGAGGCAATGAGATGATAAATACTCTGGTTTTTGTCCCATTATAATTCTGAGATTTAATGAAGGTACACACATGGCTGTGCAAAGCAGAAAGCATTCCTGGGCTCTGTGGTGTAATTATTTTTTTACGTTCTGTGGTCATGTGAAGAAATGATTTATATTTGCTTTCCATACAAAAGAACTGGGTTTGAGACAATGAAACACTTGGATTTTAAAAGCAGTGAGTCAGAAGAAAGAAATCATCAAATACCAAAACAACAAGTAGATTAAAGTGTAAAATAAATGTTTTCATTTTCTGTCTTTACAAATGACAGATTTGTATCAAGAATCTCATCTTCCTGAAGTCAAAAAGGAAATTGAGAAAGAAACATCTACAGCAAATGTGAAAACAGAGCTCATGAGTGAAAATTTCATGGCCTGGAGCGTATTCACATACATAGACAGGAAATGTCCATATTTCATCTACAGTCTGGAAGTTATGCTTATTTGATTGGCTTGTGTCTTAGCTTCCCAACCACTTCTGATTTTTCTTATCCTCTTTCTAAAACATGGAAGGAGCAGTACACATTTACAGAGCAGAACTACAAGAGGAAGAAAAACTGCAACCATAAATGAAGGTGGCGTATACCAGATGAATTGGTTAGCATCAATCCACTTATTCCAAGCAAACACCAGTGCATGAACAGTGCATAGCAGCAGTGCTAAATATCCCATCTTGCTCTGAAAAGAGAAAGAAAATAGCAAGTTATTTATTTTTCTCAACTTGGCAAAAAATGTTCTCTGTTAAGTAAATATGGAAATCTGGACAGGCCTTAAGCAACATGCTCAAATCAAAGAAAAGCAACCATTGGCTTTAAACTAAAAGGTAAGAACTGTAAGTCAAAACTCCAACTGTACTCCTTTATGCCACTGTAAAAGAAAATGGATGAGGCACATTTTTCAAGTATTGCTATGATACTTAGCTAAAATACAGAAGAGATTTGCAGGTCATTCCTGAAACATGCTCAATCCTGAATATCTCAATTTACAGATGCCATCTGTATACTAAATTACTTTAATTCTGTGATAAATCATTATGAGTTCAAAACCAGATATATTAAGGGGTTAATTGATTACTTGCAAAGAAAAATTTTACGCTAAATTAAAACCACAAACTCGAGTAAATCTAGTACTATGGCAAAAGCACTGCACAACTACAGGAAACTCAAGTCTTTCATTTCACTTACAATGGTAAATTTGGCTTAGCTTGTTTACAAAAATCAGGAGTAAAGAAAATTTACTAGTAATTTTAAGTTTCTTGTCACTTAATAATCTTGTACTCATCAGTGAAGTCAAACACTGTCTTTCCAATTGCTGAATGTACAGAACATGATTTTAAAGTAATAAGGTTATTTATTTACAAAATAAGTCCAACACAGAAGTATTACCCTTCTGGGTTTCTTCACCATAGTCTTTCAATAGTGAAAGCAGTCATGCATTTGGAGACTTCCTCCTGACTTGTCCATATTATCTGTACACTTATCTTACAAATTATGGACTTCATGGAGTGTGCAGAATATCAAATCACTGACTGGTGATTATACACTTTAGATCTGCTTTTAAAATATAAATCAAATTTTCAAATGCCAAGTACTTAGCAGGTTATTGAATTTTCAGATTTTGGTGTTTGAGTGTCTGATCCAACTCTTAAGTGTAGTGTGACCATACTGATATCAGCAGAACCACCCTGACTATTACTGCATATGATATAAGAGAATGGAGAGCAACCCAGATGCCTGGGTACAGGATAGCTGTAGCAAACTTGAGACTGGCTGGATTTGATTATCCAGCATCTGTTCTAAGATGTCTCTTTCAGAATACACAGTGTCATATGGGAACAGCATTGACTGGTTCAATGCCACCTGCTCCAAATTCAGCAGGACATGGGACATTCCAGAGAGATAAGATATCTAGAAGATGCCTTCAGCACCAGAGCTAGGAAAAGGTCTCAAAGGGACAAAGTCAGGAGGAGAAAAAAAAGTGGTATGAAGTTGTCTTTTCTTCCCATTTTAGACACTGAACACAACAGCCTGTTCTCCTGACAAAAGAGTAATGAAAAGAAGATTTCTCACAAACCTGTTAACAAAGAGTACAGAACAAACTTTTCGATTGGTTTCGCTAACTCTGTGTTTGATGTTTCTAACTCCTAATGGTCTTAGCTGATAACACTCAGTTCTACAAATGGGACTAACAATGTGCAGTAATGACATTCATGCACACCTGAATGCAGTGGAACTCTCTCCAGGTTAAAGAGTGACTGACAGATGGAATTGATGTTATTGCCAACAGCGCCAGCAAAGCAAGTCCCAGAATTCCTAGAGACACATAGATCTCCATTCTCCAAACATCATGTTCAATCCAGGCATTTTCTTTTTTTTGTTTAACCTGCCAAAAGAACAGCATAAAAATTACAGACTGGCACACTTGGCTGTTTGTGAAAAATATAATTTCATTATTTTCACCATAATATTAATGAAATAAGCAAAGAAAAACAGTATTTTGGTTTGTTTGAATGTCTTTGAATATAACTGCCATTTATTTCTGATGACAAAGTCTTCACTAGTATCTGCAGAGTAAAAGTGAGCTTTTAGAGAGAAGAATTTAGACTTCATCAGTGTCTTGGCCCAGGGGAGCTTGATTCTGAGGCCTCTTAACCTGCCTTCACAGCAAGGATAAATCTTGGTTCCAACAAGGAAAAAAACCCACCTATGGCTAAATACCATATCGGGGAGATTATAACAACAGGAAACATATTACAGCACTACTTCAGGGAAGTAATTCAGCAGGCCTTCTTAATAAAAATATCCTGCCAGGGTAGTGGTTTAGCTCTGTTTTTAACAATACCCACAACTTGGTACAATTGTGATTTTAATAAACTGACGTCAAAGCTTCTCCTATTTACACCTACCTGCAATGGCACTTTGATCCTGCTGGTGATCACCATGGCATAATATGCCCTGAGTATGATCATTTCTGCCTCTTGCAGACTCGAATCTCAAAGAAATTTCTAGTAATCCATTCAAGTCAGATTACCAGTAAGGCTGATTTCAGAGTTTTTAACAGGTAATTTGACTGTTTACAAAAATCTTAAGAATCTACTGACATCATCATATAGCGCTTTTAACAATTTTTAAAAATGAAGACTTTAGGGGTAATAAAAACATATATTTGCAGTCTATACCTTACATTGGAATATTTCTAATATTGCCTTACTTATGGCACCAAAGGAAATAGGTGAGCATTGGGAACTGTCTAGTCACAGAGGACACTGGAGAGCTTTGCAAGTCAATTACTGACCATGAGTCAGAAACAGCATTGAAATCCTACCTTTAAACAAGGTAGTGTGTATCAGTCCAAATGTGAGCCATCAGTAGTCACAAATTTAGTTGGTGCAATACAATTACAGCTCTCCTTCACTGCTGGCTTATTCACTTTGCAAAGGTGTCTAAAAATGTTGTGTTCAGTGCTCAGTTTTTGTTTTTAGATTTCAATGGTCCAAAGAAGATTAATCTACACTAAATTAATAGTGTGCCAAAGACTTAAATGTCCCTGTGAGACACAATTTTGTGCATTTTACAAATGGAAAAAATCCCAAATTAAGCAAATTACTTATTTAATATACACTGGCACAGTTGTGATGACTCTTGACTCTCTATTACATGCTTTGGCAACTAGGTCGTGGCTCCATCCCAGAATAGTGCTCTCTGTGAATGTACTTGAAAATCAAACAAAGGCAATGAAAACGACTTTATCCCACCCAGATTTGCTTGAATGACCAAACCAAGGATTTTCTGAATACAGAAGGGTTGGTGTTTGCGTGCCCATCGTACCTGCTGGAATGCCCAGTTCAGCAGCTTGTATCTGTATGATCTTCTCATGGGATAGCACAGGCTGTAGCAGGCGTGCAGTGTAGCCAAGAAGAAACTGAGAAGTCCAAACTGTTTCCTTGATAACATCCATCTATCCAGCCACTGGGGAAACCTTTTATACTTGGTGCCAAAGTACAGCTGGAAACCAGCAGCTAATATTCCTGGTAAATACACTAGTGCTAAAAGGGTAATTGAAGTCACTGGTAAAACTTTGTTTATGACAAGGATTGGAATTTTATAGAAAACGTTTTCCTTTCTGGTTACAAAAGGATATATGACATCTCTCATGGAAGTGTAAATAAATGTTAATAATAAGATCACAGATGCTATCTTCATTGGCAAGTGCCACTTAGGGAACAGATCCTGCTTGCAGTGCTGTTCTGAAGAGTGATCAAACTCACCAAAATGGTATGCTTGATGTAAATCAAAAAGTGCAGCTGCTTCTGATGGATTAGCAACCTGCATATCCACATTCTGGAAGGGACAGAACAGAAATACAAAGTGAGTTCAAGAGAAGCTTAAAAACTTCAGTAATGACAGTACTTGCCATCATGATTTTACACCTCACTACAGTGGAACCATATACAAAACATAAGCACTATTAAAGACAAGGTAACTTGGAAACATAACACTTCAAACAGCATAGCTGGCACTTGAGTAAGGCACTTGTAGAATAGATTTCCCATTCTTCATTATCTGCAGTGATTTTAAAATAGGTTTTCATTCCGGGAAGATAACTATCAGTGCAAGGAAGGAAAGACTGCATTATGTGAAACATCATTTCAGCTTCTTATTATATAAGTTATAGACTTCAAATGTCAAATTTCAGCTATAGACTTAATGATGTTGCCCAAATACCACGCACAAGAAAGGATTAAAGGATTTTTTTTCTGGACTTCTTTTGTGGGATGTGGAAAACTTCCTGAGTGCAATGTTGCCATCATGAAGATTCCCCCAAAGATAAATTTTATATTCCTGTGTAAAAATCCCCAATTATTGCTATGGAGTTTTTCTCATCTGGTAAGATACAATTAGCAGCTACCCTTATGTAGTTTTTAGCTGCCTCAAATTTTGTTTATTTTTTATCATGGATTGTGATTAAATTGAATGAGATGTTCTTTATCTTTTTATCTCTTCATGTCAATATTGTGACAACACTTCAGAAATATTCATGATATGCCAGTGTGATGGTAACACTGTCTCTGGACAAAATTGAATCAAGGACTGCAATATTCTATGTGACATATGAGCTGCTTTTTTACAGAAACACTACCAAGTAGTTGAGATTTCCTGTATTTCTTCTCGGCATGATGTTCTGATCTGCATTCTGATCAATGGCACGATTACCACCTTCCCTCTTCTCCATTGTGGAAACTCCCTGCAAAACAAACACAGGATGTAAAACAGGTTTTGAAATGCCATACTGGAAATTTGAGGCCCATTTTCCTTCAAATTGTTTTCTTCCTTGTCCTCCACAGATTTGCTGGAGAAGGCACAGTCAACTAGGGAAAGGAAAGTCTGTCCTCTGAGAATGGAAAAAGCTCAGCTTATTTTCTGGGCAAAGCAGAGAATAAGAGAGAGCATAAATCAACAGAACAAAATTACAAATGAAAAATAATATTTAAGCATAATATCCCTGTCACCAGCAGAATTAATGTATCAATTCAAATTTTTAAATCACAACAAATTAGTTTGAAACAGCTTGCAGAAAAAAACATGTAAAATGTTGTGAAGATGGATTTTAAGTTCATTGGACTTGCTGATGCAAGAAGCCCATGGAGATATGTTGTTTCTAATATATTTTAGGATTGATCTACCTGACAGTCACTCTGGGGCTTTAGAGGTGTATTCTCCCTTCAAGATTGTCAAGAAACTGGAGCTTCAGTCATGCTGTTCCCAGGTATTTTGTCAATACTCATCACTATAAGTAACAGCAGAAATAGTTCTAAGCTATTACAGATAACAAAAAAATCAGATGGCAGAAAAAGAAGTAAAAAGGAAGAGAATTGATAAGCTGAAAGAGATGTTCCTGAAAATCCTAGGATACCAGGAAAGACAGTATTTTGAAGAATATAAAACTAACAATAACTACAGGGCCCGCAAGGACCTTGCAACAAGGACTTCCCAGATGTGCATCACACGGTTTCACAGGTTTTGCAGGAGGAGAGGCACTGGCACCATGCCACTGGAAGCTCAGAGTGCCATACCACAGGCTGACTTTCTGTGACAACCTTTAAGAAAATTACTAGGTGGCTCTTCCATGTACTTTCCTACTGAACAGCTGAATTACTAGATATTAAACTGTTTTTCTAACTACTGATTCTTTTATATCCATAAATCTTTTGGGAAATTACATGGAGAAATCAGACTTCAACAATTTTCCTTCTTTTACTGTGTCTGGTTCCTTCAGTGGATGAATCTTACAGTCTTTTACTGTCTGCTATGAGGGTTTGCTCTCTGCCAGGACACCAGGCACCTGAAGCTGAAGTATTCTTTTCTGAAGTGTTCTTTTCCTTAGTATTTCTCTTTGGATTTTTCCCTCCTGGTAGTCAGCTCTCCCTTTGAGCATAACCTTTCAGACAAGTGTTGCAGAAGAGGGCTAACAAGAGTTCAGTCTGAAGGTCAGGCTGTTAACCCTTTCCTACACCAGCTAATGGTGGGAAAAAGTTACCCTTTGTATATCCTGCACACGAGAAAGCATGGACTGATGAAGGCACACTTCTGTTTTTTCCCCTATTCCTAGGGCTAGTCCTGGCAATTTTATCAAAAGTTTTGGGGTATCATGTATCTTCATAAAGCTTCAGATTTTAGAATTTCTACTTCTACATGTTTCAAAATACATAATTTCTAGCTGTTACAATTCAAATAATAGTTTGCAAATAGAACTTAGTAGGGTGAACTTACCTGTAAAAAACCTAATAACAAATACAGTGAACTCCACATCTACTTTTAAGGAACTCATAATATGAAGAGCAGTCACTTTTTGTTTTTGAGGCCTACCTTCTGGCTATCACACTGTCTTAGCATAATTTAGTTTGAGAAGCTCTGTATGGAAATGCCTGATTCACCCAGTTCTCTTGCTCCTATCACTCTTCATTCAGAAAATTTAGAAACAAGGAGTCCATTATTAGTTTCCACTAAAAGGTTTATATTGATAAGGATGTAATAAATGATATCATGATGTGAACAAAAGCAAGTCATGAGGTAGAATGACAGCTGCTGATCCTAAAAGCTGATTTATTGGTTCTTTTGGGATACAATGTTTAACACAATGTTAAATACATCATTAAAGGCTTATGCAAGAAAACAAGACAGAAAGAGAAAAGAAAGTGTGTGCGAATGAATGGGTTTCAGCCATGCGACTGCATGCAAGGAAACTCAAGTGTCATAGCATCACTGCATTGGCTTCTGATACCAGTTAACAAGAAATTATTTCCCAGTAACAAAGCACAGTAATAGCCTATGAAAACCCTAAAAGAAGAGCACTATTCAGTGCTATTCACTAAAAGAATTCACTACTCAGTGCCGTATAAATTGACAGAAAGAAGTCATCTAGACTATACGTCTTTCTGGAATACATCGGAAGAAAAATTAGGAGTTCTGCAAGAGATAGGGTTAGTCATCTAACTCCCAGCTGTTATGAAAGAAAACAGTTACATCAATGTCCATCCTCAGTGCACATCCCTTCTGCTCTGGGAGGCAGCTGTCAACGAGGGTGGAGGGCGTCCCGCCGCAGAAAGCCAAGTTTCCAGCGCTGTGAGTACGCTACTGAATTTTGTACCGAGACAGCACGCTCATTGTAACGCTGAACCATCAGGGATCCGCACTGTGCAGACATTATCCAGGGAAAACAACACCCCAAGTCACTGGGAGGTTTTCCTGAGTAAGGGGTTTCAGGGCTGGCTTCACGAAAAATGAAAAACGGGTAAGAAAAACAGCCTATGATAATAACGAGGAGGTGATGGAAGAGGCGCGGGATAGTGCCTGCACCTCTCTCTCGGCACTACCGGAAAATTACAGCATGAAACTGCTGGGCGTGTCTCGCTTTCCGAGTGCCCGCTGCATCGTGCAGGACGCTGCAGGCACTCGGCACGCGAGCTCTTAACTTTCCTCGCTCCTCTAAGATTCTGCTGAGCTCGGTGGAAAACCAAAAGAAAGCCCAGAGAGTGGGAGCCGGAGAGCGTCGCTCGGCGTTCCTCCTCGGCCAGAAGGAGCCCGGGGCACTCCCCCTCAAGGAGCCCGAGCCCGCCGGGGGTGCCCAGCCTGGCCCGGCCCGGCCCGGCCCGGCCCGGCCGCGTGGCGGGCGGAGCCCGAGTCGGGACGCGCCGCAGCCCGGCCGGGCGGGCGCACACAGACACCTCCCCGGCGGCTCCGGGCATGGCCGGCCCCTGTCCGTCCCCGGGCTCACTCACCTCGGCCCGGCAGCCCGGCCT
>VYXF01007842.1:32780-88506 GCA_013397295.1 Polioptila caerulea | reverse complement strand
GAAGGGCGCCCGGCCGCGGGTCTGCTGGGCCCTCGGCCGGACAAAGGGCACATTCACCTGCTCGCTGCCCGCCCCGCCGCAGGCAGGAGGAGGAGGAGGCGCCGAGGTGCGCTGCCCCCCGGCGCCCCTCGCCCGGCAGCCGGAGCTGTGCCGGCAGCCCCGCCGCTGTGACGGGGCGCGCCCGGGCCCGCCACCGGCCCGCGGCCCTTCGCGTCCCGGGAACCCTTCTGCTCTCCTGTCCGTCCGTTCTCTCTTCCCTGCCGGTTCCTCCAAACGTGGCACTCTCCGAGCCTGACAAAATGTCCTGTTAGTCCCTGTGTCTCACACGAGCAGTCCTCTCTTAATTTTTTTCTTTTTCCCTAAAATACCATCATTCTGCAAATTGTGGTTTGTTTTTTTTTTTTTTTTTTTTAAACCTGTGCTGGCGATTTTGAAAAGGCAGGTGTCCCCTGAAATTTCAGTCACACAGTAGCGTGAACTATCATTATCTTGTGAAACCTCTGTTTTAGTGCACATATCTAGTGACTTCCCGACGTTAAAGAACACATGGCCAGTTCGTGTCAGAAATGTTTTCATGCAGAGCTCATTGTATCCTCCCCAGGATGTCTTCACAAAAGTGATGCCAAGTTCCATGTCTTTGTATCTTGGGAGGGGAGTAATTTTTCTTTTTTTCCATCCTTTAAAGTAGATGTTAAATGGACGTAGACTCCAGCTGAATGCTACATCTGGAAGAAAAGAGGAGATTGCCTTAGAAGAACTAGAGGAGCAGAATAATTGTGTCTCCTGTGTTAAAACCTTAACTTCAAAAATTTTTTTAGTTTCCTTCATTAGCATGTTATTCTGTGCTTTGCCTAAAAGCTATTTCCCACATGTTTTCCATTAGTTACTTTTTTTTGCAAGGGGTGTTAACTTGGGTATGCTCTCACTTTGTGCAAGTGCCGTTCGATTTCCTTCCCCGCTGCATTTTTTGCACGGTCGGTTTGGGATTTTTCCCCGTTCCCATCCGCAGGGTGACGCCTGGCGGTGGGAGCTCAGGGGAAGAGGCTGCCTGTGGCAGGATGTGCCAGGCGGTTCCAAACCCCGGCTAAGGAGACTTTGCAGTCCAGAGGACTAAAAGCATATTCCTAGTGAACTCCTTGGCAAAGCACTTCTCAGAAGCCCTGGTGTAAACTAGTGTTATGGGAACTACGTTTATAAAAGATAGCTCAAGATGCTGAGGGATTGGAGCATCTGGATATCCTGTTTTAAGAATAGAATATGCTATCCTAAGGATAGAATATCCTTAGCCTTTTCATAAATCACACAAGAGCACAGCTCCTGCATATGCATTCTCAGAAGATGAGACAAAAAGTCAGGCAAAGTGTGAACCTGGATATTAAATAAGTATCTGGTAAGCTGCTCTGCACAGATGCTTTTAGGTATCTCTGGACAAGCAATCCCCTTTCTAGTTTGCATCCTGAGTACTATTAGGTGCCTGTCTGTGAATAAAAATGGAAAGCTGATTTTACATGGATGCTGAAAAAGCGGAAAGATTCAAATGCTAGTAAAATCTTTCCTTTCATGCCAACCCTAAGGCATGACTTCCACGTCACTCAAAGTACCTCTTAGAATGGTTACTGGAAAGCAAACTGCATGGCACTCCTGCAAACACCCAGATGATACCACTGCATGCTCACAGATTTGAACTGGAATTTATGAGATGTGCTTTGTTAGAAGTCTGAGGCTGAAGGTAGGAAACACCACAGGAATCAGGAGTTGATTCAAAATGAGATTATTTCTCTTGGCACATTCAGAATGGGCATGATGTCACTGACAAGAATGTAAAGTTGTGCAGGTTTGGCTAGCTCCAGATAGTGTCAATATGCTTTAACTCTTGTAGGAGCTTGGGGAGAAAGAACACTACTTTTGTGGTTGCTGAAGTGTGTCAGGGATTTTTCCAGAGAACAAAAATACTCTGATGACACTGTCTTAGCCCGTCTCTGCTTTATTCCTTCTATATTCTGATCAAAGACTGTGTGTGGTGTTGACAAAGAACATGAGGGAATGCTTGATTACATTTTCTGGAGGAAAGAAATATTGCATAATTGACAAGCTTCCCAGACAGTTATTTAATTTTGATGACAGTTTCATCAGAATTTTTACATGGAGAAGTCTGTGGTCAGGAAAATTTGTCTGCTTCTGCAACTTGCTCTTTAGACTAGGAGTTCTGAGAGTAACTTGCCAAATGGCTGGAAAAATGGTGCAGTGTTCCAGTAACTCACAGACCTATATGTAATCACACTAACAGTCTTGCTCAGAACTTGTTGAGTAAGCTAAGTGTAACTATTGGTGTCAGCAAGATGAGTACAGCATGCCCTTGGGTGACTCAGAAATGGTGCTGTAGAGGGGAAACTGGTGTGGAAAGATGGAAACCATTCCCTGTAATACAACCAAGTGCAAATGGGCTGGGTTCAGCCAGGTTGAAATGCTTAAATGGTGACTGAGTTGCCAGGCTGGCACTTCAAGGGTTCACTAGAGGCTTAGCAAGGTGATAAAGGGCTCACAGCTCATGCTCCCTGGGGAGAGACGTGGGGAAACTGGGCTTATTTCGTCTGGTGAAGAACAGACTAAGGGATGACATAGGTGAGGAAGCCCAACTCTTGTTGGTAGTGTCAGTGAGTGTAAAAGCAGTGAAAGATCACAAATGGCAGTTTGAAGGTTCTCATTGAGTACTAGGGAAATATTCTTCACTGAGAAGATAGTGAAAATCCTCATTGTGTCCATTGCTTCTTGTCATCCCTTTGAACTCCACTGAGAATTCTGAGTGTGGCTCCGTATTCTTTACTGTCTTCCTCCCTCAGGTATTCATATTAAGAGCTTCCTTCAGCCTTCTGATCTCTCCAGACTGAATAGTTCCAGCTCTCTCAGCCTCTCATTATAGAAGTGCTTCAGTCCTTTAATCCTCTTCATGATGACCTGCACAGAAACAATTTCAGTACATTTTTGTCTTGCTTGTACTGAGGAGTCCAAAACTGAGCACAGCAATGCAGATGAGTCTCAGAGGGGCTGAGGGAAGGGGAAGGATGACCTGCCTTGACCAGCTGGCAGTGCTCTTCCTATTGCAGCTTAAGACTTGTTCTGTATTGACAGGGGTCTTCCTTTGAATGGGACAATGTACACAAAATATAACTGCATTGATGTTTTTGCCCATAAAAATGTGTGAGATGACACCAAGAGGACTCTTGCTCAGAATTCCCAAACTCAGCAGTCTGTGAAAAGAAACATAAAAATGTAGGTGCTACAAATAATCATGTATGAATTTGGAAAATTATGAAAGAATTTAAAAATTATTTTTGAAATATTATCAAATATAACCTGATTTTAAAAATTACAGCCTAAGAAACTGCAGTCTTGACTCCTAAGCAGGAGTTGGGAATGGAAGTGGCAAATGCCCTGTATTCATTTTGTGAGTAGGAGTTGCAGATGCAGCTGATAGAGAATGCTTATCCCTTGTGGACTAAAGCCATTTGAGAACAGAGACATCAGGCAACATATTTGGTTTACTGTCATTTAATAAGCTTCTTTATCCAAGGGAATGTGTCAGAGATCAGATAAGCATACAACTGCTGTATTCCCTGCTGAATGAGTATGTAGTAAAGGACCAGCTGTTCTTAGTGAGTAACTTCGTTAAAGTTAAACAAATTTCTTACTTGGCCTGGATTTATCACACAAATACTGATTCAAAGAAGTGGCACTCAAGCTACTTGAAATAGCTGAATTCCTCTGGAGGATTTAAGTCATTGGTGCCAAGTAATGAGAAGCTGAGGAAAATAACTACAGTGAAAGAACAGAGAGGCTCAGGATTGTTTGAAAGGGCTGTTCAATCTCATCCAACATGTGTAAGGAACAAAATTATGTACTACTTCTCTTGAATTATGAGAAATCAACAAATCTACATGACACTCAAATAATTTTTTTAACAGTGATACTTTTGGATGTTGTTGAAAGTACAAGTAAAGACCATGTGACCACCACAGTTAAAGTTCAATGAAATGAGTTGAAAAACAGCTCAAAGTAGAGGAGAATAGCAGTATTTTATTTTCTCATTCCCTGTAAAAAATTGCATTCTGGATTTCAAGTATATAATTCATAGACAAATACAGAAAGCACTTTCATTCTTAATTTTTTTGAACTAACACCTTTCACAGCATTTCTTTCTGATAATGCATGTTGTTTCTTGGAAGCAACACAGAAGAATTTGTTTTATATTTAAGACAAAAATTTGATTGAATCAGACATAGTGATATTTTTTGTGTATAATCACATACTCTTAAAGAGATGCTTGCCCTTCCCAGTGTGTTTGTTACTTTTGCTTACATAACATCTAAAATTGTACTGTTATCCCTCGAGGCAGCTGTGGTACCTCTCCGTGGTGTCTTGTTGATTTCAGGATTTTACCACACACATGCCACTGGAGTATAGAGCTGGCTGCCTTAAAATACTTATAATAATGAAACCAGTGATAGTAAAAATAACAGTAATTTATGTACAGATTGTCAACAACAACAACAAAGCCACAACAACACTGACACACTTTAAGGTTGTAAAATGTAAAGAATACAAGGAAAGGAATAGACTCACAGGGGTTACTGAACAAAGAATATTGGTCATGCAGGTTTTTTTTTTACAGGAAACCTTTTTGCCTAATTCTGATTATGTAATAGCAGTGATGTGTTTTCTGCTGTGGTATATATGGGTATTCATTGCCTCTAATTGTTAAAAAAGATAAGGTTTTACAGTATTTCTACAAGAATCCATTGAAATTAAAATGTTCTGGAACATATCTTATGAAAAAGTGTGGCTTATTGCTTGTAGCTGTGGTTCTTTGATGGATTTTGTGGTTATTGTTTAACCCGAGACAGCAACCAAGCTCCAGTCAGCAGCTTCCTCACTCTCTCCTCAATGGAATGGGGAAGTGAATTGGGAAGATAGAAGTAAGAAAACTCACGGGCTGAGATAAAGACATTTTGACAAGTAGGAAAAAAGCTATGTTCACAAGCAAAGCAAACCACTTCCCGCAGGCATGGAGGTGCTCAGTCATCTCCAGGAAAGTAGGGCTCCATCAAATATAGCAGTGACTTGGGAAGACAAATGCCATCACTCCAAATGTCCCTCCTTCCATCTTTCCCCCTCAGCTTTATATGCTGAGCATGATGCCACATGCTCTGGGGTATTGTTGGGGTCAGCTGGTGTCGGCTGTCCTGGCTATGTCCCCTCCGAATCTCCTGTGCATCCTCAGACCACTCACAGATGGGGTGGTGTGGAGAGCAGAAAAGGCCTTGTTTCTGTGCAAGCCCCACTCAGAAACAACAAAAACATCTCTCCATTATCAACACTGATTGCAGTGCAAATCCAAAACACAGCCCTGTGCCAGCCATTGTGAAGAAAGTGAACTCGACCCCAGCGAAAACAGCACAATGGCATTCTAATGTCAGTAGACTTCCCATGAGGAATTACAAAGGCTTGTGGTGACACAAAATTGTCAAAATGTTGTAGCAGGCCTCCCACAACCATGTTCTTTCCCAGGCTGTCTACCTCAGAAACTTATTAGAAAATCTTGTTCCAATACTACATTTTAAACTCCTTACAGTTTGTAAGGAATTTTTTTGGCACTATGCCTACGACAAAAACCTGCTGTTTTTTTTTTTCCTTTCTCTTTAGTGCCTACAAACCCCAGTCCCTGGGGAGCAAACACAAACCATGGGCACTGACACCTTCTCTGCAGGCCATGATGTAGGCTTCACATTCAAAACTGTAGGAGACAGGTGATGCAAGCATGTGGGGAGGAAGGTGAAATGAATATGGTTTCAAGAATGTAATGAGAGGGTGATGGTTTGGATGTCAGGCTGTGGTGATAACTGTCCACTGTGACGATAGCAGTCTCAACTGCTGGATGCCATTGTAATAGCAACAGCTTCCTAATTTTAAAGAGGGATTTGAAAGAAGACAAGGAATTGGCTTTATCAGAATTTATAACTAATTTCTCGGTTACTAAGATGTCTTTGTGTAATGAGCAGGTGGGAGAAATTCTTAAAACACTATGTTAAGGGTACTGAGGTACTTAAAAAGACCTGAAGTTTAGCAGATGGTTGTTAGAAATTTGATACAATCTAAACAACTGTGGAACAGAACCTGCTGATGCATTTTAAATTACTTAAATACTTCAATCAAGTAATAATGCAATCAATTTAAATAAAGCAAAGTTGTCTGCCATCCAATTTTGGGAAAATACTTTTTATGTGGAACTATTGCATTAATGCATTTATTATGGTAAAGGAATTGTTGCTCACATGCAAAGTCTGACAACACAATTACACATATGTCTTCAATATGGAAGCAATTGTGCTAATTAGAGCTTGTTAAGTTGAATATTTTGCTAGATTTGGAATTAATTTTCAACAATTTTACTGTTAATATTGATATTATATATCAATTGTAATATCAATTAGTTCTGGCATCCACCATTGCCCCTACACAGAGATCAGTGTTCAAGTCCCTGCTCCCATCATGAGTGGAAGTGAAGTTACTGGTCCCATCACATTTCTGCTTATGTTTTGTTGTGTCTCTGGACCAGAGAGGACAGAGCTGTGAAAAGAGGTTAACAGCATCTCTGAGAGCTACGCTGACACTTTTCATAAAATCAAATCTATTAGGATGTCATAATACTCATAATTAAAATAATGCCATAATAAAGTACTCTTAGAGCAAGAGTATTTTTAAATCTGAACAGTTTTCTTATTTACAAAGGAAAAGACCTTTTGTCCAAAACTTCATTGTGGAATTATAGTTTAGGATTCTGACTGTTCAAGAATACTGTCCATGGTCAAAATTAAAATGTTCCTGCCATCCAGAGCACTATTCTATGTGACTAATCTCATGCTACAAACAACACTAGATAGCTGAAGCTAATTGTCATAAATAATCCAAGAGATTATATCTAAAATGAGATATTTTTTTGGATTTGTTCCCACTGCCTGGGGCGCTGGTCTACTCTAGAAGCAGAGCAGGGACTCAAAAAATAACTGGAGCAGGAAATGAGTCAGGGCTGGAACTGACAGGGAACTCAAGCAGAGCAAGAACAGCATGCTGCAGGTTCCAGAGAAAAGCTGTAAGCTTCCATCTAACAGCCATTCTGTCACAAATGAGCTTTGCAGGAGATGCAGAAACTGGGTAGAGTGGTAGATGTACCAGATGATTGTGCTATCATTCAGAGTTGCTTCAGCAGGCTGGAGAAATAGGGCAATGTGAAGTTCAGTAAGGCTTGCACCTGGGAAGGAATAAACCCGTACACCAGAATGGGCTCGTGGCTGACCAGCTGGAAAGAAGCTTGGCAGAAAAAGGCCTTGGAGACACTAAATGAACATGAACACCCTTGGAACAATGAAGGCCATCAATCTGGGCAGCAGGAAGCAGAGAATTGCCAGAGGGTTGAGGGAAGTTCTCCTCCTCATCTGCCAATCCACGTCTAGAATGCCGTGTACAGTTCTGGCTCTCCATACTTGAGTATTTGAGTCCAGTGAGGGCTTGATGCCTTCTGGAGGCTGACCTGGAACAGAGACTAGACAGAGCAAAAGGATAAAGTAGGGATTTATTAAAAGGCCTCAATGGGCACACTTGGGCACTACACCCAAGATGACCCCTGACATGCTGTGTCTGACCTTTGTCAGCCCTGGCTAGCTCCAGACACAGCGGTCATGGAGGGACTGCCCCTGGGAAGCAGCACGACCCAGGGTGCAGCTGTAACACAGCACAGGCCTTATCCAAGGGCTGTGTGGTGTCGAGGAGCAGAGCAAGAACCAGGAACGAGCCTCCGGTATGAGTTCCCATAGTGTTTTATTCCAGAAAGGGACAGGGACAGAAGACCAAAGAGCACTGCCATGCAGGGGGTTTTATACAGTAACAAAACAAGGGGGGATACTGTGCATAAAGCAATGAGGGATCAGCAGGGGTGGAGTGAGGGGGATCAGGCCACTTGCCTGGGGCCAATTACAGAGAGCGGGAGGAGAGGACAGGTCACATTCCCCAATGGGGCATCGAGGTTTGGGTAACACCCCAACACATCCAAGGAGTGGTACACCTGAAGGATTGGCCTGGGGTTGGAGTGACAGGGAAGGTTCAGGAAAAGCGGGCAGGGTGACAATGATTGACAGGGAAGGAACTAGAACAAAAGGCGGGGAAATGCCATAAAGGGTAACAATCTAGGGCATTGACACCAGGGGTAGGAGGAACAAGGAACATTCCTCAGCAAGGGGAGGGTACAACTTAGGGACATACCAAATTGGGGAAAACGTGGGGGAACATCGGGATGAACCAATAACAATTGAAAATATTAGTTATCAACAAAATGCACACTGCAACAGAACCCCAAAACGATCACAAAATGGATGGCAAATCATGAGGTCTCACACTTTTATAAGTTTTGGTCCATTAGCTTATTGGAGTTAATTGTTCAATTATAGCTTCAGGTTATGAAGTTCCGTTGTCCTTGGTTTTTTTCCTCACTTCACTGTTGTTTTTTTTCTTGGTCTTGAAATTTGTATCAGTTGTCCTTGGTACCAAGCTAGAAAAGGAATTGTTTTGTCTACCTACTCTGTGAAGAGAGCTTAGTAGCGCTTAATATGAAACCCAGTACTAAACAGTAAAGCAGCACAGAATCTGAAAAATATAAAAGCTAAAACTTAAGGCATCAACAACAGGCTGACAAAGACAATAAAGGATTGGAGCATCTGATATAAGCAAAGATGGGCTGCATAGCTTGGAGGAGTGAAGGTATGGGGATATTTTATCTATGTGTAAACACCAGGGAATAAAGAAGAGACAGACATTTCTCAATGACAGAACGAGAGGCAATGGGTACAAACTTTAACACAGGAAGTTCCATTTAAACTTAAAGGAAAGATTCGTGATGGGCTGTGGTTGAGATTGCATTGATTGTAAAAAGACTGAAGTGAAACTCCACTGCAATGACTCTGAGTGGTTTCAGGAACTGGACTTGAGAGTGCACTAACTTGAATAGAGAGGTTGAGTGATGACACAAGAGCTTGATGAGAACTTTAAATCCACATCAGAGGAAGTGTCGTCAGAAATCTCCTTTAGGGTAAATGTTTTTGTTTGTTTACTGCCTGTACTTGAATTCTAGAGTAGAAGTCTGGTTTTCTGCTATTTTGCTGTTTACTTTGGCACACTTGTTTGACTAGCGCTGTTGACCTAAGGTGACTTACCATTAATGGTCCTCTGAAAATTCTGTCTGTGCCAATTCTAGTCAAGATCTCAAGGAGACTGGAGACTGGGAAAGTGTGGTGAAAGAAAAGGTAGACACTGACCTGGATTTAATCATCGCAGGCTGACAAATTTAAGCTTGGCAATCACTTCACAAAGAGATGAGAGTGCAGCCAGAATCTCTTTAAAGTACTTAGTAGGAAAATTGCATCTATCTTGTCTCCTGTCTAATTTCAAAAACAATATTAGAAGATGAAACAGTGTAAAGAAACCCAGTCTGAGCACTCATTAAGAGCAGCAAAGCTAAGGAAGCAAGGTTTTCTTAAGATGATTTAATATTATAGTTCCCTGATTGCCAATATGGATCTGTAACAGCCCTGGTTTTGTCATAAACTACATGATATTTTTTTCCCTTCTGATCTGCATCGGCTGATAACATTGTCCTGACTTACTTAGTCAGTAGTTAATGAAAAAAATAAAGATTTCAAAGACAGGAACTATGGTCCTAAATATTGAGGTGATCTACAAGGGATTGAGCATGGCTCTTGATCCTTTACTCTCACTTAAGAAATTCCCTATGATTGCAAGTACTTTTTTCTTATTGCTTAAAATAATTTTCTGGAGCTTTTTGTGTGTGTCTGGAGCATTCTACAAGGCATTTGTCTTTTAGGTGCTTTGCATGCCTAAGAAACTGAAGTAGGCTGATATGCTTAAGGATGCCTTAGTGTCTTTGAGGAACTTGCCTAATGTCTGCTGTAGTGGTATGTAATGAATGTTCATTAATAAACTGGTGTGGTAAACTATAAACCTTTTATCTTTATCTAAACCTGTCTGTAAGAAGAAACTGCTTTTGATTGACTCATGACTAAACCATTCTCAGTTCTACCAACTCCCACTTCTTGTAAATTTAAGCTTTCAGCAAAACAAAAATCTTCCTAATATACAGTACCAAAATGCAACTTAGAGGGGAAAGTTAAAATGAAATACTCTGAATAGACATAATTTAGTATCCTTTGTGTTTTATAGTCTAGTGTTACTTAATTTTGGGCTCACAAGTGCTATTTTATGTTGACAGAAATTGAAAATCCTGATTTTCATTACTTATCCTGACTATCTTCTTTAAAAGTAACTCAAATAATGTGTTTCTATATTATCTAAAAGTCACTGATATAAAAACAGTTGAAAAAAAATTTTAGATTTTTTTTTTTTCAATCTTGGTTATATTTGTACTGAGTTACTGTTTTGGTGCTGAAAAAAAAACCCAAATTCTGTCTTAGTATGTTTTTTGCACAGTTAATTTGTATAAAGCATACATAGTTATTTGTAACCCTAGGAAAAAAATGACAGGTCAGGTTTTTTATAATGCTTTTGAAAGGAAGAAAGGTGTAACACATTTAACAGATCAGTAGAGCAAAGTAAAATGGTGATGAAATAAGTTTTCTGGTAATTCAAATAATTTCAAATAATAATATAATAATTCAAATAATTCAAATAATTTCAAATGCAAGTTCACACAGAACTTTCAGATGTTGCAAGAATTTTCATAAATGTGTAAATACTGTGTCAGTGCTAGCTGTATATGCATACAACTGTAATTTACAAAAGGGTTGGAAATCATATAAGAGAAAAAAAAATACTCATTTCCCATGAAAGTCTTTATCCTGCTCTAAAATGTAGTTATATTGTAGAGTCAGAGCTACTAAATGAAACACTGAAGTTGTTTGGTGTAGAGTAGTGCATGTGGATTGGAATAAACAGGACTGCATTGGAGCTGAGAAAGAAGTTGGCTTGTATTTAAAATTGAATCAATAATTTGAAAATGGTTGGTAGTGGTGCCTAATTGTACTGCTGTGGCATTGATTCAGCATCACATCTGCTTGACACCGGTGTTGTGTTATTGTTGGAATTGTTCCTTCTTCGGCATCACAAAAGGACATGGCTTAACCCTATAGCATGTCCTCAGTGGGAATTCCTCAGTAAATTATGGGACAATTTAATTCATGTGTTAGATAACAGAATATTCCATACTGAAAGAGGATTTAGTCCATTAAATATTGCATAAAAATACTCTTAGTTTTACTTTTACCCTTGAACAGCAGCACTTAATAATGTAATATGCAGGAGCAAAGTTAATCCATATGCTAGCAAGCCCTTTTCCTGCTAGAAAGGCTTTTGAGTTTTGATGGCATGGGAAATGACAAAACTCTTATTAAACAGCTTCTTTCCTCACTACCATCCTGGCCACCTCTACTTTCATTCACAAATTCATCTAGTTATCTCTCTGAAACACATAAAGTTATGTTTTGGCTCAAGGGACGAAACAACAGCTTCCTGTATATTCTCTCTCCTCATCCCAGCTGTTGACATTTCCACGTGGCCAGCTGTTTCCTCATGACAATCTTCCCTCTTCAGAACAGCAGACTTTGGAAAACGTGTGACATTACTCTCCTTCTGGAAAACAACTTCTACTCTACCCCTCCCTCTTGGCCATGTTGTGTGGCCTGAAGAGTAAAACTTCAGTATCAGTGTGGGGGTTTTTGTTTGTTTGTTTTGTTTGCATTTTTCTCTTGTTGTTGTTTAAGATAAAAAATGAACTGAAGAAGTAAGTTCCATTGTCCTAATTAAAATGTTTTGTTTTATCTGGGAGAAACAGGAAACTTGGATGTGGGTGACTTTATTTTAAGAAAAAACTGCATGAAGTCCTCTAATATCATAAAGAAAAGCTCTGGGTGAGGAGAAAGAAACAAATACTCAGTGTTGGGTCTTGTTTGAGTTCTCTGAAAAGTTCTTTTTTGTTCTTCCCCAATACTACTATTACTAAATTAGCTGCAGTGCCAGAACACGCTCATATCCTGATACAGACCCGAGCACTTCCAGCTTGCAGCAGCCAAGCTGTTTGCTGGATCTGATTTAAAGTAGCACAGAGATTCTGTAGGGGTGAAAGCCTGACTGAGAGGTCGTTGAGGTCAAGGGCAGGTATTTTGCCCCTGACTTCAACAGACTTTGTCTCTGGTGCTTTGTAAGAAGCTCTTACACCAAAAGGTCCAAAACACAGGTCAGGCTCAGCGCTTGCTTTCCTCTGAAGCTGAACACTAGACAAGAGAGCAGCTGGGATTTCTGTGGTGGGCATGCAGAGTGCCCAGCTGACACTCAACAGAGGCAACTGGGGTACAAGGCTGGGTGTTTTTTTGGCTACCTGGGTATTTTTTAGTTTATATTTTGCTGCAATATCTCATGTCTGCTGTGCGCTAAGAAAATGAACATATAAAGTTACCATAACTCTGTTGGTGTTCAATAACTTGTTAAGCTGCTGTCAAATTGTAACAAGGTGTGAAGTCTGAGCGTGAATACAACTACCACATGCAGCAACAAATGGGAATTAAAATGTTGTATCCTTTATGGTTTTTATAGCGGGAGTAAATCTGTTTTAATTACTGAAATAGGTTAAGCCATGTCCAACAAGAATAAAAACACAGTGAAAATGTCTATTTCCTAAACTAACAGGATGACATGAAACAGCCTTCCTGAAGTAATGAACACTTAGAATTAAGCAATGAAATCTCTGTAATTAAATACTTCATAAGGGAGGCATAAACTTACTGTGAAAGGGACGGAAAGGTGAGATAAGAAGTAAAGCAAATTAATATTTTTGCTGAGGTTATTTTTGTTTTTCAGTTGTTGATTTTTTCTACAATAGGTTTTTGCTTCATAAATCTATTATGAACAGAAGTTCACCAAGTCATCAAGGGTGCTGAAAAGGAAGGTGCCAGCATGTGGGCCAGCATATGCTGCTCATTAAAACTTTTGACAAATCTCAGAGCACAAAAGACATAATTAATGCTGGAGGGAGATTTCAGAGTGGTATCTTCCCCAATGCTGATATTTTATCTGGAAGAGATGTACAGAAGAATAAATTCCAACAAAACAATGCTTCCCAGCTACTCCATGTGAGTATCTGTTTTCTCAGCTGAATGTCTGTCCCCTGAGCCAGACGCTGCCCGTGGGTGGTGCCCTGAGGGAGCATTTTTAGAGGTGCTGTCGTGTTTCTGGTGGAAGACACAGGGTCTGGAGGAAAATGTCCTGGAGTAGGACTCTATGACTTCCTTCTTGGCCACTTTTGACAGCTTATGGCATGCCTTTGGAAAAGATCACTGCTTTGTGTCTCTGTTTCCTCTCTTTAAAATGAGGATGTTCCTTCTGATATCCGTGCAAATATTTTGAGCTCGCCAAGGGCAAATACTACAGCAGAGAAGGATAGTAGCAATTGCTGTACTTACCAGTCTTGGGATGTGCTAAATTGTAAGCCTGAGACTTCACGCAGTCTATAGCACCAAAGGACAGTTGCTTCTGTTACTTATAGATACTCTTCCTACAGATTTACACACTTCTCTCCCGTGTGTTCCTTATTCCTACCCAGTTGAACAGAGAAGGTGTATCCATGCTCAGGGTGTTCTGGGTTCTTACTGATTTCAATTAATTCATGCACTTTGTGGCAGCCAGACAGTAGCTATGCTGCTTCTTGACTGTGTAACATTTTGTTAACCAAGGAAGACTTAAGTCCTTAAAAATGAGCAGGTGTACTCAGTGTCCTAAAGCCACCTGGTCTCAGCATGTGATTAAGTACTTGATTCTCTTGTGGAGGTACAAGTTAAAATAACATTCATCTCTCTTGCATGAACTTTTTTTATGAGATATTAGAATGTAAAATGGTTTCACTTGGAAGCAGATTTTGGGTTATGTCTCCTGGGAATAGTGGATGACTTGGGTGGTGTTTGTGAGAAAAGGCTGTTAGGGATTAGGAATGTCTGACAGTCTGCCACTATGCAGCACATAGTAGAACAGCCTTAAAATTATTTTAAGAGTTACCAGTCCGAGCTGGTCCCATAAGAACCATTCACAGCAAAGGTAGATGGCTTTAGCCATTCATCCTCTTGGTCTTTCTTTGTGCTTCTCTGCTGAGATTAAAGGAACTAAGTGGAGAGAGTTGACTGCCATTTCCATGATTTTTGAGGCTTCACAGTGCTGAAGGCAATTACAGATTATGGGAATCAACAAATGTAATGATATTGTCCATTTTCTTTGGAGTTATAAATACTTTGGTCATGAATAAACCCTCTGCTATATATCTTCATACAGTAAAGTCTTCTCCAATTGCATTTTAAGTGTTGTTGCTGTTTAAACTTTACATTAATATATTTTTAATAATAATGTAATAAATATTATGTATGCTTTTCTATGACACCAAGCAGCCTTCATTGTGAAACAGGATTCTGCTGTACATTAACAAATGTGAATTATAATGATGATGAAAGAGTAGCTAAATATCAGAAGAAAACTGAGCTATATAGTGGGAGCTATTGATCTATGGAGAGAAAACAAGTAGACACTGGCTCTTTAGTCAGCATATCCAGAGACATCATAAATCTGTGTTCAATCGAAGTACCTAAGGAGGGCTGTGAATCAACAACACTGAACCTTTCTGTAACTGACTGCAGAATAAAAGAAATTTGGTGTTTTTTCTTATCTGACCTTTTTCTTGGTCTTTATGTTGTGGGTTTTTTTCTTTCTTTTTTCTTTTTTTCTTTTTTTTTCTATTTTCTTGGTTTAGACTTGGAAAATGTTGACACTGAAAAGCTGTATTTGTATCATATTGCACGTTCCGATCTGGATATACTTTTTTATATACTAGGTATAATTTTTTTTTTACATTGAGGGTGTGTTGTTACATTGTTATTTGTGTGCTGCTTTTAAAAAGTAAAAATACAAAAATAAATTTTAAAAAAAGCAATAAGAAAAAAGTTTGACCACAAGGTGGCATTGAAGACACACAAAACACACAATTCTACATTTGAATAGAAAACGGTTTAAAAGAAAAATCTGCTTTGCCTAAGCTTTAAGAATGTTATTGTTAAAAAAGTTTCCAGTTAGGTTGCCTGTTAATGCTCCCTGAAACTCCAAAAGAAGTATGGCTTATTGAAGTAACTTACTGCTTGATAAAAGTCTGCTATTGACTTGTGTGAACCGTGTGCCAGACAGGAAAGAATGGCTTTGCCTTGGCATTGTCCAACACTCAGAGAATAGATGACAGAGAGCTCGGATTGCAATGGAAACACCCAAGGCACTGCCCATCCATCATTCCCAGTGCACAATCTACATGGCTAAACAGCCTTTCTTTTGCTTTCCCGATCCTGGCTCTGTTTGGGAGCAGAGGAGCCAACACTTGACCTCTTTGGCCCAAGGTGAAATCCCTGCATGCTGTGCTGCCGGCTGCAGCCCCTAAGGGTGTTTGGGTCCCTGGTGTGTCTGGGGCACATCATCTATGGCCATTCCTCTGCCTGCCAAATGTTTGTCCAGTTAAGTAACACATATGACATAGCACTCTTTTGCCCTAGAAACTGATTTTGTCTTAAAAGATTATTTCCTTTTTTATACTTACTAGTTATGACTGTAGCTAAATAATCTAATTTTGCTCTATAGAAAATAATTATTAAAGGGATAACTTCTTCCTCAAGTAGTATTACCCTGGGGCTTAGTTTCCTTTTATGTTCTTAAATTGTTCCTCACTTGCACAGAAACATGAAATTTGAAGAATACACACACATATATTAATGTCATTGCTGAAACACTCAGATTTTGTTTCTGGGTTTAGCCCATTGGCAAGGTCAAATTCCTGTAAATGTCTTTGGTTAGCTCTGTATCTGTCCAATGCATTTTCTCCTGAATATTAGTCAAATATATTATGGAAAGTAGAAGCAATGTATACAATGAAAGATAGCTTCATTTATTTGTATGTCTGCTTTTCACAACTTTTAGTCCATGCATCACTTGATCTATAACACATCAAAAACTTGTCTTTGGAAAAAAATAGTTTAAAACAAGTTATGATGTCTTTAGCATATAAACAAAGAAGTAAACAAGTGAAATAGTGGGAAATGTGAATTAAAAACCAAATATCCAAGACTTAGCCTGATTTTTATTTGGTTGGGAATTAGAATGCATTGTGAGCACTCCCTTTTTACAAAGCTCTAAGTGGTTCTCCTTGTGAAAAGAGGTTAAACAACGCTGTTAGCCAGTATCCTACTGAATGTGTGATCCAGCCAGCTTAAAAAACTGACAGCCTGTCCTCTGGGAAGCTGCATCACTGTGTGATAAATTTCTTTGCAAGGGAATTTTCATGCCATGCAGCCCAGATTTACTTGGCATCACATGATATTCATCAGATCCCACTATTTTTTAAGCCTGATATAAGCTGGAAGTTAAACCTACAAATGCTGCAGTGTTTTAAGATGCTGTATTCTTGGAAGCCAATGGATAATTTGGTGTAGGTTAATCCTATTAAAATTAGAAACAAATTAGCTTGGCATTGAGGATGGGAAAATCAATCCTTACTTTACTGAGACAATCCTTTATTTTCACACCAGGAACTGGAAAATGCTTTTCCTGCCTTCTCAGCTTTTGATATATGTATTTAAGAATTTTTTCTTAAAAAAAACCCACAGGGAAACCACTGACATGAAATACATTATATGTATTGACTTGAATCACATATCTTCTTGAATAATACATTTTCTGAATTTATTAAGTGAACTTGTGTCATTTGGGTTTCTTGTTCTTCCAAGGACTCCCAGCTGTAGATTTCTTAGATTAGCTCAGTTTGGAATGTTTGTGCAGTTTTGATGGCAATTGCAAATATTTAGTTAACTTGTCCTAATTAAAATCTTCGCAAACTGTTGATGAACCCTGAACAGATGAAATTAAATCAAGGAGATAGAGACATCATAAACATATAGTTAAATACTTGCAGAGACCAACACATGGAAATTGCTATTTTTGTTAAGTTCATGCTGTGAGGCACTTTATTTTTTCTTTACTTTTAGCTTTTATTTATTTATTTATTTATATATTTATTTATTTTTTGTGTGTGTGTGTGTGTGTGTGTATGTGTGAATCAGTCAGAATAAAGGTGCCATATAAAGGTTTTAAGTAGCCACCTGGGAGTATTGGGGTGGCTACCGAGAAACTCACAGCTGTTTTGTAGTCAGTAGAGCTGCTTCCCCACTGGAATGGGTGCTGGAAATGCCTGGATGTGGACTCACATGTTAGATGGCTGAAGCCTCTTGCATTAGCTCTGTGTGTATCATTGTGGTGCTTCCTCTGTGCTGTGTGGCATAGAAAAAAATGGAGCGCTGTTGGTTTGGCTCCCTGAGATGGGACTTTCTATTGTGGATCTGCTGCTGTTGCAGAGTTCTCTCATCAGATTTGCTCTGAGGAAATGTATGCACCTCTCAATGGCATTAATTTCACTCTCTCCCCTGTACTGCTGTTACCACTGCTGTGTGTACAGAGCTTTTAAGGTGCAGGAAGGATGTGCTGTGTGCATGTGCAGTTGAGGCTGGAAAGTCACCAAAGGGTTGGTTCTCCTCATCAGGAGAAAACTCAGTGTTGAAATAAACTCAGATTCCTTTGTGGAATTAAGGAAATGCCCCCATGTTCCTGACAGCACCCTTGCAGCAAATGGAAAATACAGCTCTGTGCTGGGAGCTACAAAAAAAGAAAGACAAAATACTGTGCTCTGGATGAGATACAAAATGTCGTACTCTGAAATTTGACCTGAGTTTAAGAAGTATATCTTTAAAAACTCATCCCTCTGTGTGCTGCAATTAGTGGTGCAGAAACCTGCTGCCTTCTGGAAGACAGACTGCAGGGGATAAACAGTATTTCCTTTTGTCTATAGTTATAAAAGAAAAATAATTATTTATATACAACAAAACAACCACCTTCTTTCCCAGCTGCCAAAAATAGTGACTGTAGTTTCTGGGGGTTTTTGTCAGAAATCTTAAGCAGTCCTTTAGTTAAAAAATGATAAAGAAGTATTTGGCTGTATTGATACAATTCCATATGAACTTGAAGTAACTCCAAAATTTAAACCTTTTGGATGAGGTCACTGGTAACCTGAAATTCATCTCTTATATGGTGGATTAAAAAATCCAGTCATTTGGAAAGAGATTTATGTGGATGAAAACAGATAAATATTTCATATTTGAATGGAGAGAGGACTTTTTGTAGAGAAAAAAATAAATTAAACCAGGAAAATTCATGTCAACGGTTTCAGAGGAGGAAGGCAATCTGTGATATTTTTAGAGTTGCTTCAAGTACAATTTACATATAGAAGCTGAAATATCAAAAAGGCAGTGGTACTCGAATTTTAGTGAATTTCTTTGGAAAGTGTGTACTCAAGTTCATATTGTCATTAATCCAACACATTAGGTACACCCCTTTTAGTTCCAAATGTGAAAATTACAAATCTGAAGTGTGGTTCTCTAAGCCCTACATGTTATGGAATATATAAAGTCCAATTAACATTGCAGTTCTACTGCACTTTATCCTTAGAGTTTGGATACTGTTTCAAATACAGCTTTCCTTAGAATACATAAAAGTTGTTCTGAGGAAATATTTTCCCTACTGCTACATCATACACAGCATCAGCATTAGTAATGCCAATAATCAGCACTGTGCTGCTGTGCTTAGCTGATAACATCTGCTGGGCCACGCTGCCTGGATTTCCCTCTGTGAAAGCTGCAGTGCTGAGGGCTGACTAGATGCATGCCTGGATCTAGCCCTGATAAGGAGCTTGACTATGCTGCAAATTGTGCCTCTGACTGGGAACTTGAAAGGACAGGGGATTTGCAGAGTAAGTGTAGCTTTGTGAGATAGCTGGAGCCCAGTCAGGGGGTGGCAACCCTTATCAGTGTCTGCTAAAGCTTCAAAGTGGGGCATAGAGAATCTCTGGGTAATGGTTGGTTTGAATAAATCTTTTGAATTATAACTCCTGTTATTATAATTGTCCTATTGTAATCTTTGTCTACAACTTTTGTTATACAAAGGACTGATGACTTGGCTTGTTCTGTTGTGTACAAAACACATCTCCTTTCAGGTTATCCCCCTTAGTTCATGCTGTTTATTTCCCTCTCAAGGTACGTAGTGAATGCTTTCTACATTCCCCTGAAGACATAGAAATATCTTCAATTATATATTTCTCTCAAGTTGTTATGGGCTTTTGCTGTGTTTGTTGCATAATGGAATTCCCACGCAGCAGAGCCAAGCAGGCCTGCCCTGCAGCCCCATCTAGGAACAGCAAGAGGTGCACATTAAACTCACAGTATGGTCACATTGGTTTCACAGTAACTTTTATACATTATCACAGGACAGAAATTAAATTAGCAGCCAAAAATGTTACAACCAGGAAAGCAGCATGTAGGAAGGATAAAGAAAGAACAATTTAGAGCTATCAATTATGAATACCTAATGATAGCAAGGTACTTTTTTTGTAGAGCTTATCTTAGCTGGACCCCTTCTTGTCAACAGGAGCAACTAATTATTAAAAAAAAAAAAAAAAAGTAATTCTTGTTACAATAAACAATTACTAAGCCCCTTTGTCCAATTTCTCATGTTCCTTCTTATACCCTTGGTACAAGACTTCACATTGAGAGCCTCAAGCAGGCTTCACCTTTCCTCCCATTGAAAATATTTTGCTTCTTACACCTTGGGAGATAAAGGTAAAGACCAGAATGAAAAGAACATATAACTTCTAACTGGGAGGTGATGTGTTCTTTTCAAATGCATTTTGCTCAAAATATATACTAAGCTGTTGTTAGACTAATATAAATCAAGCTCTTTCTAGTTTTCAGATGTTGTCTGATTGATTTGTGTATCTGAAATCTGCAAGGCTGTTGACATCTGCTGCTTTGAGACTGAAACACGCTGAATACTACTAATTGTTCATTGAGCTATGGAGCCTCTTATGCAATTAGGCCACGTTTTTTTGATGAGAAAATCAATTTTAAATTAAAGGACTGCACTAGGGAAAGGTGTAACTTAGAAGTGCTACCTGAAAGGAAGTTGGAAAACTATGCTAGAATTGTAGTGCTTTATCATGCAGCACATCTGAAGAGCTTTTATTCCTGCCACGCACCTCAGTACCTGAAGATGAGCTTTTTACAGAACATGGTAATTCACTTTTAGAGGTTTAGTTACATTATTTTGGAGTTGGTGTGATTGTTGTGCTGGTGATAAGGCAGTGTTTGGAGACCACAGAGTATGCATGAAGGGCAGCAGAAGTATACACAGGACAAGTATTCACATCTCTGAACAGTGATGCTGAGGGAATCTTATTTGATGCAGTCACATGTTATTTAACTGCAGTCCTAGTGAAGTACAAGTTCATATTTTGCCAGGAGAGTAAATGCAATTGATGCAAAGAGCACCCTTTATGACATCTTGAGGCCATGGTGTTTTCTCCCTCTTTATTCTTATGCTGCTAAAGCAGGCAAGCAAACTCAGACATAGGGCTGCCAGCTGGGATGCTCCACTTTGTATAAACTAGAACAAACAGAGACCACACTCTTTCACACTTCTAGCTGATGCTGACTGTCTTTTTCAGGCTTTGCTTTCCTTCTAGGTGGATGTGAGATGCCTTTGCTTCATGTCAGGTGAAGGTGTGAAACTGGGCTAAGTATTAAGGTTGGTAAGCTCCTTAGTCAATCCTCCTATGCCCTGTCTGATATCTCCAATGATCTTGTTTTCAATTGCTATCATTACTTAATCTAGCTTGGCTAGACTGTGTTAACTGATGAGTTCACACTGGTACATTAAGACTTATATTTAGGCTGAGCTGCTTGAATCCTTGCCCGTAGTCATGGACAGATGGACTGGTGATGGACAGATGTATCAGTGTCCAATACTCATAAGATGATCCCCTCTCAATGTCAGAGATACTGACCTTTCTAGGAATAGAATGTGTCTCATTCACACGTAATATACTTGATCTTCTGAGAAAAGAAAATACAATGATGATGTGAAAAGGTTGAAATGCAGCCTTTCAGTCAAAGCATTGGTTGGTTTGAGTCAGAAATAGTGATGTATGTATAAAGAACTTGAGTACTACATAAATACAGGCATATCTGTGCACATGCAAGTATGAAGCATTTAGATTATATGCCCTTTACATTTCCCAAGCATGGCAAACAGTATGTATTAAAGAAGCTTTTTGTTCCACCTGAACTTAAAAGAGACAACACTCATCTCCTTGACAAAAAAAAACCCAAAAGCATTATTTTAATTTGTCTCATTGATGGTGCTTTGAATTAATTGTGCAATTTTCCTGACACAAAATGAAAATGCCCAAAGACCCTTCAGTTCTGTTCAGTTCAGTTCAGTTCCGTATCTTCTCCTTTAACTTGTCTGCCCAGGACTTTTTGTTAGATATCATTATAATATTGATTTCAACATAGAATTCACATGGTATTATCTTTATATTTGACATACCTTTTGTGTCTAAACCTACTTTAAATGTCGTTTTATGCACTACATCACATAGAAGTTGCAAAGAGATGCTAAAGGTATTGTTGTGTGAACTCAATATGCTTTCTTTGGTAGATACTTTTCTTACAGATTATTTCTGCATGATTTGGCTTGGTGAACTACAGCAAATGTTGAGTCTTACAGTAAGAATTCAGTGAGTTATGTGCCTGAAATGTAATAGTCTTGTTAGAGTAAATAAAAGAAATACCACCATCAAAATGGTGCTACCCTTATTGAGATGTGAAAGGCAATGTACCAAATTCTTATATAAATTCAAATACTGGATCTGCCTTGTGTCTTTTTTGCTTCAATGTCCTCATATTTCTTTTCCAGCACTAAGTTTCTTCCATCCCTTCTTTGGTGCACAAAAAGGCAGGAGCAAAAGTTTATCTGAACAAAAGTTCTCTCTCACCCAAAAGTTCCTGCCTGGAACTTGTATCTACTTGAGTCCTTGGGCTGTGCTAACTCAAGTTTGTGGTAACAGACATAAATTACATTTTGTTGTGCTGCTCCAGCTGTGTGATAAGGGGATTCATTCCAAGGCAATATATGTGTTTCTGTCTCACTGTTCTCTGTGGCTTCCAGAATGGGAGGGCAGCTTTAATTTGCTCAGGAGGGGTTGGTATGGAGGGATAGTGACTCAGTTTCTTATTTGTGCTCTGCATTTCTTTCCTCCCTGGGGTAAAGCGATTGACAGCTTGGGTTATGCTTTGTAGAGAAACATTGACCCAGTCTTCCATTTGTGAGTGTTGGTCTCAGCCTTGTCAGGATGTAAACTGATAAAAGTATTTGTGAAACACTTATCTGTGTGCTGAATCGTTTTTCTTTGTTGTCTTTTGAACTTGGGCCCTGTGATGAAACCCACAGAAAAATGTGGTGACTCTTGTCTGGGGTCCTCTCTGGTACAGGCAGAGGGATCATGGCCTGTAAGGGGAGCATTTTCAACCCTGGCATGGAGGAGCAGCACAGGAAGGTGAGGAGAGGCCTGATCCCTTGCAAGACAGAATGCCTCAGGTTGGTGGCTGGAGGGGGTTATTATGAGTAAACACTAAAGTGGTTTGTGTAATTCATTTAATGTCAAAGAAATGTAGGCATTCACTCAGACAGTTTCAAGCCCAAGTGTTTTAATGTGCTGTTATTTTATTAGTGAGGCACATAACCTCTGCAGGTTGCTCATGTGTTTGCACCTAGCAGTTGTTGCCTTGATCAATTCAAACTTCTAGAATGACAATTCTGGTTGTTACTGTGCTAATCCTGATTCAAGATTGCAAATATTTTTGCTCATTGCATTTTGCTATTTCAGAAAATGCCCTGACCTGCAAGAATTGAAATTCAAAGGAAGCATATTGGGGACCACAAAAACCTTAATCTTAGAGCTACATCCCCCTCAAAACCTTCACATATATTAGGATATATGTAGATTGTGATCATTTAAGATAGAAAATTGTACTTTGAAGTTTTCAAAATTGGTTCTTTAGAGGTACACTTTTATTTATTCATGCACTAGCTCAACACCTTGAATAAACCAGAAGTGCAATCAATTTAAATACAGACATATTGATGTGCCACAATGGATGGTCCCAGTGCAAAAATTTCACTATGTGTTTGCAGATGGGTGGCAGTGGTGATATTCAGAAAATGATGTGGAAAACATGAGGGAGAAAAGGCTGTACAGAAAACTGTGTACCTGTGGACAAGTCCTGAAAAGGGGGTGCATGGTGCTGTCCTGAATAAATACTGGATGAGCGTGACTGAATACTACATACAGGAAGACACTGACTTATGAAGAAGTAAAATTACTGTAAATAGTTCAGTTTAGGGTCCAGGGAAGACTATTCTGTAGGAAGATTACAAGGTGGGAAGGATGGGAAATAGGCACAACTTCTGAGTACTCTGTTAGAGTAGGACATCTGTATTTCTAACGTGTCATGAATGCTCCATGGAACAGCAGAAACACGACAACATAAACACAACAATATGAGTCCAATTGTTGGATAATTTATACTTTTTATGGTGTGCAACATAGAAAGCCTAGTAAAGTCACTAAAGTGTTAAAACATTTGTCTTGTGCCTTCTGTAGAAGAAAGAATATGTTAAAATTGCAATATAAAGGTCTTCTTAAACTGGAAATGGAGAGAGAAAAGAGGGAGTCATGATTCCAGGAAGTGCTTTGAATATCAAAGGCAACCCTGAATATTTCATTTGCTTTGAAAGGACACTGATCAAGCTTTGAATGTTTCATTTGCATTAAAAAGGGACAAGAATACACAGCTAAGAGAAATCATCCAGGATTGGAGGAAATCAGCCAGCAGATGGAGTAATCTGATGAATTCTGTGCCCTTAGCTTCTGCAACAAGGGTTTTTGGGTGGCTATTATTTCTTGAGCTCCTAAGAAGAAACCATTTTGCTGTTAAAATTTAGGTGTGCATTATTAAGTGTTTTACTATTTGCAATCCAGTTTAAAAGTCAAATTAATTGTGTGAACTTTATCTTCAGAAACTCTTCAGAACTTTATCTTCAGAAACGTAAACTTTAGGCTTTCATACTCACATAGTATTATAGAGGAAGTTTGGTTGAAGCTGAGAAATTAGGGATTTCTAATCTTCAAAAGTAAAAAAAAAAATATATATTTGAAACAGCTTCCTTGGGACAATCTGCACACAAAATAATGTTTTTAAGGAACATGTGTGCTTTTCTGGTAAGCCATGAGCTGGTCTGCAGCCTATTAAATGCAGAAATTGGTCCAGTGTGCAGCCATCCTAAAGGCAGCAGGCCATGGAAATATCTTAGCATGAAGTGTGTGGAATGAAGCAAGTTCCCACAAGGCTTTTTCATCTTGTCTACTTGACCTTAGGATCAATTGGATTGGAGCAAAGTCAAACCACAGTAGCTAATCTGACCCTTATCCTCAAATCAGATTGTTTGAGGGTTTGGCCTGAAACTGTGCCTGCATCAGAGAGTTCAGTTTGACAGTAGCTTTCAACTTTTATTTTGTAACTCCACCTCTCCCTCTCCCCAAACCTTTAATGTGGTCTCTTTGCAACCACAGAACACAAACTTTGTGAAGTCTTCATATAATTTGTGGAGGCCCTCATGGATTCTAAAAATCTGGCATGACTGTAGAAAGGCATAGAATTTGTGACTCTCATCTTGACAATTTGGCATTTTTTAAAAATAAAAGTGTATAGATTAAATTAAGGAAGAGTGACGGGTGAAAATCCCAGTGGTGAGTGGGTACTAATACAGTCAACCTGCTGGGTAGAATTAGCCATTGTACCTCCCAGTTCTCCTCAAAGATATTTTGGTAAGCAAAACCAGAATTTACAACAGAGTTATAACAAATAACAAAGTTGAAAAACCTTCATTATAGAAGTTTCGAAGGCACCTGTGAATGGCACAAATTACTGCTCAATTTATTTGATATATTATGACACAAAGGTTCTTGCCAGAGCCCTTGGCTCGTAAACTGAAAAAAACCCCAAACCTCTTATTACTCTAATTAGACACATAAATCAGGTCAAATTTATTCTTTTTTGGCAAGAGGTGGACAATTCATAAATATAATTGTAATTGTGCCTTGTAGGAATTTGAAGGAATGCTTTGTAACATTGCTGCTGGGCACCAAAAAAAGATAGGGTTGGTTGGGATTTTTTCCTAACCCTTGAAATAAAAGGATTCAGTGCCCCTTTTAAGAATCACATTAAATTGTATATTAACTCATCATTAGGGCAAATAATAGATAATTAGATTTCAGAATCTTGTTCATTAAAGAGGGAAAGTCTTTGCTACTCTTCCATATTCTATTGTTTTCTGTAAGTTATGTCATGCATGCAACAAATGATGAAGTTTTTTGCAGATGATGTCTGGTTCTAAAACCCATGAAGACCTGCTTTCAGATTATGAGAATGCATGGAGAACTGTGTACATAATATATGTGCAAATGTTGCAGAAAATTCTTTGCTATGGGATAGATGAAATACAATTTTCAAGTTTAGCAAATGACAGTGAAATATCTAGGATATTAATGCTGGGAAGTGAAAATAGCTGAATGTGCTGGTTTGGGCTGGGGTAGAATTATTTTTCTCCATTGTAGCTGGTGTGGGATTCCATTTTGGATTTGTGGTAGGAACAGTGTTGGTAATATAGAGATTTTTTTTGCTGTTAATGAGCAGTGCTTACACAGTGTCAAGGTCTTTTCTGCTCCTTATCCCATCCCACCTTTGGGTGGGCTTGGAGGCACAAGGAATTGGGAGGACACACAGCAGGACAACTGACCCCAATGACCCAGTGGACATCCCAGACCATATGGTGTCATCCTTAGCATCCAAATTTGGGGGAAGAGGAGGAAGGAGGGATCTGTGCACGGCTCAGCAATAACTGAAGTATCTCTGCAATAAACCCTGTTTTCAGCACAAATCCAAAATGCAGTTCTGTCATAGCTGCTGTGAAGAAAATAAACTTCACCCCAGCAAAACCAGCACACAAAATCAGTGCCATTATTGCACTAAGCACTGAGAATTGGTTAAATGAAGGTATTTCCTCACAGAATCTCTGAGAAAAGAAAGATGGAAATTATTATTTCTACCAAGATTAAGTAAGCCTTACAGAGATTCTTACTTCTATAGTAAATTCAGAAAATGGGGAAACTCCTAAAAATGAGAACCACCTTCTTACCCTTACTCTGACACTATTTGGCTTCTAAAGCTGTAGTGGTTTCATATTTGTATTAAAACAGGCCATACAATATATACTTTCTATCACAAATGAAATGCCATTGTGCTCTAGTTCCATTATTTATGATTTCTGACATTGAATTTTAGTTAACTTGCAGTATTAATTGGACCTGTCTGATAAAGGCCAGCTTAGTGTATCAACATCAGTTGAAATTCTTCATCCCATATCAAGAAAGTTTCAAGCTAAAAATTGAAGCAAAACATTCAGAAAAGCTGCCTCACATGTACATACAGACCTCCAAAAATATCTCTGTTAGTAACCGAGGCCTGGATTCCACCTATCTTGAGCTGCCAAGAAGTCTGGCATGTTCTTAAATAAGGTGATATGTTTAGATATATCACATCAGAATGGAGTCCCAAAATATTTATGTCACTGAAATACCCAAATCCTCTTCTTCCTGAAAGTGATACTATTTATACAGACTGCCAAACATGCAGTGTTAGTTTCTGCTGACACACCAAAGTTCACACAGACAAGTATTATAAAATTATACTTACATAGAAAAAATGTTATGTATTATAAAATTATATATATATGGATTATTTATGCACACACATGTGCACATGCACCAGTAGACAAAGTTATAAAATGTAACAAGAACTGGGGGGAAACACTTCGCTTACTTACAATGAAAAAAAGCAACACAGGAGATAAAAGGAGTGTTCTTTGTTGTATGTATCTCATTCAATTTTAACAGAAATAATATTTTAATGCCTTGGCCATTTCAGGGGCCTTAATAAATAGAGGTTGAACCAACTGATTGATATCGAAGGTGTAGGGGAAGAAATATCAGGTAGGTTTTTGTTCAAATCATGTCTTCCAAAGTTCAGGTCTGACACCGGTGTGATTATAATACATTTGGCTGACCTTAATAAATGGTGTCTCTATGCAGTGTGGAGCAGGCAGTTTACTAAAGTTTTGGATATTGTGAGATGTGAAAAAGAATACTGAATGAAAAGCACTTGTTAAGGAATCTTAGTCCCCTTGAATCTGTTAAATAGATTTCATAGCTGGAGACTTAGACAAATAGCTGGAGTTAAATCCATATATTTATTTTCTGTATTATTTTCATCTCTTCTTCACTTTGCATGTTTTTCTCTCTGTCTTTATTTGTCCTATTTTTGCATGTTTATTTGCCCTGTGTTTGCTTTAGTGTGTATCATATTAATCAGTGCAGAGGAACTACTGTGTTCTGTGTTCAATATACAGGCATCCAGTCACTGAGAGAATATTTTCATCTGTTCTCATGTTTAATATTTTTTTCTTGTGTTGACACAATTTGTTTGGTTTGATTAAAAAAAAACAAAGATAAAAACAGAGGAAAACTAAAAGTGTTTCATAAATAATTAAGGAGATGTGTTGACAACCCTTTGACAACCAGAGAAGGAAATATATAAAGAATTTTAAATGAAAATGCAACCCCAGCAGGACATGAACACAATAGTTTTTGAAGTATGTCACAGACACTTTATCCTTACACTTTAAAAAAAAATGGTTTAGTTAATACCCAAAGGGTGCTAAAAGTATTTTTTTGGGTGGCAGATCCACAAAGTGCTCTGTTAATTGAATAGAAATTGAATCTTAATCCCACAAAGTTTGCAAGTAATTTTTCTGACACAGCACAGTAGTATTTTTTAGGAGGAAATACTAAGAAAGCAGAGCACTTGTTTCTAATTCTGAGTCTAAGAATTAAAGGTGTCTGGACCGTCAGAATTTTTAAAACATGAGTTTTCCTGTTGCCCCATGTATATAAGTCTTATTCTCTTTCAAATCTAAATACCTCCTTTTTATATGTTAAGGACTTAATCAATTGTCCTTGTGGAGATAAAGTTCCTATTTGTGGACACAGTGACCCTTGGATAAGATGGGTGTGGTGTGTTCCCCAAGTTTACATGAAGTAGGCAGCAGCAATCCAAAGTCCCTCACATTGTACCCTCATTTCTTTAAGCAGAATTTGATTTGAAGGATATATTTTGAATTTAACCATCTCCTCTGTAGACAAAACCTGTCCCAATTTCCTATTTAAATGTGTTCATAACCACATTTATTCAAGGGCTCCCAGGTTACAGCAGAAATACTTGTATGTCTGCTGAGATCTTTAGTTGCCAGGCCATTTCAGGTCTCTTTTCTCAATATATTTTCTTTTAACCTTCTTTTCCCACTTCAAGATCAAGAAATGTTCCTGTATCCCAGATTACTGTGTTCTAGTAACTCCTACACGTCCTTTCACATGCTCTCAATCTTCCAGGAATACCATTGCTCTCTGGTTTTTGTCTCATTGGACTGCTGGACAAACAGAAATTCAGACCTCTCCAGAAATATGTGGAGTTTGTTCCATTAGATACAATCTGTTCTTGGACATGGGTGTTATGACAGACACTGCCTGTGAAGTCCAAAAATCAGATAACATGACTCTTGTGGATGGATTTCAGCTGTGCATACCCAATCACCTGCTGCTTATTGTTTTGCTGTCTTTGTACATTTCTGGGAACAGGACTGGAATAAAACCCTGTTTTTATGGCCAAGGGGCCTTCTATGGTTCAGATGTGTGGAACCCTGTGGGCACAGTAATATTATTGACCCTTAACATAACAGAATTAGGCTCATGGCATTCAGCTTCCCTGTGTGCCGTGCTTCTCTCTGAGAAATTAATTTAATAAGTGTGGGACACTGACAGACAATTACTGCTGTGGAACAATTGACAACAGTGTGGAAACTCTGATGCAGTGGACTTCTTTCCTCCAGTTAAAAATCTGCTTTTCATTGTACTATTCCTCCTGCAATGTAACACCCTGTCTTTGGCATGTTCACAGATCAAAGGTATTTTCTCCCCTGACTGGAGACATAATTTGCTCATGTACTGTTTCAAAACTGACTGTACTCAGTTGTACCATGGTTAGTCTCTGTGCACCAAATCTGGGCTGTCCTCTCCTGCATTTTACTTCCAAGTCCTTAGCTAGTTCTTGTGTTTGACTCTGCAGGTTCAACAGTCCCCATTGTGCAGGAAAAATAAAGAAATCTGCCTGCCATGACAGGAAAAAGATTGTTGAGCAAATTTCTCTGGTGGCCATCTCATGTATGTAGCCTTTAGAAATCACCAGCAGGAGCAATCAAGATCTCAGTCTTAAAGCCATTAGAAATCCACTTCAAAATACTGTTGAACACATTGTAGTTCTTGGTAGCACAAATTTTAAATGTTTCTAGTTGGACAGGAATAAAGCTTCTAATTTAAGTTGTGGATAAATAAAAGATATGTTATATAAAATAATAAACTTGATGACTTTAACAAGGCTTTCAATTTTCATGTAACGGATAGAAACTGATAGAGGATATTGAACCTTGAACCAGGTTCCAAAAATAAATGATGAATATACTCCTAATGATACTAAGAGGTTAGAAAGACTTAAACAAATGGTAAACAGAAAAAACAGAAGGGGGGGAAGTACTAAGGGAAAAATCAGATAACATGACTCTTCTCTTGGTAGAGAAAAATTCATAAAGTAGTTAATTATAAGTAGGATGCCAAAGGATGTCTGAAAAGAGGATGAGAGTTTAATTACGGTTGCATAGAATTGGGCTGCTTCTAACAGCAATTAAAGAAAATAGAGGTCATAAAGGGAATGTGTTATGTGATCTGTTCACAGAGATATATGTAAATTTGAATCTTGTTGATCAGAGAAAAGAGTAAAACAGTTTCTTTACATCAGGGAAAATATACATTATTTGGGAAAATTTTCCAGTATCTTGGACTAAGTGGTCTGCAGGAAGTGCAGACTGTAAGTAAGAAGAAATCTGTAGAGAACCTGTAGACCCAATAAAATCATAGAAAATAACAGCATAAAATTCTTTTAGCATTTTCTATCCTTCAACTTTCGTTCATGAAATTAATGCTAGAAAACAAGTTATGGTGTTTTTTAAAGGTAGAGGATTATTACATTGGAATTGGTTGAGAAAAATTTAAATTGAAACAATAAAGAAGATTCACAAATGTGCTCAGTTACAGCAGAAACAGAAGTTATGAAGCCTGGTGAGTGACAATCTAAAGTGCACTGTGATCTTACTGTCAGAGTACCAAAATAGCACTGCTTCATAAGAAATCAAACCAAAAGGTTTGGCGGTCTGTGAGACTTTTAGAAATGTAGCACCCTTAGAACACTGAGCAAGGGAATAGCTGTGTAAGCACCTAAGAAACACACACATGGGGTTCCATCTCTCATAAGATTCTACCTGATGTCAAATAACTTTGTTTGGTCTGTGTGACTAATAACTTGATTTCTGCATGGGGACAGAAATCTCTGTTTCCTTTGCTTATGCTGTTTTGTGTGTGCAAAGATTCAGGGTGAAAGTTAAGTTGAGCACATGAATTGCATGGCATGATCATGAGATCACCAAGTTCTGTTCACTCATTAAGTACTTTAGAAGAAATGTTCCTGGACTGAAGTGGGCTCTTGCAAGATCAAAACAAGTGTTGCTTTTCATCTTATCTTTTAGAATTAAATACTCATAATTCAAGTGGATTGAGATCAATCTGTGCTACTCTGTTGCTAAAAGCATAAAGGTAAGTGGAGATAATTCTAATGTCAGTTCAAGGGGTTGCCTACCTCTCTTCAGCTTTGAGTTTCAAGCCAGCTCCCATTAGTATTCAATAAATACACTCACATGCAGGGAGACGTGAGTTGTGACATCCAGTGCTTCCAAGCTGCAAAGTCAGATGCTAGAACAGAATTCAAGAGCCTCTTAAGGTCCTTGATTTGCTTCCCTGGGAAATGAGGGCTGTCACATCCCTTGGGTTTATAACACAGCATGTGTGGGAGTTGTTGGAAACAGCTGGTAGAAAACACTAGAGAAAGAGCTACAGATGAGATTTTCTTCTGTCTTAGGTCTCTCTCTAAAACAGCTGTTCAGAAAGAGAAACTGTTTCCAAGGTTCACACCTCTGAGCTGGATAGGTGGGTACAGAAAATTGGATCACTCTTTTCTTTAAAACAGACACTGGACGTGCATTTATACTCACTCCTTTCAGCAAATGCTCTAGGTTTGGTCAGCACATTTCAAAGTACCTCTGTAATACATAGCCATATTCATATTATATCCTAGATTCCTGAAAATGGGGGAATTTTTAGATTAGAAGGATGAAGCAAATAAATCTTCAGAGAAAGAAATGCATTTCCAGCTCTTCACAGTGTAAATAACAAAGTATAATAATAGCCAATGAAGAATCCACTATCAAGAATATAGTAATAATTGCCTAATTGCATATACAACAGGTGTAAATTAAATAAGTAGATAAATGAAGCCTGAAATAAACAACTCTATAGGGAACACAATTAATATAACAGATGATAGACATAGAGAAGAGTTGTTCACAGCACGACCACAAGAAAACCTTCTTCAGGGAAAATGTGTTTTATAGCTCTCTCCCAAGGTAGGCAAAAAGATTTGGGCATAGCTACATCTCCAGTTTCAGAGGAATGCTTTGAAGTGCTGCATGTAAAGCTGAAACTCTAGTGAACAGCTATCTACCAAGGAGTGCTGGGCTCCATCAAATATCGTATATGGCAGTAAACTGAGTAGAAAATGAAAGGAAGAATCAGAACATTAGCAGTTGGTTAAATGGGCTGGTTGTCTGTTCATTAGTGATTTTAAATGATTAATCAAAGCAATAACATAAGAAAACAATCAAAAATCAAGGAAAGGCTGTGAGAAGAATGACAAGTTTTGGCACAATATTAGAAATGACATTGGAGTAAAGAACCCTGCAGGAACCAATGGCAAATAGGCAGAAGTAGGTGGATACAGCTCTCCAAAGGCTGTATTCAGTACATAATCGTTTTTCACACAGCTGCAGCTCAGAAGAATAAATGGGAGGTATGGGCCTTTCATGGGAAAGTATTTTTATAACTGCACTCACGGAGTGCAGTAACCAAAGCTTCTGTGACCTCCTACAATTTGTTTCCATACTTTTTTCATAATGTCTGTTTCTTTGGTGGGTCAGTTTCTTCTTCATGTGTTCATAATTGTTCATTTCTTCCATTTTCGTTGTTACAGCACAAACATTTCTAAGATGACAGAATTTGAAGTGTAAAAGCTCTATGTCATGTCTCATCCAAGGAATTCTCTATGTTCCAGCTGGTTTTGACATGACCAGTGAATATTTTTTGCAACGTATATTATCATCCCACTTCCCTTTTATCCAGTTTATAGCCATTCTGCTTTTAGTAAAGAGGGTCAGACTCTGAGAAATTGTGCAGTGTAAAATTTTATTGCTGAGTGCTTCCACTTTAGCAGTTGTTTCGACACAGGCTGATTGTATTAAAGATTGAAACTGCAGCTTCACTGGACTTGGCATATTTAGAAAGAAGGTAATACTTTCTGAATTCAGACTTCTTTTTTATGTGTATTGAAAGCAGAAACTCATTTAGAGGCACATGTTGATAATCTTGAGAAATCCTCTATGCCTTCTGTTAATACTACTGGTAGTATTGGAGGGAGGCCTCCATTTAACTAACTTTGAGCAAGTTGTCAGTCAATATTTCATTCAAAGTGATAAAATAAGTAGGATCAAGAAGGATGTTAATTTCACAACTTGAAAATAATTGAGTCCAGTTCCTGAATCAATCCTGTGTTTACTTAAACATCCACAGTGGAAAGAGGGACGCAATACACATGATTAGTAAATTCTTTAGATGGTATCATTAGAAAAGCTGTTCATTTAGTCTGGATGCTTCAAATAAATTGTAGCATCTCTAAATACGTTTCTTTTAAATGTTGTTATTAGCAACATACATTAATTTGAGGAAAGGCTCAGTCTACCATAAAAAGCCAAGACAGAGTATTGGAAGTGTCCATGTTCTGTGGAAAAGCTAAGGATATATGCAAAATCAAAACCATGCATTGTCTTAATGGGGCTTCCATAAAGACCACTTATCTGAACTTTAATATTGCATTCTGTGAGAAGCTAATATCTTTTCCAAAACCTTTAAGGTTTCATTTTTATTCACATGATCAAGTCTATAGATTAAATTACAGAAAGTGAACAATCTGCCATGAAAGGCCAACTGATTTCAGTACTTCATAGTTTCCTTTGGCTAGAAACAGAGAAAAGCTTTGATTCTATCAATCATTAGGGAACTCTATGAGATCAGGACAGGTTGATGTTACTCTGACTCTGTAGTTCATACAGGACACATAGGTGTGTTATCTTATTTTACTAGGGAGTTTGTCTCTGAACCTTTGGAAACAACTAAACAGTGGGAAGTGATATCACTCATTATAAGAAACTGAAAAAACACAGGTTTGGTTGTATAGCCAAAGATGAACAAGACAGCAGCTGTGCTCTGTTCTCTCAGGTGCATTTGAAGCAGTGTTCCTTTCATAATTGATTTTCAGAGATAAGCTTAACTCTGCTTTTTTCCAAATTCTTGCTCTATACTGTAAATTTGCTATAGAGTATTCAAGAAGGTAAGCCCAAAGGACCTTGAGGCAAGACAGGAGGGCACACAGCAGCATTCCAAACACACAAGATACTGGCTCCATGGAAAACCCCATCTAAGTTCCTATGGAGCAACATGCTGCACAGGTCACCTTGTACCACCTTTTTACATGTACCTCTAGGACAATTCCTTCCCCATGAACAGATAAGAGTCTGGGAAAAAAGTTAAAGAAAATCTGTATAAATATATTACTTGACTCATCCCCTGTCTATTCTGAGATGATTTAAAGTGGCAGAAGGGCTTGTTCTAAAAGGTTCTCTCCTAGGGTTAAAATTTTTACAATTCTGAATATACCATGTCACCTGTATACAGTAATTCTCTTAATGTATTTAAACAGGTTATTCCACAGATTATACATAATCTTAAAAAAGATAGCTGAAAATTCAACTTGACATCCTTTTTCCCTTGTCTGAAATAAGGTGCATCATCTCTATATTGTTCTGCACTCTATGATATCCTGGCAAACTTTCCAACGCTCCAAAATAATAATCTGTATTTTTCCTCTTTAAGATCACAGTTCTGAGGTTGCTCATGTTCTATTTTTGCAAGATTAGCAGGATAGCAGCCTGCTATAATTTATTCAAAGAGGGAGAAAGGTCAATCACATATTTTTCACATAACATTTTTTTTCTGGCTTTCAGAGGCAGAATTATAACCAATAGCAGTATAACCAATTCTACATAATTTCCTTCTCGCTCAGCTCTAAGTAGTATGTACCAAAATCAGGAAATCATTATCTCTCTAGAAAACAAATAGGAAAGGCTCAGAACTGATGGATTCAGTGTGAAGTGCCCCTGAAGGCATTCTTTTCAAGAGGCTAAGAGTTTGCACAGCCACTGCTTTTATTGGACCTGTTTTCTTAGCAGTATGATTTTAAAGCCTGCAGAGGTGATGTTTTTCACTGAGCTTTGAATCCCCATGGACTGTGTTAGCCTTTTGCTGTGCTGTGTGCTGTTAGATACAGAGGTGACGCGGGACTCAAATTCTTTGTCATGAGCTAAACCTTAGATCTCATCAGCAAAACTTACTGGGGGAAATACATACAGGTTAAAAATGCTGCAAAACTGTGGTAGCCCACAAAATAAAATTAAGAGACCATTTTCTTGGCTGTGATCCACATCTCAGAAATTTTTATAGGATCACAATTTAAAAAAAACAACTATTATTTATCGATATGCAGATAATAAATTTAAAAAAAGATCTATTGAAGAATGAGAGGCATTCTTCAAAAAACAAAATAATGACAAGGCTTTTATTTCTCAACCAACATTTGGAACCTTGCAAACAAGTGTTCTAGGATTAAAATATCAGCATCATTAAAAAAGAACCATGTGGCATTTCTGTTAAATTCACTGCATCCTCCTTTTTCTATTGTAACTCTCTGGTTTTTGATAGCTGATATGAATAATTTATCTCTAAAACAACTTTGAAAATTAGCTTTATTTTTGTAATATTTTGCTTCAGGAAGAAAATGCCGGTAATAATCTTATACACCATCGTTTAAGACTCTCTTTATCAAAATCTTTATTGAAAATTCAAAGTATCCATTTTTTACCTGCAAGGTTTTCTCTGCAACTAGAGTGAAGTACAATACTGAAATGACACATGTTTACATGGAGATAGAGCTGAAAATGCCTAGTGGGTCCTCTCTAGTCACAGATCCTGGTTTAACAAAGCCTCTTAAAGTGAGCATGCTAATAGGAGATACTCTTGGAACCAAGCTTGTACTTGCCTTCACATTTTGTAATATAAAGGTCTAACTCAATTACAGCTGTTAAGGGCAAGCTGTGTTGGGCAAGCAAATCACCAGGAATTTCTAGCAAGCAGTGGGTTTGCTATTTAAGTGGTTTTTGTAGCATATATTTTTCTTTTACAGAAAAGATGGTAATACAAGGCGTTTTAGTGAATCTACCACATGATAAACTGAAGATTTGCCCCTCAGAAGTTAGGTGCCCAGTTTCCCATAAAATTTAGTAGGTTTTTGGTGAAATCCACAGGTTTTTTTAGAAAATCCACAGTTTTCTAACACCATGGATACAGGTTATAACGTGATGTTAGTTACCTGGAACATACTGGAGAAATTCTGTGGTAAATAAAGTACATCCATGCAACAGATTGAAATTGCCCTTTGCCCAAAATAACCACTGCAAGTTAGTCTCAGAATTTGTGAAGGAAATCACTGATTACCATCCCAGTCCATCCCAGACAGACCAAGTTAGTCTGGCTATATCCCTGTATGCAAGTGTTGCAGGAGTGGATCAGCAGGGCAAAACAGCTGGAGCAGAGGAGCTCACATCTGGATGTGCAGAGCGTGTCACACTGGGCCCTGTGCTCTGCACCCCACCAACAGCCCAAGTGCCCTCGCTGATGTGACCCAGAACCACTCCCAAATGTGGCACAGAGAGCAGCAAGTGAGACTGGCAGGGAGATCCGGTTCAAGAGCACTGTGCTGATCTGAACTGAAAGGCCAACGTAGATATATCCTGCAAATCATTTGTGGGATGTGCCCTCTGACAAGACAGCACCTTTGAAACACTTTTTGCCTCTGCTGTGGTGCTCTGCATACACAAGCAGCAGTGGACCTGCTTCAGGCTCTTTGTGGAACACAGCATGAGAAAATCTAAGTACACAGTGCATTCTGAGAGCAATACCTCAGAAACATTCCTGATTTCTCTGAAATGCTGCAATTCCCCAAGTTTTTCTCAGCATACTTAGATAAAATTACATTGTATGATAGTACTATGCTGAGTGTGCTTGCCTTCAGTGAGTTGATTGAAAGGTTCCTGTTTTCTGGAATTACTAATGCCTTGAAATTTGTCTCCACATCCTTGGCTATGCCAGTAGTATTTCATCTATGCTATGTGCTGGTTGGATCCTGCCAAGGAGGTGAGCAGAAATCTTTTTTGTGTAATGCAGTAGCAAGATGCTTGCAGTACTTTAAATTGCTGTAGAGGAAAGAGGCAATTTACACCTTGAGCATCATCAAAGATCATTTCAGCACATTTTATTTCTTGTCACTACCAGCATAACCATTTCTGTTATTCAAGGGAAAATAAGCACTGAATTAATAAAGTCCTGGAATTTTTAACCTACAACTGGCTCTGCCTGGTTTCCTTTTAACCAACACAAGTTTCGGATCAGGCCAGCAGAATTCATTCAGAACTTGAGAGTTTTCTCATCCTAGCAATGAAAATATAAAATGTTTTCTATAAATCTCTTATTTATTTCACTAGTCTCACATTCATTTTAACTGAGGTGACAAACCTGCATATTTTAGTTTGTGTCTGTATGTCCCCTTGATTCAGAAAAAGGTATTTGGTGGGCATAGTGGGTTTTTTATTTCAGATGAGAGGCAAGGGCCTAAAGGCCTACAAATTTCACATTGGAATAAGAAGTGGTATTTCTGCTCTAAAAAAAAAAAATTCTTTTCTAAAAACTGAAAAATTAGGATATTGATAAAATTTTCTGTAAATTGGCATGTAATGAATATTATGTAAATTATGAAATGCAATTTTATGGAGAAATTGAGATTTAAAAACTCTCTCCTGTAGATATTAATGTATCAATATATAATCCTGGAATTCTGACCCACTGATTTTTCCATTATATAAGATTCCTTCAGAAAAAACTTTACAGTGGAGATTTTTTTTCTCTTTATATTTGCATTAGTCTGAAATTTAAGTACTGTTAGTATGAGGTCTCGACAGATTAGCCTAACTTTACTGGATAAGAATCATCTGAGTGATTTCAGTAAATGATTTATTTTAATTTAGAATCCAAATTTCCATTTTATGAATTTCTTTCATAAACCAAAAGGATTAAGTTCTATGTCAGTGGAAGACATGAAGTATTTTACCACATCAGCTTACCTGAATTTCTGCTTATTAAGGGCAGAATTTATCCTCTTATGATGTGAGTCTATAATATATATGTGAAGAAAAATATTAAACTAGACATAGGTAGAAACAGAAAGACTGATTTAGAGAAGTGTTTTTTTGGTAGAAGAAATTTAATGAAAATGAAAAAATAATTTAACCCCCNATTTTATGAATTTCTTTCATAAACCAAAAGGATTAAGTTCTATGTCAGTGGAAGACATCAAGTATTTTACCACATCAGCTTACCTGAATTTCTGCTTATTAAGGGCAGAATTTATCCTCTTATGATGTGAGTCTATAATATATATGTGAAGAAAAATATGAAACTAGACATAGGTAGAAAGACTGATTTAGAGAAGTGTTTTTTTGGTAGAAGAAATTTAATGAAAATGAAAAAATAATTTAACCCCCAAACAAAATGCTGACATGTACTGTGCTGAAGTGCTTCAGCCTCCCATCTTGAACAAGTCTTGAAAAATAAGGAAAATGTATTTGAGAGCATTTGATTTTCTTGTCTTCCCATGAACTGATAAAAGCTGAAACAGTGAGTTAATCTCCTTTTTTTTAATATAAATTAGAGCAATAGTGATATTACTTCATGAGATAGCTTTTAAAGAAAGAACTGCAATATAGAAGAAGGGAGAGCTTTAGTTAAAAGAAGTTTAATGTCATCATCAATGTGCTAAACTATTGACCGGCTGCTCTCATTTGTGGTGTTTTTGTTTTCCAGAGACAGATGTTTTAAATAATTTATTACTTGTTTGAAGAAGTTAATGAACAGTATGAAAAGGTGAAACTTTTGTTCTTTCCTTTTTTTCCTTGTGTAGTGATGTTTACTCTCTGGCACAATGATTATTCAATTTTCAGAGATGTTCACCACCTTCTGCTGCTGATTAAATTCCTGTTTGGTTTCCCTGCCAAATCTGCTGGATTAAATTAACAAGGCCTGTCTGCTTTAGTGGGAATGACCTGCACTGACCTTCAGCTTGTACAAAATAATAATCTTTTCAGTGATTTATTGATTCAGTGCTCTTTATCTTCTTTTAAAGTAATATGCAATGGAAATGTTTGCCTTTAGCTTGACTGAATTTGCAGACATGCCCTCCTTATTTCATTATGTTAAAGACTTTAGCCCTTTATATGTAATATTTTTGTACTCTTTGCTATTATTAACACTTTCTTTTCTTCAGAAGTTTCACTGGAGCTTGGTTACTCTAAGAAAAAAAATTCATGTTATTCTTCAATCCACAATAGGGTCCAGTCTTGAAAATTACCCACATCGAAGGACCAATTTAAGAAGTGTAAGCCCTTTCTCTTTTTTATATAGTAAATTTTTGTTTAATTACTTCCTTAATTCATTTTCATTTGTTGTCAAACAGGTAGTGAAGAAATGGTAGAGAAATTACATTAGGAGCAAATCTGAAAAGGATCTAAATTATAGTGAGTGTAAGAATCTTTAATCATACTTCCATTGCTATTCCAGTTTCTCCACTAAGTGGAGAAACTACTTGTGAAGTCCAGAGAAATAGGAGAGTCTCATCTCCTTTTTGCAGTACAGATTTCTACTGGGTGGTTTTGCAGTCTTTACATTGTATGTGTGGGCTGTGAATGCTGCCTTGGTTCATGAAATCTGATGGCCTCTGCCAAGGCATAATACTCGTGATCTGCTGTGGAAAATAGTGCTTGAAGGGCACAGATCACTTCAGATAGCATCTGTGGAATAAAGAAAGAGAAAGGTTGTTCACAGAATCACAGAATTATAGCTTTGAAGCCAAGAATCCAGGTGTTTCAAATAGCTGTGGTGGGTCATAAATTGAACAATGGAAATTTTGCTTAAGTAGTCAAAATTGTGGATACAGGAAAACTGAGACTCTGCAGAAGAACTAAACGTTACTTCATATTTTTGTGTTTATTTTCATTTTTCTCTTCTGTTGTGTTTTCCAAGGTGAAGATATTTTTATTTTATAGTGTTGTCACTTCACTTTTGAAAATACAGTTAATAGTGAAGTTTTTGTAGATCCAAATCCCACCACCCTTCAGATGAATGTTGTTTTCCCCATTAGACAGGTGAGGAAACTTTTTAAAAAAGATTCCCTTTGTGCATAGCTTTGGAATGGATATTTTTCTTTTGTTGTCAAAAGGATATTTTTAAAAATCTGCTTTGTTGACACCACTGCAATATTAAACCATTTCTAAGCTATTTCAGTAAATCGGTTCTTTGGTTTATCCCAGTTGCAGAGCTTCAGCAAATCCTTTTTATGTGAAATGTAATGGAAAAATGGTGCAATACATTTCAAGCAAAAGACAAGATGAGCACTTACAGACATCTGAAGTGACCAATTGATTTGTTGATGACACTGATGAAGGGCAGTGTCCCTTAGTAAAGAGAGATGAGGTAACCACATAATACTCTGAAACTGGTGTTTTTGTGTTATCATTGTTTGTGCACACTGGTAAGAAACAGAATGGCCATCTAAACCATACTTTAGTGCTTGTATTGATTGCTGGTCCTCAAACCAGCCCTGTTATGAATTGGCCATTTGTCACTTCAGAGGAAATGAAAATCCCCAGATTTTGAGCTACAGTTTCTGTAACAAGGGCCTTTTCAGATAAAAAAATCAACATGTAAGATGAAAGCAAAAATAAGAACTATATTTTTTTACCCTTAGGTATGTGGAAGGATCATGGTGTATACTATGTATATTTGCTGCATGCATGTTGTCTGTTGTGACACACTGGCTACACCCGAAAAGTCCTCCTGCAAAGCCATTTGGTTGTCTTACTCTGCAACACCCAGGAGGATAATAGCTGTCAGGCCACTCTCTAGGACACATTCCTGTGCATTAGAGCAGTAATAAAAGTCACTACTGTGCTCAAATAAATTTCAGTGAGGTCCAAAGGCTGTAGCTTTGGTCTGAGACTCAAATTCCATTTGAAAATTTTTGTGTTTGCTTTCATTCTGCAGCCTTCCAGACTCTGCTTTTCTTGTTTTCTCAAAGTTTTATGTAAAAGGCTTAGGTTTGCTTTGAGAGCACATAAATTTTACAACTGTATTTTACTGATGATAACTTGTACTTTGAAGAGGGTCTCACTTTCCTGTTGTGTGTTAGGCAGCTGAAACAGGCTATTATTATTTGCTTTACACAAGAAAATAAAGGAGAGAAATTTTCTAAATTGATTGTCTGAGACTTAAATATATATTTAGTTTTCTGGTTAAATGTCCTGTCTTCAACATCTATATTCTATCTCACCTCTGTTTCTTTGAGGTTTGGAGAAAAAGCCTGAGTAAGCAATGCTTTTGAAAACCAGTCCTGCTTGGCTTCTAAATTAATTCTTGATCTCTTGCTAAATAGTTTGAGTTTTGGGTGTCTTGCTCTTGTAAACAATTCTGCTAACTTTGGTGGGAACAGCTAGCTGGTTTGGCACTGTCACCTTAAACTCCATTCTTCATGTGATTTGGCATTCCCTGCATGTGTTCCCTGTATTTCTGTGTTTTGATCTCAATTATCCAGTTACTGGTTTACTATCATTTTGCAGTCTCTACAGACAAGAGACATTAGATAATAATTGTGGATTATGAACCACGTATCAGATTATCCAACTGGCCAAGCAAAGGTCTTATTTCATATGAAATCTTCTGAAATTACTGTGAGGGCTCTTTAAAATGTAAAAGTACTTTCAAATTGTAAAATAGGTCTATGAAGGTCCTTGTGCCATTAGCCAGTCAAAAAATGAACTTACCATAGTTACATATCTCTGGGCTCCTGCATAGACTGTGTGGGACACAGGTTCTTCCACAGAGAGTACCAGATCTTGGATGAAGTGCTTTGAGATGTCTTAGTGAGATAGGTGGGTTGGAATGCATCTATATGTAGACAATGTAGCCCTCATGAATTTGGTCTGGAAGGAATCCTGCTGCACTAGATATAAAGAAATAAGTTACAGGAAAATGTTATTAATAATAGCTATTGTCTTGAGAGTATACTTCCATATTAATTTTTTGTTACTGTCAGAAATCAATTCTTTCCTTATTTTAAAATATCACTGCTGTCTCTAAAAAAAATAAAAATCATGACATAATGATGAAATAGACATCCTTTCACCTGAGAGAAAATCGCACTTTCAGTGGGTAGGGGCTGTTCCACATAATGTTAGTGATGAATTGAAGTTTCCTGTATGAAAGATTCATTGGCTTCAACTTTGTGCCTCCCTATCAGCAGGCAGAAGATAGGCTATCTCTGTCAGAAATGTGTGATATAAGTGACAGAATGCCAAATACATGGTCTTGGGAAGAATTTGCTTTCTCCTGCTGTGAATCATGGATGCCTGAACTGCATTTTTTCTACAAACTGCAAGTGACTGTAAGGGCATCCACACTGCGTAGAAGTAGGCGTACAAAACAGGCAGCTAAACAAGAACCCAGAACTTAGGTGTGATTTTTAAATGAATCACAAAATCCTCTTATCACTGCATGACTCTGGGAGGAGCTGCCTTTTGAGACTTACCCTGAGCCAACAGGATTTCTGGCTTGCTCTCACTGAAAGAGAATGCTGATCAATTTAGAAATCAGTCAAACCATGCTTAACCAGATCATGGAGAAAAGTCACAAAGGATGAACTTGACTTTTGCTGCAGAAAGTAGGTGGGAAAAGACTCTTTTATAATGTGTGCTTCACTGTTGAGGTACAGTTGATGTGGAACTGCTGTGTCTAAAGATGAAACAGCATCTTTAGAAGCACTAATGAATCAGATGTTTTCATCTGAAGTGGTTATTGCACTTAGTTTGGTGGCCATGCTGGTACTTCAGTATGAATGCTGTTTCAAACTTAGCTTCCCATTTTCCTCTCTATAAACTGCTCACTTGACCAGATCATAGGTTTGGAGAGCCTGCTGAATCCTGAACTTCAGCTTTGTTTGAAATGCAGCTTCATTAATCCTACTGCAAGAAAACTTCTTACTTTTTTTTGCAGTCATATAAGTAACAAGAGGATGATAATCACACTGGATAAATAAAGGGAAGTTGAATGCAACTATGTACTTTTATGATGACTGTTTTTTCTAACAGTATTACAACTCCTGGTTTCTTAGCATGTTAACTTTTCTTTGCACCTGTCTCAGAGCACTAAACAACAATAAATCCCAGATGAACAGGCTAGATAAGGACACCCATCTATATTACTCAATGATATGATGACAATGTTAATTTGATATTAGATCTTTGAGGACAGGAAAGTGTGGTTACTGAAAAAATGCATGTTCAAAACATCTTTAATACCTGTAGGTTAGAAATATTATTTAGAAAAGCCCTGCTGGGAATAACTACAAAGAAATAATTGATGAGGTATGGGACAAAGCGCATGATTATAGAACTATAAGTGGGTCTAAGAACCCTATTTAGCTTTTTCTAACCCAAACAATGATATGAAAGCTGCTTGACCACTGAGTCCATAATAGTTAATGATTTTTCTTTGTCTCCTGAAGCAAAGTGAAGGCTCATTTCAATGGTGCAGTGACAAGCACAGACAGCAAGGTGACTGGCACCTTGGATGAACACAGTGAATGCTAGGCAGCTAAGAAGATGGAACATATAAAGTTATTATGGTAAAGTTTAATGCTCCAATTTAAAAAGAACTTCAGATTATGACCAGCAGCTGGCCAAACAAATGTTTCCCTTAAATAAGATAGTAATAATGCTGACCTGCATCTCTGAAGAACTTACAGCTTGTTAGCCAAATGTCCTTTTTGTTGAAACTTGACATACGTATTTTACACTGATAACACATTTCTTCTTATAAGCACCTAAACCAAATTTGATCTGGTCTGTGGTATAATTAATAATTTTTCTGGAAATCAAAGGAAAAAATAGCTTTCTTTTGTTTATTCCTTGACTGATATAAGGCTTCATTTTTACAATGTAACATCACTAACATATTGTTTGAAACAATGGACGAAACATATTCTTGAGTTCAGACAATAGCAATAAGAAATAACTGCATTTTTATAGATCATCTTGCATGGAACCTGCTCTCAGGAGAAAATCGGAGATAAAATTTATCTTTGGAGGTGAAATGAAGGGGGGAAACATCAGCTCTCAGTTTCTCATTCTTATTTCTGTCATCAAGATTGACTGTTGCCTGTTTATCACCGGAGTTCCTCTTCCTCCTCTGCCTTTGGGGCTCCCATGGAGAAGGCAATGGGAGCCATACACGAGGCATGTTGCATGTCCACTAGCTGCTCAGTGATCCTGGAGGCAAAGGAAAAACAAGCAAAACAAAACTGTGGTATTTTCTAAGTGCTTTCTAAAATAAATCTTTCAACAGGATGGATTATAGATATGTGGCAAGGCTGAATAGATTAGAACATACAATTCCAGTTTCTTGCATGACAGTGGAACTGTCTCAGCTTTGGTAAGCAAGGTAGACCTGAAGATAATTCTGAAGCCACCTCCTGTTGCTGTCCATCTCACAGTTAAGTTCTCACTACCACCTACCCATCCTGATTAGACTGATCTCACTTCTGCTTTTCTATGAGCTTGAAGCTTTCTGCAATTTCAGAAGTTGTTTCTAATTAACTTTGTTTTAGGGGCCACAAGTCTAGACTTCTGTCAGCAGTGATCCCTCTATGCCCTACTTCTGCTTCATAATCCTAAATCACTTCCTGTCTTTGTCAAGGACTAGCCTAAAAAGTAGACAGCATGTTAAATGGACAGAGGGCCTACTTTGGCTGTCAAAGATGTCAATGTTAATGGCATTAATTGGCCATGTTGGAGCGGGATGGCTTGCTCATATGTCTCAGTATAGCTGAGAACTAACCTTAAGCTTGACCCTAAATATCAGTGTGAACAGATACTGCATCTCCTTCTAAAGAGGTTTCTTTTTGTTTCTTCCAGAACAATCCAAGTCCTTGTACTTTTTCTGTGTGTGCTGGAAGAATCTTCTGTTTGACTTGGCAGTTAATTTTGTGTATATTGAATGCTCTGAGAAGCAATGGAGGCAAAAGTTAGGCCAATAGGGAGGGTAGTGAGTTTAAGTTAAAAGTTCAGTGGAGATGCAAATCTCCTTTTCTCCTACTGGTGTCTGAGCTTTCTTGGCCTCTGTTAAAGGAGGGCATTGATCCCATTGGAGAAATGAAATGTGAGTTTGCATCTTTGTGCTGGCTGAATTAAAAGCCTCTTGTCTCATTTTGGACACATGCTTTTAGGTAGTGCCTGATCTCTCCAGTCAACTAATCCTCATCTTTTGCTCTTTGAACTATCTGGCCTAGAGTAAGTTGCTTTCAGTGCAGAATCTTCTCAAGTGTGGATGATTACCTGGTATCTAATTGACATCCATAGTTTGTAGACATGTGCTATGTTACAAGAAGAATCTTTTTCTTAATTTTTTCTTAACTTTAAAGATCTTCCTACTTACAGCAAAATGTTAGGGGCCAAATCTTCAGGTAGAGTAAAGCAATGTCTTTCTATTATGCCAATGGGAACTATTTTGATTTACAGCTACAGAACCTCTCACCCAAGATATTGATTTAATATTTTGTTTCCTAATGGGAACAGAGTCTGAATAGCTTCTACACTCTTTTTGCTTTCTCTGTTTCTTGCCCTTCTACATATAAAAAACCACTTGATTATTTTATGAACAAATCCTGTTACAGTTTTTTTACAGTATACAATAAAATCCCTTCAGATTGTTTATGGAAGTTGACTCATTTATTTATGCAAAATTGCTGCATTCTTCACTTTGGTCTCATTTTCCATGGTGTTAAAATTAAATATTTTATTCATTGGTTGCAGTTGTGCCCACCATGCATATTACTTCATCATGATGGAATAAGATTGATGTCCTGTCTTCTACTCACCTATCTATACAACCCATCTTTGTCAATACTGGTTCATTTTTCTTTTTCTTTGCCAGGAGGCAAGTGCAGGAAATCAAATAAACGTGTATAATACCACTTCAAAATTAAGTTTATAACATGAAATCTGAAAAGCGCTAGAAAAATAGTGGGAGACAGCTGGGCAAAGTCCAGGCCACTCCTGGAAGGTTTCACACTGTAATCAGTTGGGTTTTTTGTCAGTGTTCCCTTTAGGATTGGATGAATAAATATTATCAACATTAAAATTAATTAAAATTAAATTCAACTTGAAAAAGAGTCTGCAAGTGTGTTGTTGCACTGGGAAATTAACATTGTAAAACTACTTCTCTATTTTAGTGCAGAGAGCTTCGTTTTAATTTTTTTTTAGTTATTCAAAGACTGTTTTTAAGTAGATCCTACCATATATATATATATATATATATACACATATAAAATGTCCCACTTTTATAGTGCATGGCCATGCTGCATCACATTTTCTCCATCTCAGAGTGCTAAAAATATACTTCTTGATTTCTTTATTAGCTTTTTGGAGCAATGAGTTTTTTGTTTTGTACATCTGTTAGCACAGGGCCTCATGCTGACCATGAATGCAGCAAGAATTTGGTTTTCTGCTCCATGATTCTCGTTACAATGCAGTCATGTAATTTTTCAGTGTGTTCAATAAGGGCCCTCCTCTCCTCTGAGAAAATGTTAAAGGCTTTCCTGTCAGTCCTAGGTCTTCATTCCTGACTGTTTAACAGTATCTGAGGGACAGTGTAAGACACAGAGTCTTATTCCTTATTTAACTTCTATAAGGCCACATATAAATGTGTGTGTAGGTGTAGGGTTGAAAGAAATGCTGAAAGTCACAGACCACTACGTAACCTCAGGGCTTAAATACAGCACAGATCCATTATGGCTTTTCTTGAACATAAAGCTAGTGTGTGACTATCAGGATTCAAAATATGGCCATGCTGGAGACTATTAATATTAGCAGAGCCATTTGCAAAATACTCAGTTTGAAAAGTTCTCCCATTATGATTATTTTTATGCTTACAAAGCAACACACACAAAAAAGATTGGCTGAATCAGGTCTTAACATAAGCAACGACATGACTTGTTCCAACAGTTCCTAAAAAAACCTTCAAACTGGAATTCAATTCTTAACAATTAAAGAGTTTTATAAGAAAAGAAAATGTTGTGGTTTGTTTGGACATTTTTTTTTTAGAGATTTTAATGGTTCTAGAATGCCTGCAAAAAAACCAACAAAACAGGAAGTAAGCTACAAGGATAACAATAAATAACCACATGACTCTGACTTAGTTGTCATTCTTCTTTATATCAGGACCATTTATAAGCTGGTGGGCTTTCCACCTCAAAGCATTTTGAGGTAATGACATTTAGCTACCCAGCAAAGCAGAACATATATTTTATGAGAAATGATTGAATTCTATACAGGCAGCGGTGGCCATATGTGCTCTTTGCTTGTTACATGCTACCTGTAAAGCACATTTGTCTCCTGCTAAACTATGTGAGCAGTCACATTTGGATTTTTTTTTTTTTTGAACTTTTACTTTTTTCCCCCAGAATTTGCTTCAGGCAGGGAAGAACCAAATTCTGTAGAAATGAACAGAAATATTCCCCAACATTCTATGGTGTTATCTTCATAAAATATTAATCAACTGGCTGCAAGTGCCAATCTTTTTTTTTAAGCACTTCTTTCTCAACATCCCCCATGTTTTGTTTCAAAATTTTATCTTGCTCATTATATCCTGGCTCCTGGTCCACAGATAAAGCATGATAAACCAACTATATCTCTTCTACATTTACAAAATCACAATGAAAATATTTGGTTTTTTACCATTGAGCTGTTCCACCTCTCCAGATTGTACCTTCTATTTAATAGGTCCTAATACCTGACTTCAAACTTGTGCTTGAACATGAGTGCTGTTGGAGAATTATTACATTTTCAGCACTTGAAAGAGACACAGAATTAGATTTCAGCTGTTGTAAGTAGTTCTCTGGACAAAAAAAATTTGATTGTCCACAAAATGAAACTTTTATTGACTCCTTGATTTTCACAGTGTAAGAAATTATTTCTACTGTTTTGTCCAACAAAACGTACCTTTCATAATGTTCCACATCTGTCACCTTCATTAGTTTTTGTACTTAGAAGCTCTATTCTGTAAGATGTTGAAAACAAATAGAAAAGAAGCAAATTCCTTTTGTACCCCTGAAGTAGGCACAGTAGGGGCACAATCGCCTCAAATATGATTTCCCACTTTTAAATGACACTTTGGGTTAAATTAATTCTCAATTTTTGTGCTAATAAATAAAACTTGTATTTCTGATAAATAAGTTATTTTAATTTAATTTCATTTAATATTTGAAAGCAAAAACATTCTTTTATCTAGTGATAAAGATTAATATGAGGTAGATGGTATGAAGGGTTAAAAATCTGGAATGGATCCTTGTAGAAACATTAAGTGACATAAAATAGGGTAGAGGTTGTTACCAGCCTGAGCTGCCTCAAAGCTCCCGCTTCCTTTCCTTTTTCCAGACTTTTGATGTTTAAAGTGGAAAGGTGGAGATGACAACATTTCAGTGTTTATTATGGGACAGTGTTCCTAAATTTATAAATTTAAGAGCATATTGTCTGACTCTTACCATTTTAGATGCAGGCTGTGTTATAAAAGAGGGGCACTGTCAGACAGGTAAGAAAGTGAGGCCACTATTAATTTATTGCATGAATAAATTCCCACACTAAGCTGGAATTGGAGGCCTGATACTGTGTTTGGTTTCCAGTGGTCCATGAACATTCATTGCATGTTGGACTTGTCTGAGTACCTGCTTAGTTTGAATAAGTTACAATTGCTTCAGTTCTACCACCTTCAGTACAATTTTCAGAGCACAAAGAATAAAAAATTTCATGTTATAATGAATGTAAAATTAACTTAAACAAAGACCTCTTAGGTTTTAGTCTGTACCTGGCTGGGTAAAAGCACATTTTCTTGAATATGAGAGAATAGCTGGAGTTTTGAATAAGACTATATTAAAAAAAATATATATCAGCAATGAAAATGTAACTACATGTTCAAACTAAGTTATTTTTTTAAGATTTTATTGCCTGTATCAGTGAAAATATTGCTTTTATATATTTTTTACGGTGATATATATTTTGTTAAGTAAGTTCTTTCATTTACTTCCATAGAATTGCCTCAATTATCTTTTCAGTGAGTAAAAAAATGCTTTTAATTCTTTTTTTATTGTGTTTTCACTGATTTACCACAAATACTGAAAAACAGAAAGACAAGTATTATGCTGGTCCAGGATATGGCACCTGCTATTCCATGTGTTTTATGTCATTGACAAATGGTAAAGATTCTGTGGGCTGGTCTGAAGAGAAGCTCTTCAAAGGAATAACCCATCACAAGCTGGTCACTGGTGTTGACAATATTATTGAGACAATGCAAGATGAGTACAATGGAAACTTTCTGGAGTACAGAAAATATTAGTGAATTTTTTCATCTATAAATGTAATGCATGCTGCCCCGAGGCAGTACGGACTGGATAAACTGGTAAATATAACCAGGGGATATATGAGAGCATTTCAATACCAGTAAGTTGGATGGATTTTTCCTTTTCTTTTTTATCCCCACTGTTGATGTAATATACCTCACTAAAGAAAGCTGGGTTGGTTCTTCAGAAAGAAAATGATGTGGCTAAAGAAAGTCCTTCAAAGTCTTCAGGCTGATCTCTTGCTTTGTGTTTTAAAGGAGGATATAAAGGAACATGAACCAACACTGAGAGAAGAATCACTTGGTTTTGTCACATGTGCTTCCAGTTTATCTAGCCTTTAGAAGACTGATGCACGTCTCCTCAAAGATGGAGCACAGGATTTTGCTGACTTGGGCCCATCTGTGGGTGACACTTGATGCTCAATTCTGCCATCTTCCACTGCTGCTGCAGCCCGTGCAGCCTGGTGTTAGAGAGACCGCGAGGGAAGGGCATGACAAGTGGAAAATAGGGGAAGCAATGAGAGAAAAAAATCCCAGAGGAGGTCAAGTCTGGGTTCCTTACCAGAGAGTGAGCAGAGGAGTGAAGTTTATCACCAAATCTTTAATACTGCTCTTAGCAGGAATGTAATTCCTATTTGTGATAGTTTCAGGCTTTCACGTATATATTTGTCCTTTCACACACTTGTGGATGATAATGTTTTGCAGAGGCACCAGAACCCTGGTTAAAAGGATTTATTTTCTGTGCCCATTTTCATTCTTTACCTTCTGCCCTCTTTTTAAGTTACTAGCCACTATGGTCAAAAACTCTGGTATCTTTTAGAAAATGATGCAATAATCAAACTATTCAAGTGAGTCACAAACACTTGTCATCAGAAAATAAAGCTATATAAAGAATTGTGATCAGATGTAATTTTTCTATTGTTTTTCCACAATTTTTGTAAGATTTCTACAAAACTTAAAATTTATATAACATTTTGGATGGTATGCAGAAAAAATAGATATGTAATTCATAACTTCAATTCAAGCAACTTTTTTTTACAAGAACGTCAGATTCTAGGGGAAAAATAGAGGGAAGAGATATATTAAGAAATAATTCAGCAAAAGAAATCTGAATAATGAAAGCATTTGAGAAAATCTGGTGAGTATTTATAAATAGAAGAAACAAAGATGTCAGAATATTAATTGCAAATGCTCTATCTTGAGGAAAATATAACTCAAAAAAATACCAAAAATCCCCCATCTCAAACACCAAAAACCAGAAAGAAAGGTTCCAGTGGCTGCTATTTGAAATGAATGAGCAGTGGAGATTGTCACATATGAATGAGGAGGTTTATAAAGGAAACAAGGATGCTTGAATGGTAGGTTACCACCATTATTTCTGGAATTAGATAACCGATGCATTAAATTCTAGTTTTCTAATAATTTATTTCTTAGCATTGTAAAGTAAGTCTCAGAAATATTTAAAAACTGAGACTATTTACCACTGATTATATTGTATGCTCTGAACAGTTGATGTTGAAATAGGTCTTACTTTTACATCATGTGCTTTTCCATTCATCTGACTGCTTTCTGGATTCTCCCTCATTGGATATTTCTCTTTCTGCAACAGGAAACCAGACACACTGAGCATGCAGAGTGTTTCAGTGAATATGCTAAATCATTGTATTGACATTCTGTTAGTTCCACTCACTAGACATTGCTTTTGGTCATGTAGAATGCTATCAGTTTGAGAAATGGTTGTAAATTCTAACAAAACACTTAGGACACCATGCACTCTGGGGACTGTGTGATGGAGTGCAGGGAAAATTCAGTCTGCTGAGAACTCAGGAGTGACTCTCCATCCCCAGCTTTATTTTCTGTTGTGTACAAGGCGATCACAGTGCAAGATACTACAGCCTTACTGTGAGCCCCTGCCTCCTAGGGAAGGTAACAAATAACACTGGTTACAGCAAGTCAGGTCCCAGCTTTGTTCTGGAAGTAAAACTTTTAGAGGTGAGCACCAAATCTGACTTAGAGTCAATCTCAACCCTAAGGTTAGAGCAGCTTCTGGAAGAGTATAGCAGGAGCTTCCCCAAGGATATATTTTATAAGTATTAAAAGCAGTGGATTTGGTTACAAAACACTGGCTGGTTTCCTTTTTGTTCCATGAAATTTCTTCCTTGTACTTTTAGTGTGTGGTGAAGTCTGCACCTTCTGCACATCTGGGCATTGTTCTGAATCCCACAAAGGCTTGAAAAGGATTCATATACCTTGGAGCTCAGGCTTGTCAGTTCTGAGTGATCTGGAAAGAAGAACTGTCTGTATATATGTGTCAAACCAAACAGGGAGCTCCAACTCAACTCAAGGGTGTGTTGCTGCTGAACAAGGAAATATTTTCTCATAAATTTTGAAGGTTAAAGATTAGTTGTCTCTATAATTCCTGTGTTGGTTGCATAATTCTCAAGTTTTAGCAGGCTTTTGGTTAATCCAAGAAGCAATCATTGCTTGAAGGCAACAGGACTACTTTGAAATATTGCTATCACCACTTGTGCAAAGAAAGTGAAAGAAAATTTCTCTGAACAAAAGTATTACATGCCCAAAGAAAGCAGGCAGTCCATTATGGTGTTTCAGCTATTCTTAAAAGGAGAATTGTTTGTTCCAATATCTAGCCCCAATATCCTATGTTGCAATTCAAGCTTTTCTGTCTCAACTTTAATGTACATTACCTCAAATATATATTCATATAGATGATTGCATTAAAAAAAATGATATACTAGAAAACATTATTGTTACAGTTCTTTGTTCAACAAAACTGTTGTGGTTTTCCTTTATCTCCTCTCATAGATCATGTTCTCTACAGTCTTTTTCAACCCACCTGAATATGATTTCATTTAGAAGTTAATTATCTGGTTTGTATACTAGAACACTTAAATTTATTCTAGATTTTAGCAAAGTCTGATTAAAGTCCAAATATATCACTGCTGTGACTTTTCCCTTATCCAGTTAGGCCAGCAATCAAAGAAAATAATTACATTGACCTGACATGATTTGTTCCTGGTAAGTTCACGCTTTCTCTTTTTTATTACCATCTTACTGTTTTGTGCCTTAGAAGAGAATTTTTAGTAAATTGCCCCAGAATCTTTCAAGAAAGAACAGTTCAAGGACTGATTTGTACCCTACCAAGCAGAGATATTTATCCCTTTTTGAAGTGTGACATTGTGATTGCCCTCTATTTCTCTTCAGGGAATTCTACTCTTCTTCATCAGCTCTCCAAGGTAAGTGCTATGATTCAGAGATTACGAGGGTCGCTTTGTTAAGGATACTTAATTGAAAGTCATTGAACTAAGCTAAATTGAAAATCTCTATCTTTTTCAATGTCCTCACCCATATTCAGGAAGACATACCTATCTCCTTTAAAAATTTAATTTAATTAAATATTGGCTCATAGTTAACATCTACTTGAAAATTGAAAGAATGCATTGGGTGCAATGGTCTTCCTTGTGTCATTCATTATTTCATCTCCTTAATAATTCCTTTTACTTCTTTAATGTGTCAGGTATTTGTAGAATCTTTTATTGTTGCTTGTTCTGTCCCCTGTTAATTGCAACTCAGCCCTAGTCTTGCTGAATTTAATGTATCTGAGAAATTCTTTTTTTATCCTTGAGATATATATGCCCTTGTTTTCATTCTGTATGCAGGTCCTTTTTCCATGTTCAGATCACTAAACTGCTACTTATGGAGTTACAATGTCTTCTACTTGAATTCTTATCTTTGAGGTAGTCTCAGTTGTGTCATTGGCATGTTTCCAGTAACCACCAGGTATCTCATTTAAAAAAAAACTCACCCAAATTATCCATGCAAAATACCTGACAATAAATCATTTCTGCTGATGTCTGCTTTCTCAAGGTGCTGTCAATATTTTGTAGCCCTTTTTTTTTTTCTGTTTCCAACAGCATCTCCTTAACCCAAATGACTTTCTGCCACTGGCAAAATAATTTTAAAATAGCTACTGTCCTAATAATTTCCCTTCCAAAGAGAAGACTGTCTCCAGTACATGCAGCAAATATTTTGAGCCCTACAATATAATTATTCCAAAATACATAAAGGAAAATCATGTCCCCTGTCACCAACAGGTTGTCTTCCTTGGGTTGTCTCTAAACAACCATATCCAACAGCCTCTGATTGTTTTAGAAGTGGAGATATGGCCTTAAAAACTACTTTTTTTTTTCCTATCCCAGAAACCATTGAAACTGCCATTCACTGTATGTGATTTTCTCAAAGTTCAGAAAGTGCTCTTGATAAATAACCCCTCTACCACTGCATCTCAGGTGTTTCTCAAACCTCCCTAGGTACTTCCTTGTATAGTTACTATATTCCACTAGGAATTTGTGACACCAATTATCCAAATTAGTTAAGCCTTTGAGTTATTCCCATTTTTCCTCATGTCCTGACCATCTTCCTAGAAGGTATTTCAGATATTCCATTGCTTGTGGTAGTATTCTTTTACTCGTTTCATAATTTCTCATTTCTTTGTCTTGCATCCTAGATGAAGGCTGATTTCCTCTAAGAAGGAAAAATGCTTAAAGACAGCTCTTCTCTTTTGTTCCTAAAATTTTGGAAGCCAAGCATGTGTTACCACTGAGACACTGTCTTATTCACACTGTGGATTGCATATCCATCCCCTCTCCTGTCCTTCATGTCACAAACACACTAAATACATTTTGCAGGTCATCAGTGACTGCTCCCAGGTGACAGTGACATTGCCCTGGGAGCAGTGGTAGAAAAGAAGACACTGTGCCAATGGATTAAAGTGTATTTGCCAGCTTGCAATCTGATGAAATACAAAACATCCAGCTGACATACATTTGATATTCCTCTTTTGGAGTAGAGTAAGAAGAGTTACCTTAACCCTAGTACTAGAGCTGAAGTGACCACATCTAAAAGAAAAAATGACAACCTATTATAAGCCATGATTTTTTTTCTTATCTAAAATCAAAGGAGAAAAATCAGTTTTCTCTACATGCCTGCATTTGAGAAAGATTTGGGGTGGCTTTGAAATGGACCTTTTCTGGTATGAAGGATGACATCAATAGAAGTATTTGCCATGATCTGGGTGATCACATTTCTCTCTTTAAAAGAAGAGATAGTCTGTGTGGGTAAATGAGAGTAGTTTCATTTTGCTGTTAAAAAGAAGTTCATTCAGTGATTGTCTAGAGAAATCAAATTGTTAGATATTTCAGCAGCCTGAGTTACAGCTTCTCAGGGGAAGCATGATACTGAAGTATAGAGCCCTTCATTCCAAGGTCAGTGACTCAGATCTGCCCCTAGGTGAAAGAACAAAAAAACCCCAAACCCTTACCTGATGGCTTTTTGATGACACATGCGAAGAAAGCCAATGGATTACAATCAAACAGAGAAGAGCCCACACTGCAAAACTACTGTGAGAGCCACTGGTGCCTCAGCAAAATGGCCAAGGACAAAAGAGTCATGGAGAATCTGCTTATTGCAAATTCCTTCTGGCAGCTGCTGAAGCCAGTGATGATGGACATGTTCCTGTCCTATCACTGTACTGAGCTTTTGTGGGGAGCAGTGGTGGGCAGTGGAGGACTCCGACCTGTGACTTCTCTGAGATAAAAGAATATCAGGAAGCCATGTGTGCTCGAGGTCTCACTCAGGATTAGTAATTTTTATCAGAGATATCTGAAGCCCTCCCACTCATTCTGAAGTGGAAGGTAAAAGTGTTTGACAGCTTAAAGCAGTTCTGAAATCTGTTCTCCTAGAAGCCTTCTCCTGATGGGCTGTGCCACAATAACTTGTTTTCCTGTAGTGTCACCCAATGTGTTAACAAGAAAAGAGGGATTCAGTGCAGTCTGCTATGTCTGAGGATTCATCCTCAGAACTATGTGTAGAGCAGCACTCCAGGGGGGTTTAGCTCTGAGGGAGGAATAAAGCTGACAGGATATTCATGGATCACCACTGAATTCAGTGAACCTCTCAAATGTACTCCTGTACTACCCTTCAGTTTGCACTGTGGAGCAGCCTCAGAGCATGATTCCCTTTGTGTGGAGCTTAACTGGAAGATGCACTCCAGGAGTTCACCAGTGCTGAGTTGGCAGCCAGTCTGTGAGAGCAGAACACAGCTACTTTGATGCAGAGAAAACCCCAGACAATATGAGCAGGGAGGATGCCAGGTGCTCACCAGCTCTTCCACTTTACAGAGCCACTTCTCTTGGTCTCTGTTGCTTACTAATATAGATGTAGCTTACATGGACTAAGGGATTTTGGCATCCTATAGACATATGAGTTATATTTTGCACTTAGGATCAAAAATTGTATGCAGTATATGCTTAAAAATGAGATAGAAAAGTGAAATTTTTGTTGCACTTAGTTTAGTGGTTTTGATTACTCTGTCATCTATATCAAAGTAAAAAAAAAAAAAATCCTAGTGGATTTAATATTCAGCAATTGTCAAGAGTATGTCAGGATAAAATGTATCTTTAAGTACAAAGTATAGCCAGTCTCATTCTTAAGCTGATACAGGGAGTTCTTGAAATGACCTTGGAGGCTGAGAATGAAGAACAGACATAGCCAAAAATGCTTTTTACTTTCTGATGTCAGGGGGATGGATTTGACCATCAGTGTATCACAAGCTTTCACACT
>VYXF01007842.1:11110-24039 GCA_013397295.1 Polioptila caerulea | reverse complement strand
GGGGTTTTTTTTTGTTGGTTTTTTTTTTTTTAATTTTTTTCCCCCGTTTTTTGAAAAAAAAAAAAAAAAAGGTAGCGAGGATTTGTGTCAAAGTATAACCTGGATAATTCAATTGCAAATGCCTACTGGTGATAAAAATGTGTCAGTATTTTGATTAACAGTTGCTGTTATTATAAAATCCTATCTGGGTGGCTTATAAATCTAAGTGCCCTAAAATAGAAACCAAACATAGTATGCAGAGTAGATATAATAGTGTTTGCTGATGTAAAAGAAAAACTTGACAGCAAAGACCTGGGAAGGAATTTCACAGTGCTGGTCTGGTACGTGGTTGTGGGACCCAGCTGACACTAGAAAGTCACTGTGTATAGACACAAGGAGATGTAAATGAGAGACAAACAATTGTCATTTCACAGGCATGTTGCTGAACTCTGAATGAGCCGTCACCACTTCAGAAAGAGAACTTGGAGGAAAGAAAAAGGAGATATAATGACATTAGTGGCCAAATCTGTATTCTAAACTGTAAATCCCGTCTGCAGTAGTAATTCATCTAATACCAGGAGAGCCAGAAAAAGTCCTTGAAGAAGCAAGAAAGCTGATCAATGGTGTGAAATTGCATTCAAATAGTAAATGACTGACTAGATTTGCCCCAGATGGGGCTGATGGCAGAACAGGTAGACCAGAGTTGATAAATTAGCTAGGAGGAGTCACAGTCCTTTCTCTTTGTAAAAGACTTATAAGTCATTGAACAAATTGATCAGGTCTCAGTTTTAGAACAGACATAAGATGGTAACTTCTCTAAACAGTGGATAAGTCAGCTAGAGGGGGACTTCTGCACTAAAAAGGGGATGTCAGAAGTTTTCAGATCACTAGAAAGCAAATAAACTAATAAGAAATGTGAGTTCAGGAATATTATTTTATACGAAGGATCATTTCTGGCTTAGGAAATCCTTGATTTATAGGTCATTGAGAACCTGCAAAAATACATTAGAGTCACACATTGCCTATTTACAGAATTTCTATACCCTCTCCTAAGTAGGGTGTTGACTTGTGAAAGATAATGGGGGTGGGTCAGGCATGGCTACATGAAGTCTTTCTGTGGATGATGTTTGTTGAGCTATTGCCCTTTGCAAGGCCAGAGCTGAAAAATATTAAGTTTGAAACTTAAACATAAGCCGTAGTGTAAAACTTATCTTGCACTGCTTCTGTTTTCCTCTCTGATGGTGCACAAGAACTTTGGATTTAGTAGTGGAAAAATTGTATCTTATGTTTGATCTGGGCTGAGATACGTCATTGCCTTCTGTGATAACTGCAGATGGACAGTGCAAAGATGAAACATGCAATGTACCAATTTGTTGAACCCAGCCGAGCTGTTCTGGTGGTCATTATTAGAGATTTCTTCTAAGAAATGCTTTGCAATTTCTCAAGCTGTCTCAGAAATCAAAACCACAGTCACTCTCTCTTTCTCTTTGCTGTGATGCAATGCTGGGACTACATTTATTGTCAATTCTGTTCCTATATATAAGGTAACCACTAGCACATCCTGAGTAATTCCATAATCATTTCTGCCTGTGTCTACAAGAATGATTTTTTCAGTGCTCTTTTGACATTTTGATCTCTACTTCAATATTTAGAAACGAACAAACTGTCTGCTTGGCCTTACAAATTATATTTTAAAATGATTGCTATCTTAAGCAGTGACTGTTTGTAAAGAGGTGTGGATGCCTCTTAAAAGACAGTACATTAGTACAGGGATACCACCTACTTCAGTCTCCAGCACTGTACTTAGCCTGTAATTAGAAAACATGTCTTTCTAGCAAATTAATTAGTGCTAAATTTCAATAAGAATATGATAAGGAAGGTGAGTCTAGAGAGGGCCTGACAATGCTCATGTCTATTTAATATATTTCTCCCTTCCCCTCCTTCCCTGTCATCAATTAAATACACAAGAAGAAATTAGGCTTTCTGCAGCTTTCTATTAATTTGGTTTTGGAACAACCTCTGGTGGGGAGAAACTCAATATTAATTCTCTGTACAGGATGAACCTTGCTGAAAGAATACAACCTATATATTTTAGTTGGTGTAATTTATACTACTCACTCTCAGTTATACATCCAGAATGGATCAGAGTGATTCTTTCAGTGCAGTGTGTTTTTCAATATTATGGTGATTATTTCCTCATCTGATAAGTCCACTAGCAATGTCCACCAAGCATTCTGCCTAATCCACTCTTTACCTGGGAGCTGCAAAACGACAACGTTCAGAGATTTGGTATAAGTTTTTCATTTGACACTGTTACAACACAGTGGCAGTAATAAATCTATACTTACTTACTGAACTTCTTGGAAGTCACCAAGCTGTCTTAAGTTACCAGCTTTTAATCTTTCCTTGGGCTACAGAGCGGAATCTGACCCAGAGGGAATTAATAATTTAATTCTGGATATTCTACAGTTTGTTGAACGCAATTGAATGTCTGAGACCTTAAGTTAAATTTTTCAAATTACTCACAAACAGGGAATTGAATGTAATCACTTCTTGTGTGTGCATATTCACAGAAGCACCTGCAGAATCCCCATGTCTTTCAATTAATCAGTAAAAACTTTAGAAAATGGGCTTTAGAAACATGCACTTGCTAATAAAGTGATAGTGGAATGAAGTGTAACAGGAAAAGTCTTTTTTCTAAGTGGTTATTGTTGGAGTAGTTTACAAAAAACCCCACAGGAATGAAACTTCACTCTCTTAGACTTCCAAATTAAATGTCTCAGTGGGGTTTGAGATGTAAAATTCTCAAAGAGATCAGTTTCCAGTTTTGCAAAAATGGGAAGCTAGTTTGTGCTTATTATATATCTATTAAAGTTAGTATAATCTATATAAAGTTCTTGAAAATGATCCAAAGTAACAGTGAAGCATCAGTTTGAATTTTTGTATTCAACCCAAAGAAATGTTTGTCTAAGGAGTTATTTTACTAACCATTCTTGCATTTCCAGAGATATTAAGCTGATTTAGCTACTAGAATCGGAAGGAATGAAATCTTAAATTCCTTTAAATTCACACAGATCTAGGAGGAATAGGAAAACATCTATTTCTACAACAAATTCTAATCCTACCATGTAATTTCTAGTTAAAATCAGGCAGGGTAAGAAGGAAAAGATCACAAGGGCTTTTTACAAGTGTGCTGGTCCAGACTCACCAAACCATACTCTCTGGGTAGGATCAATATAAAGTAAAAATTCTTGATAAGAATTACACAGACTCTAAGATAGATCTCTTCCTTTAGTAAGCATTTTAAGTGCTTTTCCCCTAGGGAAAAAGTACCACTTATTACTCACAAAGTCTTGAAGGGTGTTTGGAATTGCTTTGGTGTTCAGTGCTGAAAACCTTTAAAACTTTTTAATGGTCTGGGAAAGTGTTTTCTAGAAATTTTGTCAGTATCTACATGTACAACTAGATGTGACAGGCACAAACACAAAGACACAGAGCACTCTGTAAGTTGATAAAGTCTTATGTTAGATCAGAATATAAATGCTGTATCTTGTGAAAAGAATAGATGATATTAGGAAGAGGACTATTCATGGAGAACAAAAGGTATGTGGGTATCCTTAGGATTCACATTTTGGCACCATTATTTCGTAATAGACTCTGAGTTAGACTTACAGAAAAACTGCAAATCATCAAAATTCAGTAAGCCAACATGTTGTGAAAAATTCTGATGCTCTTTAATTGAATGTGATTAGGGTAAAGAACTGCTATGAGTTGAAAATCCACAGGGAAAAATTTCTTTAAAGTAGCTCAAATGCCAAGCAAAGCAAATCCAACAACAGCATAGAATTTGTTTTCTAGTAAACTGATCAAAAACATAGAAATATTTCTAATAAATATATTTATTTTAGAAATGTTTACTATTCAATTAAGAAAATAAAGTCCTTATGACATCTTGAAGCTGTTGTTGAGAACAAAATCATTGATTAAGGATAATGTCAGAATTACAGACTTTTAAAAATGACAACAATTTCTATTTTATGAAATATAAACATATATTCAAAATATGATCAGTTCAATATTGTCTTTTCAGCAAATACCTATACAGTTTTTATGGAATAAAAATAGGACAGCCAACATTCTCTGTTAACTTCTCTGTTAACTTAAAATCATTTTCATGATTTTTCACAAACAATAAACAATTTGTAATCACATCATGTAAGTGATGGCACCCATGTAAGTGATGCTCATATGTCACTCAGGTTTTGATCTCATCCTGCTTGTATTAAGTATTCTGTTACCTGTAGCTCTCTCTGACGGTGCTATCTGTCTCTGTCCTGAAACCATGCTGGTACATGCAGAGACTGGAAAGTGCTGAGTACTTTGGTCATTCCTGCCCATCTGCCCTTAGGTTGTCTCTCCAGTTCACAGTTTCCCTGAGGGGAGCAGTCAGAGGGGTTGCTGTACCCAACCTCCTTGGCTGGAAAACAGGCGCGTGTTCCCTAAAAATGCTGCGGTTGGCACCCACTGGCTGTGGATGTCCCTTCACAGTGCTGCTCTCATTCTGAAGAGCTTGGCCATGCTTCCTGACGTCTCCCCTCTTTTCCCCCTCATTTAGCAGAGTCCTGACTCTCCCCTCAAGGTGACGGATCCAGGTAGAGCAGGACTGACAAATTTCAGTCCTGCTTTTGGCTGCACCATCCTCCTTGCTCTTGCCTTGCCAACGCGTACATTTTTTAATACAATCGCTCGAGATTTTTTCACTCCATGCCCAGCATGCTGCTTTCTCATGTAAGGTCAAAAGGAATAGCAGAAAAGGCCTGATTTAAAAAGGATGGAAGGGAATGGAAGTATGATATACTCCAGGGATGTCCCTGCACCAATCTGCAGTTACAGAACACTCCAGTGTCTGGAACTGCTGTATAGCGGATACCTCTGCAACATAAAATATACACACAAGGTACAGTAGTTTCTAGCCCTACCATGCCAAGGCAACTTTGTGCCTTCTCTGTATATTCCACTTCAAATATCACTAGATTTCAAGTTTCTGACTTCATTGAAATTATTCTGAGAACTGATGTTCCTGAACCTCAAGACATTGCTGGGTTTGGATGTCTTCTCAGAAGCATGTCTAAATGTTCTTCTCAAGGACTATAAGAGGACAGATGTGTCAGCTCAGTGAAGAAAATGTAGGGTAAAATGTAGATTAGTGTTTATATTTAACATTGTGCAACCTGACCTAACTTTTTTCAAAAGTAGTATGTGTTTCTGGTATCTTGTGAATATTTGGATACATCCAAGGATACAAAAAGCCTCAAGAATTAATGCAAAAAACTACAAAGCAGAATGAAGGGAAATTCTTATAATGATTTTTCTATTATTTTTTCAGTTTATGCAACTGGACAGTAGCTTGGAATATTTAAATTAAAAGAAAAAAATTACTACATACTTATCACTAACAAGTACCATATAAATCTTTGAAGGTATCTTTCACATGGTTTTATGCTACATGGAAAATGTCTCAGTGGTTGAGATTTTTACAGGATCTTTAGTGTGCAGATCTGTTTATAATGAAAAGAAAATAGTGAAAAATTAGTCTATAGCTTGGCATTCCATCATTTTCTGAAAGTATGCACTGAGAAATCATTTAATGTGCGCATAAATGCTTTAGCCAGAATATGCTACTACCATATAATTTGTCAAACCCTGAATCTTGTGGAGACTGAGAAGCTGCTGTAAATAATATTTCAAATTGTTTTCAGATGAGAATGATATCCGAGGAAATTCACATGATAAGGGGCAAGAGAACCTTTGCTGTTTGCTTGTCTCTCACAGTTGTTGTAGGACAAGATATATTGATTGCCATGATTTTATTTTTTTTTACTGGTAACCTGAGAATTTTGATATAAACCTTCAGTATTTGCAGGGGTTTTTTTCCAAACAGGGATAACAGGGATAACAGTTCTAGGTCTGTTTTTTTGATATATCTTTTAAAAAGTTATTCCAGTTATTCCTGGAGAACTGAACAGCTTTTCATGCCCACTCAGGGTCCAGTTTTCCTGACATGCATCTTTCTTTTCCTTTCCTATCCAGGTTTTATCTCCTGTATTTTTGTCAGGGACTGAAATTTAGCTTCCCATTAATTTTGACACTGTGAGAGAACCTTAGGGCCAGCCTTAGCAGTACAACAGAACAGCCTGTTGGTTCTGTGCTGTAACCAAGTTACATCCAAATCTGAGCAAGGAGAAGACATCAACTCTGACTTCATAATACAGTTGCTAAAGAGGCAGCAAATAAACTTAGCAAGCAGCTGTGTGAAAAAAAAAGAAGGGCTTTTTCAAAGAACTGTTTCCTTAATCTTTTTTCGGTAGATTCAGGCAGGTTAAGAGGCAGAGACCAACAGACACAAAACATAATTTTCCAGATGCTGTAGAACACAAAGAGATGCCTGTTGTGATTCCCCCAGTCACAGAGCATGAAAGCTGTGGGGACATCCCAGTGGTGTCACTATGTGTCTCACAGTCTTGACCTCTGATACTGGACATTATGGGAGATAGGATAATGAAAATAGTTATTCCCAGACTCTTGTGCTACAGAACACTCTTGTTCTTACAAGAAAAGCCATTGCTGCCATCTCCAGAAGAAAAAGAAAGAACAAGACTTGGATGGGTTTAGGAATTGATGCAATGTTAAGTATTCCAAGTATTTTGGCATTTGAGATTTTTTTCTTTCCCATTACAAAAGTCAGGAAGAAAGGAGACAGTAATTAATATTGCTTACTGCTTCAGATGTCCATAGCCCTGAAACTGTTCCAGAATCAGAGTATTATGTTAATAGTAATTGCTCTTTTCAGGACTGGTATGCAGAACACTGGCATGAAATGAGAAAAAAACCCAAAGCACCCCATCATACTATCCATGAATTGATATTAATCTGGAAAAATGTGAATATTGTTGTGACCATTCCTAACAGCATAATTTCTCCTACCTTGGTAAATGGAGTTTAGAGAGGACTGTTTTGTCCAGCTGCTGTGCAGCTGTTAGTGTCCCAGAATTTACTCCCATGGCAGAAGTTTATGCCCCCAAAATTTACTAATGTCATTCATATATGACAACTGGCCTGGATGTGTGCCTGACCATGTGAAGTTTTGAGTAATTTCATTACAATCAAATATATAACTGGTAGAAATGGCAACAAAATTTAAAAAAAAATACTGAAATACTTTTCAACACTTTTAGGTTTTTTACTAAGATGCCTATGTTTAGCTGCTTTTGGCATTTTAGCAAGGGAACTGTAGAGCAAGTAAGTAATTCAGTTTCTACTATATTGTTTCCAGTTACATCTGGTCCTGGGGCTTATTATGATTCTGTGAAACTAGGAAGAGAATAATTCAGCATAATGCTGTGTATGAACTTGTGATATAGGCGACTTTGATTTGTTTTAAATCATTAGGATTTTATTTGATTAGCATGGCTTTGACCATTTGAGAAACAGTTAAACTTAACAGGTTAAAGCAAGCTCTTTGAGCAAGCGTAATCAAAAATCACAATAACATTTCTAGCTAAGGAGATTGTAGAAGTGAGAGGGAGCAAGAAGGTTACTTAGGTGGTGTCTTTAGCCCAGGTTATTCTCCCAGAGCAAGAAAAGAACAACCATTACTGATAGGTGTGAATCCAAGTGACAAGAAAGTGTAATTTTAAACATTTTAAACTTGAAAATACAGAGCTTAGAATCTCTTAAAATTATCAGAGCAAGACAACCAATCCCCAATGAATCATGCTTCATTTAATATAAAGGCATAAATAATTCTCTAGGGCAGGTAATATCTGTTTAACATTATTCTGTGATAGTGGCATCACAGTTCACTCAGATTTTCTGTGCTTGTGACAAGTACATTGTGTTTTGCTTCTCATTTTTGGTCTGCCAATGGCTGTTTCATTCCAGATGCATGACATTCACCATTGTTCTTTTTCTTATTTATCCATGTGTGAAAAAAAGGCTCTATGAATATTTTTTCCCCAAATGATTGCTCACAATATTCTTACTTTAGTGATCAAACATCGTCCTATTTTTGTGTTCTTGCAACTTCTGCTTCCTACAATAACTCAGTTTGGATGGTGATGGGATGGAGCTTAATTAAGACTTTCTAATATTCATTGTGAATATATGGGGCTGAACAGGCAGTCTTCCACAATTTTTATCTTTTATGTGTGAAACTCCTATTAACAATGAAGCATCTGTTCTCTTAAAGGGAGCTATTTTTCACACACATTGGCATTGGGAGCTCTTGTGATCAATTAGTAGTGCAGGTGTAAATGTTCTGCTTGCTTCAGGAGCCTTAATGGCACTTTGCAAGCCTGCTGGTTTTCTTCATGTAAATTATTTTATCTACACAAATCTGTTGGTTTACATGTGAAATAATCAGTGTCTCTAAACCAAAGCAAGCACCTTCTTCTGGCACAAAATTCCAGTCATATACTCCACTTATTCTCTGCTACAGTTATAAATGGTAAATGGCAGCCTTTTAAGAAATTCCCCTGTGGTGCAGCTAGCAGGAGATTGCTCAACTGTATAATAATCAAATCTGACCAGATGGTGATGAGGCTGGGTACTAAATGTTTTTAAAACTCTCCTGCTACGTTTTCTCATTTAAAAGAGGAGAAATCCCACTTTAAGGCGTACATGATTTGAAAGATATCTTTCTATAAGGCATATAGCATTGCCTATTCTCTGCCACATAGTGCAGCACTTCACATTATCAGGCAGAGTAGAGAAGGGTCATGACTTATTTAGAAAGTCAGTGTGCTGCATAAGGAGAGTACCAGCCTGATAGCTCTGGGGAAGAAACTGACCCTGGGTAGGATGCCATCTTTTAAGTTTCTATTTTACGTGGGCAGTGACTAATATTCTGAAGAAGATTTTGCTTCTTCACGTGGCAACTCAGTTTTGACACTAAATTTTTCATCTTTTTTAAAAAAAGCTCATGCCTTGTGCTTGCAAGGAGTCCTGCTTGTTGTGATTGAAATACATTCAGTGCAAAATGTCTTCCTCTGTCTACTGATGGCAGACTGAAGTCTGAAGTCCCATGAACCTCCTTTGTCCTAGTTCTGTTCTCCTGGTGGTACTGTGGCTGTGGTATGGTGTCTCCAGGCATCCTCTCTTCTGTAATTTCTTTTCTTCCATGGGATGTCCCTTCTTTCCTTTCTTAGATTTTGTTCTATATAATTGATTTATTCATACATCGCATATTTTGCTGCCTCCATGCATACCTTAAATGTGTTTGAGCCAAACACTTTATCTTAGGTCAAGAAAAAAATCCCCTCTAATTCTCTGGGCTCCTTTTAAAAATATTTTATATTTCCCAGATCAAACTGGAGGTTAATGATAAATGGAGAAATAACCTGATTTTGAACATTCCTGTTACTTAAGTTGCTTTCATGTGAAAGCTGTGGTACCTGTTGCTCACAGTTTATTCAGCACACTATCTAGTAAGAGACACTGCCAGCAGAAGCTAGTTATTGATTCAACATTAGCTTTTGAAAAAGAAAAGCAAATTGCTTTCTGCAGTAGCGAGATCTAAGGAAACAACAACAAAGCAACTGTTCAAAAAAAGGGAAAGCATCTTGAAAGTGCAAAGCTTCACCTAAGATTGTGTATTCGCCTATACAGGAACTCTGTTCTTTCTACACTAACCCCTAACTCATCACCTTAACTTAGAAATGCATTAACTGCATTTTTGAAGACAGTGGAAGAAATCCTTTAGTCATGTAAGAAACTTCCCCTGCCATAATGCTGATAAAGCCACTGGCCCTTTTGTGCTCCTCTGGAGAGCACTGACAGAGGACAGCACAGCTGAGTTATTGGCTTGGCAGGTGAATCATTAATTTCCAAATCAGCACATTTTGTCTGACAGCTGCCGCCCTTCCCCTGAGGAAGAGAAGGTGGCCTGGCTGGCAGCATGTGCTGCCAAAAACTCCTGGCATCCCTCTGGAGCTGGGCTGTCCATGGGTGCATGCGCCTGGAGCTGTGCCTTCATCTGCATGTGGATGTAACCTCCTTTGGCTGGCAGGACATGCAGCCATCACCCAGGAGAAGGATGCTGAAGGAGGCTGAAGGAGGCTGAAGGAGGCTGAAGGATGGTGAAGGATGCTAAAGGATGGTGAAGGAGGCTGAAGGATGCTGCAGCCTCACCAGCTGCCTGCAGTGCAGTGTGCCATGAGCAGGTCACAGGGCTGGGCAGGGCTTAGGTGCAGCCTTGTCTGTGCTATTTGCCTCAGCTATTGACATCTGAAACCAGGACAGCTTTTTTTTTCTTTTCTTTTTTTTGATTTCCAGAGAATTAACTGAGCACTATAAGTGGAAGGCAAGGAAAGCAGTGCTGTGTTTGTGCCTTTCCTCCAGAGGTTCAGGTAGATCTTACCACTTGCAGTCTTTGCATAACCCACGCAGTGAGGCTTATGCAGTGCTCCTCTACACACAACCTCTATTTTCATATCTCCCTGTCTTGTTGTAACTCTGGAAGTTCTGGTAAAATTTTTGTGAAATTAGAATTTTTTTTCTTGTTGCATGAATTTAATTTATTATTTGTTGTACCTGTAGCAGTCCTGCCTTTGTTAAGAACAAAACCTTCAGTATCTCAATAGTTTATTCTTCACAGATGTTTCACTTAAAAATAATACCTTCTTCTTCAGAGCTGTCATTCCTGTGTTTTACCTGCATTCATAGCTGATCCTACCACAAACATAATTCCCTAGTGTCAAAACTCTACTCTGGCAGTCATTTTTATCCTTTTTTAAGTGCTCAGTACTGGAAGAAAGCCCAATGACCCTTCAGTTTCTTTTATTGTGCGATTTTTGTTTTGTTTATTATTTTTCATTGTTTAATGTCTGCTCTCTTTTTCTTTGCCATAATCTCATTTATTCATTTTTATATTTCACGTGTTGTGAAAATTGCACCAGCTGGTACATCTTCTGAAATGACACGTACTGATTAAAGGACTTGCTGACCTACCAGCTACTGAATAATTATATCCTCAGGTGGGGAAATTGCATCAGAATAAAACGCTCTTCAAAGTAATATTCAGAAAACTTCCTGCAGACTTTCAGGTCTGTGCACATATTTGGTGTGAAAGATTGGTAACTAAGGCTTTAAGTTAAAGCAAAACCAGTTCTTGTGTTGTCCAGGGAAGAACAGAGTTACCAAATGAGGAAAGCCTTTCCTGCCAGGGAGTAGTAACAAATAAAATGAAGCTGGGCACAGTCCTGAAATTGTTCCTGATTGAAAGAAGAGGCTGTCCTAAACTGTACACCATCCAACTCTGCAATACAGAAAGAGCAGTCTGAAAAATGAAGAACTGTTTGGAAGGTTAGCATAAGTATGTTTAATTAAACTGTTTGAAGCAAGAAAAGCTACTTAAGGGCTTATTGTCAGCCAAGAAACAGAAAGACATGTTAATGGCATGTAGGTTAAGTGAGGATACTGTGGTAGTCATCAATGTTTCATGTACTATTGCTAAAAACTAAAATGAGCAATTTTTGAGAGAATAATCAGAGCATTCAGTGGCAAGTGATGCCTAATAGGAGTTACTAGCTCAGCTAAAGGGTGAGCCAGGGAGGCAGGACAGCTCTGGTTTGCCACTCAAGAGTGCAGGAGCCATTTTTGCATGAAATGAGAGAAGTGAACTGCCCTTAGCAATTGCATCCCCAAGACAGGACTGTAAAATTGTTATAATTTTGTTATGACATATTATGCTTTTCTGTGCACAGTGGATGAGTAGTGGACCTACCATTTTTGTGTTTTCCTTTTCTCTTTTTAATGTGGTTTGTTAAGCCAGCTGATTCACGTTAGATGAGCTTCTTGAGCATCAGAATGTTTAGTTGAGTTTTTCCAGCATTATGGATGAGGTTTTAAATCAATGTCTCATTAGCAACCTTTCCAATTTGAACCCATTCCTTCCATTACATTCCTGGCAGAGACATTGCAGTTACAATAATTCAGTTTTTATACTTTATATTTTGGGATGAAACCAGCTCTAGGTACATAAGTGATTATTTTGCATCATTTAATCCCAAGGATTTTTTTTCAGAGGTACAAGAAATCAATTTCTAATCCAGTGAAAAGAAACAAAAGAAAATCCTGTTCCACTGTCCTCAGATAATTTTCAGGACTCTGTCAGAATAGTTCAGAACCTTGTGCAATTCTACAGGCTTGGGGATGAGGACCTGGATGCTAAGGTGGTTTTGCCTGGAGAAAAGGAGGCTCAGGGGGACTTTATTGGTCTCTACAATACTCAAGAGATGTTGTAGCCAGGTGGAATTGGTCTCTTCTCTCAGGTAACAAGTGATGAGAGGACATTGCCTCAAGTTGCAACAGGGAAAGTTTAGGCTGGATATAAGGACAAAGGTATTCACTGAAAGGGTTGTGGAGCATTGGGATGGGCTGCTCAGGGAAGGGGTGAAATCACCATCGCTGAAGGTAGGTGTGGTGTTTGGGGACATAATTTCATGGTAGACGGGCAGTGGTGAGTGAAAAGTCTTAAAGGTCATTTCCAACTGAAAAAAATCTACAATTCTACAATTTTATGGTGCATCTTAAGTTCCTGGGAATCAGCCTCATGTTCCTCAGTGACCAAAAGTAAGGGACTGCTACGCAGGTGGTTGTAAGCTTGGAAAGGCACTTATGTTCCTAGCCCTATGTCCTGGTTTAGGGCAAATTTGGGAAGAAACCTCTGGGTGGAGTCCTCCTAGAAAGTAAATCTAAATGGCCCACCCACCCCCCACCAGCTGGTTTGGGACAGGAAAAAAAAAAAATCCTCGGAGGAAAGTGGAAATAATTTGTTTATTTAACAGGCAAAGCACTCCCTAGCACAACAAATGAACAACACTGACCAACAAACCCTCTGGCCGCTATGCAGAGATGACAAATTCCCAGAGTCTCTCTCTCCCGTGGCTGCA
>VYXF01007842.1:0-11029 GCA_013397295.1 Polioptila caerulea | reverse complement strand
AATTCAGCATCAACCCAGGACATCCTACAAATAAACTTCCACTGCTTTGCAAAACCTTTGAATAAGATTCATTTAGCTCAGTGAGGAGCTGTGGCACAATCCAACCACAAGGCCAACAACTGCACCTGAGGGATCTTAAATGGTGAGTACTGTGGTTCAGGTGAGAAATCATGCTTTGCAGCTCTTATGTGTTAAACTTTTCATGTGAAGATGAAAAAAACCCTGTAATTTTTGGGGCTATAAAAGAGGCTGAAATGCAGTGTCACCACCAACTCATGAACTCTGTGAAGAAGGAGGAGAGAAAGACACAGCCAAAGTAGGAGAAACTGGATTGTGGGATTAGTACGTCTATTTTTCAAATCTGTTTCTAGAAGCAAGGGCCAAAGGGGCCTTGCCTGAAAGGGCTTTCTGGAAAACAGTACATTTCAAAGGTCAGTCTGCTGTGGGCACTGGGGGGAGGCTGGAAATGTAAATACAAGGCTGACACCCTGCTTTGGGCATTGATATATCAAATGAAGGTCACTGTTTAAGTCCACCTCATAGAGACTGAGATTTTATACACTGATGCTGCTTCAGTTTTAAAAGAAAAGTAGAAATGTGGAGTCCTTGTCTGGAGAGAATGGGATGGGGAATCTTGGCTATCTGTAAGCATTTTCAGATTCCAGTACCTGACATGACACTAAGCAATCTATCAGTGGAAAGTCACACAATTTTCTAAGCTTTTGGCCAATTTCTATGAAACTGAGCAAGGTGCTAGGTAGTATTTGGATTTCAGCTAACTTGTGGAGCCTAATAAAGGTACATTTTAACAATAAATCTATCCCAAGAGCTCTTATTGTAGCTTTAGTTTTTGTATGTATTTAAGATAGAGGCTGATAAATAGTTTATGGCATTAATCTTATACATGCTTCTTGGGAGAGTTTCACCAGGCAGCTTTCTGTCTTATTTTAGCAAAGTTTACAGAAACTAGTAGGAGATATCAAACACTGAGCAATTTCAATGAGCTACTAATTGAGGAACCTTTCTGAGACTGGAGTTTAGGCACCACTTCACTCTTATGAGAGTCTTCATGCAGGAAAAAATATTTAGTACAGTTTAAATAGAAGCTTGATTTAAATACCTTTTATTTATTTAACAGCTTGTTTGGAACAAGCCAGGATTCACTATTTTCAGAAGGAAAGTTTTTTTTTAACAAAAGTTCAACTTTGATCAGTGAAAGCTCAAAGAAGAGGTAATCATCAGTTAAGTCTGATTTCATCCATCTTTGCAAACCAGAAAAGACTTTTTTGCCCTGTATTAGTTGCAGTGCAGCTAGGGGTATGAAGATGGGGGAAAAAAGATTTTTTTTTTTTCCAGTTATTTTTGAGAGGGGAAAACCTGAGCAGTTAAGGGCTTGTTAGGAAAGGCAACTGGGCAGAGACATGCAAGTTTCAGGAGATGTCTGCCATAGTGCACAGAAAACACTTTGGAAAAGAAAAGGCAGAAGCTATTCTTAGGCAGAGGGTACATTTTTGGTATTCAATATCAAGGAAAAAGAGGTAAATATGGAAAATTTAAATTGGAATTATAAAAAAAAAAAATCCTTGCTCTGACAAACAGAGGAAAATTTCAAAACCTGTAAACCAGCAGCTTGCAAAATCTTGATGTATCTTTTAGGAACACATATAGGTGTTTCAGAGAGAATATTTAATGTTTGTGACACTGATTTGGGGAAGGATCTTTAATAAGGTCTGAAGGACACTAGAAGATCTGTGCTTTTACGCAGAGATATTTATAGTCATAGTGCTCCAATAGTATCTGAAAGCCTCGGTGTCTATGCCCTGGTCCATCTATACATCATTACTTTTGTCTGCAGGACCCCACAATAAAAAGGTATGTTGTAATATAATCATGTCTCTGTAATATAATTATGTGTTATAGGCAAAACAAAACCATAATGACCAGTAGTTTAAATAAAGTTTTCTATGCCTGTGCCTGCAAATAAGAGTAGGAATTTTACCACCCACTATGTCTTTTAGGAACATTCAAATAGTGTTTTCTATCAGTTTAGATCAACTCGGGTTCAGCATGGGGCTGCTCTGAGATGAAATTTTGACTCTTCTTATATTGAATATGTGGTTAAAGTTATTTAGTAATCTTTGTGAAGCTACAATTCATGCATTTAAACAAAGTAATCTCTTTGCAGCTATAAGAAAAAGCAAAATGAATGTGAACACACATTAATCATTGGAGTTTGTAATGAATAAGCCATTTGTTTGTTTCTGCATCTTATCTGATAATATACAGCAAAGCGTGTTTTACTTCTTGTTTTTACACATTGCAGCTTTTATGAAATGTATTATGTGCAGAACTGAGTTGGAATTCTTTGTTTGCTTTGCCTTTTTTCTTTTGAGTGTGCTTTTCACGTCTAGGAGTGTAACCAGCACCTTTCCCCTTCCTCGGCTTTCCCACCCTCTAACAGCTGTCTTCAAATATTGCAGCCACATTTTGCAAACAGGTAGAAGCCTGAAAGGTTATTAAACTCTCAAAGCTTTGTGAAAATGCATAGTGGAGGAGGAAGTCTGTAGAAGTGTCTTAGTGGAGGGATCTGTTATACTTTGAGTACTCAGGTCACAGGATTCCAGGAAATTCTGCGTGGAAAGATCTGAGAAGGGCCATAGAGAGAATGCACACTGCTTTGGGTTCCAAAAGCAGCAATGAATAACTGCATCTGCAATCCCTGCTGTGTCCAAGCCATGCTATGAGCTCATGTCACATCCTATCATGAAGCTAAGATGTGGTCAGTGTATGCCCAAAGGATACACGCCTGCAGAGTAAAACTTGCAACTTACTTTTCTTCAGCATAGATTGCCTCTAAGATATAAAATTATGCAACATCTAAATCCATAGGAAACCGGGCTTCTTCAGTGTCAGTACCTGTGGAAATACAGGCTTTCCCTCTCTCTCCTTTTCTTATTTTAAAAATTGCATTTAAAGAAAAGACTAAAACATGATCTGGCATGGAAAACTCATCTTCCATACAGACACAGCCATCTGCAGAATTCTGCTGTGCCACTAATTGAAATGAAGGTAAAATTTTCTTATGCTACATTTCTTTGCATTTTGTTTTATTTCTAGTCCTCCAGTAAATCAAAATATTCCTGTCAAAGAGGAAAAAGCATCACATTTATGCTGCTCTTTTGCTGCAGTAATAAAACAGAGTTGGATCAAGAGGGTCTGAGGATAGAAAGTGTTAGAGAAACATTCTGTCACACCCCCCAGGTTTCTAGCTAGTCCTGATCCTCAGCTGTGAGCCATTCTGGTGTGTAACAGCTGAGATGTGGGCTGTTCCTGCTGTCAGGTGGGTCTCTGAGTAATTTCCATCAAGGGAGTTATTTATAAGATGGACTTGAAAAGTCCAAGCTGATGAAGGTGGACTTTTTGTAAAAATGTAATTAAAATACCAACAAAATCAGATCTGTCTTGTGTTTGCCAAATACTCTATTTTTGTTGTATGACAAGCATTTTTTGTGTTGTCAGTATGCCTACAGGAGAAATTAATATTTCCTATAACTTCAGGAAAAGATAAATTATAGCCTGCTCTTTGTCAAATTAAATAAATACTAATAAACTAATAACCTAGTGGGCTTTTCAGTTAATATTTGGTTAAACAAAGCACCAGCAAAGAAATATTTGTCCCTTGAGTATAAAACCTAATTATAAAATTCCAATAGACTGATGCAACTCTATAGCAAATAAATCTTTCTCGCAAATAAGTGTGCATTTTCCTCAAAAAATGCCTGTATTTAAGTATTCAATTATCTATAAGCATTCTGATTCTTACCTCCTTCCCCCTCCCTACATCAAAAGAAAAAGAACTCTTCTAGACTTGGAGACTTAATTACATAGGTAAATTTGTAGTGTATCAAAGAAGACAAACAGTAACTTATTTCAATCTGACAACTGAAATATTTAGATTCAGACAGAGGCAGACCTAAAAGAAATATGTTTGCTTTTTTTCCTTCTGACTGAAACAGAAGAGAAAAAAAGAATCAAAAAAATTCCTGTAGATTAAACCAATATTTTTTAATATCAAATAAATTGCAATTTTATATTCTTGACCAAATGAACTTTTCAGTTTACAGTGATGCNCACTAAACCACACAGGATTGATGCATTTGGTTAGACTCCCATTTCCATCGTTAAATTTTTTTTTTTTTTTTTTTTTAATATAAAATGAAGCAGTGCAATATATTGCTTTCCAGTGACTGTTCCACAGAGGGGAAAAATAACTCATTGCTTCAGATAAGTGAGTTCTCTTGATGTGAAGTTCTAGAGGTCAGCGATTCCACCTCAAAAACACTGGGCTCCAGTTCCTCAACAAATATTGGGTGAGTGAGGTTTTTACACTATTGAGCCTGTTTGCAACAGATATTTTAATGGGCCTCAGATTATCAACTAATATTTTCAGAAACTTACTCATTCCCCTAAACCAATTTCTATCAATCCCTACAACAGTAGTTATGAGACCTGAATGAATTTTCTGACATCTAATGAATAATGATTTAAAATAGAATTTTCATGTTCTGAGTGTCTCTTGAATTGTTGAATTTCCCTTGAAATTTAAAAAAATCCATCCTTACCTTTTCTTATTGTTATTGAAAGAATAAAACAAATATTTCATGTAGTTCTTAAAAAATGATAGGGGGTTTTGTAGCCTGATGTTTTTTTGTTTGTTTTCTCCAGGGCATTTATCATTAAAAAACATTTTTATATTCCAAGAACTTAGTTGTGATTAATTTCAGTTGCAAGACTGAGCATATAGTATTTCCACAGCCAGATCTCAAGTGTCTAAAAAATGAGCCTTAAAATCTAAGGAAGACAATGATCAACAAAACATTTTTATGATAAATTATTTACTTAGCATCTGTAGTAGGCATCTGGGTAGAAGGCAATTATCTAGGACACCATTTTACTCCCTTAACCTGTTTTTCCTTTTCATTCAGTGCATCTTCCATCTCCTATAGTACATGACAGATTTCCTAGAAACAAAAGACTATCATACAACATGAATTAGTCTTGTTTTCCATGGAGGAATCCATTGGAAAAATAGTGTAGGAGCATTTATTGTTGCTACTGGGGGCAAATAAGGGGGTCTTGACTTGACTCCAGAACTTCTTAATGGACTGTTTTTATTAGATTTCCTTGGCTGTACCCCTTGGAGTCCTTTTGAGGTAAAATTCCTGTAGTCTCTGGAGAAACATATGACAGAGAAGGAGATGTGCTATTAAGGTGGAATGTGCAGAAGACAGAACTGATGAAGTTTACTGACCTAGTCTTAGAAACCTTTTTGCACTTAAATGTGCAAACATTTTTTATTTCCTAGGATGAGAGGTCCAGAATATGAACATTTGTATGAATTTTTGCATGAGAAGAAAAATGCATGTCTTCGATGTAAAGGACTTGTGTTACAAATGCCTTTGTCCCAGCAGGAAGGCTCTGATGATTCTCAGTACAATGGCTAGAAACTGTTACAAGCATGAAGTGTTTTGTTCTGTAGAAAAGTGGAGTTGTTTTAAACTGAAATAAAAACAACAGAAGGACAGGAGAATGCTGAAATAAATGGTTAGTATGTGTGAAATTATAAGTAACCAAAATGTGGGTCTTATCCACTGTCAATCAACTTTAAATGGAGGCAGTATTATCACTGAAATCTATTGTATGAATGGAAAGAATGTTAAAGCAGTTGACACAAATAGTTTTCAAATAAAACCATGTGCTTATCAGAAATGAATAGGTTTTCTTTTTCAAAGGAGCTATAGCAGTCCGAGGTATTTACAGAGAATTGTAGAGAGCTTCTGGTATTTTCTCCATCTTTTAGAGGGGCAAAAAGAAGAAAGGTTTGGGCTATCACTATTAAAGATGAAAGTGAAACTTCAGTTCTGCAAATATGTGGGCCCACTTGCCTTTGAACTCATGTTCAGTTCCATTTATTTATCTGAACAAAGCTGTACATTTTTTTTCAGAATCAAGGCCTACATCTGCAGAATGCTATCTGTTTTTGTGCAACTGAGTTCCACATGAGCTCATGAGTGTTGGTTACCTTATGAGAGAGGAAGGAAGATGCAAAGAGTTTTCCCCTCACGTGAATTCCCATTTAAAAAAATCCTATCTATTCAAGTTACTAGTTTTAGGTATCTGTGCAGAGATAAGGAAAAAAGGTGGACAAATTAACTCAGGCTCTAAACCCAGAAAGGTTTTCTTACACTCCTGCCACTGCCATTTTTTCCAAGTCTAAAATATATTTTGGAAGAAGATGTGATCTGAGCAGAGAAGATTTTGAAGACATATATATATTATATATATATATATAGTCTTGATTCACAGTGGTACTGTCAAATCTTTGAATGGTCTATTCTCCTAAGCAAAATACTGACTGTCCACATACAGCTCCAGAGCACCAGTAACCTCACCTTGAAAACTTGACTCGCCTGCTGAATATGGCAATGCTGGGGATGTGAACAATGTAAGTACATATGTATGCATTTGCATAAGCCTGCACGTATTACATACATTAGCTAGGAAGTACATATATAGTACATATATAAAGCTTCTCATTTTCTTAAATTACAGCACTTATTTGGAAGGGTTTGTTGAACTTTTTGAGGATCAGCATTTCTGTGAATGCAGAGCTGCCACCTACAGCTCTAGTATTGTACAGGAATAGTCACCAGTCTGATTTTCTGTGAGCATGCAGCTCTGCAGGCACCTCAGGATGGTAACTCAACTGATTTCTCCAGTCTGAGGCCTTCCACACATTTCAAAAGTGGAAATACTTTCTGTACATGCTTCCCTCTTCCCTTAATGACTGATGGAGAGGCAAGCCTTTAAAGGGTTTTCTTCCTGGTGATCCCAAAGATGTTCAGCCTTTCTGGGACCTGCAGCTTGCCATGAGGCTTTATATTAATTGTTCACATAGGTACCTAGTATAGCATGCCATGGCCACCACCTCCATAAGGGACTGACAGCTGTGACAGAGGTGTATGGGCTATCCACAGCCACAGAGACCAGCTGGAATACATTAAAGACTCCCAAGTGGTCTCTCAAGAGTGTGTGTGCATAAATGAACCTCTGAAATCCTCACACACCTGACAGGACTGGACATACTTTTGGGATCTCTCTAACCTGAAGTTTCTTAGCTGACTGTATAGATCTCTAAGCAGTTTCTGGGATGTTTCAGTGTTGGCTGTTGCAGGGTGACATGACACCTTTTAGTTATGCAGCTCTGAATACATGTGACTTGAACTGGATGCAGCAGTACTGTGATTGCTGCCATTTATTTTGACTTTGAGATGCCTAGTATCTTCCTGTCCCTTATGATGTACTGCAGGTATTTGCTTTTATTTTTTTTTTTTGCTTGTCGACACTGATTTTAGAATTATATTTCTTAAATGAAATTAAACACATCTTCATGATATGCTTTTTAAATAATTGGTAATAGTCCACCTGTAGTGGCTGGGATTAGCATGACAATTTGTTACATGACACCTCTGTCTGGTCTGACTGGTTTTCTGTCAAGAAACTGTTGTCCCTTTTTCCTAGGCCATTTTCATTGCTCAGAATATTCTCAAATTTTCTGAATAATTTTCTGCCTGGTAGTTTGAAATGTCATGCAGTCAAACACTGGTATAAATTACATCTTTTCAGGCTCTTGGGTTAACTTTCCTTATTGTCAGTACCACTTGACTTCCAGAATCTTTCAAGTACTGTATCCATCTTCTCTACACCAACCCTAAGTCATGTAGAGCAGGTGTTGTTCCAGTCTCTGAATGAGGTTGCTCTATCTAGTACAATGAAGAATAGCCCTGGCTGGTGAGGGCTTATTCTGAGAGTTGGTGTTAAGAATATATAAGGAAAATCAGTGTGATATGAGTATTCCTTATGCAAATGGTATCTTCTGGTCCTGGCCTTAGAAGTACTCCAAAGCACTACCAAAGTCAAGTCCCAAAGGAGGAACAACTTAGAACAATCTACCTGAGGAGTGTCTCAAATAATGTTCCTGCAAACACTTTTCTATGATGAACTGGCCTTTCCCAAGGAAAATACTCAAAGGGCATTTTCATCAAGGAATGCCCAACTGACCTAGTATTCAGAGGAATGCAACACTCGTGCTCAGATAGAACGAGCATTCAGGGAAGAGAGATGTTCTCATTAGATTTCACTAGCACTATGTGATATCTACCAGATTTCCATATCTGGGCTGACACAGATGATTTAGAGTGCAAATAAACTATTAACATAATTAGATTAGACATACCATGGTGCAATTAGAATTGTCTCTGTCAGACCATTCTTCATTAACAGAACTTATTCAGAACATACTGTCTGCTTCCTGCTTCTCCTAGACTAATTAGTTACGTGTATGAATGCTTGGATTGCTTAATTATTTTCACTGTTCACCATTAACATCTTGCTGAACTGGGTCATAGTGTCACTCAGAGGCTGTGGAATTGACTTGGGTCCAGTGGAGTTGGAGTCCAGACATCCACCAAGCTGAAATGACAGTAAGGGTAGGGAAGACCTTAGAACACAGACAACATGTGTGGAAGGAGTTAATATATTTACTGTGAAAAGAGGAAGATTTCAGCAAAAACGCTGCTTGGAGACAGATCTTGCTGCTTACAAACAGAACTGAGGAAATGGATTTCAGATAAAGGAGGAAAAATTACTGGGATTTGGGAGAAGGAAAAGATGAGGGACAGGAAAGGAGGCCTTTTCTGAGCTTTTTTCTTTCTAATAACAAAATGTTGTGCTCTTGTAGTTATCTTCTGATGTGAGAATTCAAAGATCTCCACAGGCTTTGGCTTTCTAAGCCTTTAAATTAAACCTGATCATGTAGTAGACTTCTTGCTTTGGTTGGAAAAAAAAAGTAAATTTGAAGTCTGTTTGGGGAAAGGACCTCAAACAACCACATCTTTGGAGGTGTCAGTTGAAATGTTTGTTAACCTTCCCTTTAGAAGGCAATTTGGGAACGAAAAATACCATTTCAAAACAAAAATAAAAGTTGACATTAAATGAAATGTCAAAACAGGATGAGTCAACATTTCTAAAATATCTCCTTTTCTCAACAGTCTTCCACTGAAGCTATTTTCCAAATGTGGAATGAAGGCAATTTCCAGCTCCTTCCATCCGGACTGACATCATGCTACATTTATTTCATTACCCAGTATTTGCCAACACTTTTGGCCAGTACTAGTCTTGTTTTTCTGTGAGAGAGGTTTACAAAATCTCTTCCCCCAATGCTTTGGTGTAGTTTCTATCTCCAGGAGAAGCTGCTTTCTCTAGCATGCCAAGATAACAGAATCTCAGCACAGGGTGGAGCACAGTGCCCTCAGTGGACACTGCAGCTGACTAGTTCAAATGAGCACACTGGAAAGGGATTGTGTTGCAACATCACCAGATTGGACAAATTTTAGTCTAAAAAAAAAAAAAGGAATATTTTTCTGTTTAGCTGTGGTGAAAATGCTGACATCACCTTTCATCTTAATAACTAAGTATTCATGTGTGCACTGCTATCCCTTCCAATTTCCCCTCTGGCTTTTGACCTTTCCAGCAAACAAACCAGTTGGCAGTTCCTTATTGAATCAGAAGGAAAAGAACGGTGTGGCAATGCACCTGCATGTTTTTTGGATTAAAAAACCAACCAAAAAGGTGACTAAGTAACCTTGCATCTTCCAATACACACCATTAAAGGCAGAATCATTAATTCCTTCAGTTTGTAAAATCATAATTCAGTCTGGATTTTTCTCGTAAGTAAAATCTGAACTTTTGATAATCTGGTATGGGAAAAGTTCTTAACCACTCAGTTAACTACAAGACTGACAAATTAGGACCTCTTCAGCTTATTTCACTGGTCAGAATTTTGGGTTTAAGGAACTTTTCTTGGGCTTAATGTATCATTTAAAAAAATTTGGTCCTCTCAAAAATTCTGATAGCTGCATTGATATAAAGGAAATTATAATGAATTTCAGTGAATTTGAAGATTGAAGAAATTTTCACATGATATGCTTAGTAACAGGGAATATTCTGTTCTATTTTATAATACATTCAATGTATCTCTCAATTCTATCTAATAAATTGATAAAATTTATGGAGTTTTTTTGTAATATAAAAGAATGGATTCATAGAAAACTTAAATGTGGTGCAAAGGGGCAGACTTACCATTTCATTAAGCAGCTTTATTCAATATATGATTGCTCCCAGTCTCTGGGCATGGATATCTTCTTTTAACATACCATCATAACTACATTAAGTGCCAAATCAGAAATGACTGTTGGAGATATTGTTCACATTGCTTTTCTGTTCTTCTGTCAATTCACCAGCTGCAGGAGAAGATGTTCTTATTTTTTAAACCTGACATTTCAGCTCTAGTTAGGAATGAGTGTGCTGTTAGTTTGTTCACAGCCCTTCCACAGGCAAGCTGCATGAAACTTACTGAGTCTTTTCCTTCAAATACTTTAGTGGGTTAATAGTTTCACTGCAGGATTTTGAGTGTAAAGTGTGACCTAAAGTGTTAAGCTAATTTGTAGAGATTGCCTCTGTATTTTTTCCACAATCTCTTCATTTCTAATCATTTAATGCCATGGTTTAGTTGATGAGGTGGTGTTAGATCATAGGTCAGATTTGGTGATCTCCAAGGTCTTTTCCAACCTAGTTAATTCTGTGATTTCATTGGACTTGCATATTGGATGTTCCACACTTAAAAATGTTCTTATTAGAACTGCACTATCCAGATGATAAGCAGATATTTTTAATGCAACTTTTAAAAGGAGATCAGTAAATCAATTTCAAAGTGAGTTTTTTTCAGCTCAGATTTGTTTGGAGCTCAAACAATAAAATATCTCTTTTATTATATATGGTACTTTTATTATTTTATATAATTTATGGGTATATCATTAGCTCATTAGAAGACTGACTAGGAAGCAAAGGAATGAGAGGTAGACTACACAGAAGTCCTTATTGAAATGTATTCTTATTACATTCTTGGTTT
>VYXF01007841.1:1047733-1063226 GCA_013397295.1 Polioptila caerulea | reverse complement strand
GGTGAAGGCCGCCGCGGGGACGGCCCGGTTCGGCTGCGAGCAGACGCAGCGCCGCACCCGGCCGCCCGAAGGCGGGAAGGGAGGGAGGAACGGAGGGCGGGCTGGGCAGCTCTGCCCTCCCCTCCGCTCCCCGCCTCTTCCCTCCTTGCCCTCGAGCGCGGCGTTCCTGCGGGACTCCCGTGGGTACGCTTGTATGCTGTCACGTTTGGGTTTTTCAACTGCTAAGATATCTTTCGTAGGTCACTAACGCTCGTGTTGTTTATATTTTTTTTTAATATGTATCTGGAAATCACAGAATCATTTCTTTTGGAAAAGACCTCTAGGATCTTTGAGTCCGACCGTTCCCCCAGCACTGCCAAGGCCACCACTAAACCATGTCCCCTATGGTGACATCCATATGGCTTTTGAACGCTTCAGGAAGGTGATTCCACCGTTGCCCTGGGTAGCCTGTGCCAATGTTTGACAATGTTCCATCAAGAGATTTTCCCAAAAACTTAACCTAGATCTCCTTTGGCACAACTTGAGGCTGTTTCCTCTGGTCCCATCACTTGCTGCTTGGGACATGAAATCAGACCTCGCCTGGCTACAACCGGTTAGGGAGTTGAAAAAATCTGTAGGATCCCTTTCCATGAGAGTCTTCCTCCCTCATGTTTCTCCAAACACCTCTTACTATTTCTTCAATTTTCTGAAGCCCACCATCAGGCAGGAAAGTTGCCCATGGTCAGGGAGGAATGACACTATACACCTAAAAGCAGCTGGCAGAGCCAGGCATTCCCCAAGCCCTCATCCTGACATGGCAGACACAGGGTGGGTGTAGGCTCCAGGAGAAGAAAGCTGCCCTGAAGCACTGGGAAGACCAGCTGTAGTGTGAGGGCAGGTGTTGTCTGAATGCTGTGGGAGCCCAGCCCAGGCTCCTTTTCCCCCAAGGGCACTGTGTAGTGCAGAATGTTACTGCACACAGCTGTGTACTCAGTGCTCTGCTCACTGGACAAGCAAAATGCTCACCTATAGGACTCTGACACCCACAAACCCCATCAAAACCAGGTGCTGGTGATCTTTTTAACATCTATTTAAACAGGTCCTCTTGAGGACATATTGCAGTCTTACAGTGCACTCCTCCCTGTTAGAGGAGGATTTAGACCCTCCGATCCATGCATTTTCAGACTTAACTACTGTGGTAGTAGGCTTCACTTTGCTGAAGCCTGACTAAGGAAGTCCAAGGATTCTGTCATTGGTACAGATACCATGGCCAACCTGTGGAGTAGAACAGGCTAACGCAAATGTGTTCACAACCATGTGTTCAGTGCTGTGCTGATGGCTGCTGGTCTCCAGTGAACAGCAGAAACACAGATCCCACTGGGAACCAGTGGCCAAAAGCCAATAATCAGACACCCAGTTCTCTGCCTGACTCTGTGTTTGTCTGTATCAGCACCTTGGGACACCACATCCTTGTGTGTCTGGTCCTCTCTGCCTGTGAAGTAAAAATGATGACTGTGACAGTTACCTTTTTGACAAAAAACATTGGAAATCTGTGGCTGTCACCAGTCTGATGCTTGCACAGGCTAGAAAGCTGCTCCTTTCTTCAGGTTTCAGTGAAGACTATAGTAGCAGTTACGCAGGAATTTATTAAGAAGCAGTCTCCAGCTGTGGAACCAATTCCTGCCAGATTATCAGGCTCAACCTAGGAATTTTAACCTTTCAAGTATGCTGTTACTGACATGTATAATAATTAATCCAGTACAAAAGAGATCAATTTTCCAAATTAAGCCCAGTTAATAAGCTTTGTTGTCAGTAATCGGGCCTGAAAGTGTCTGATGAAGTTGAAGAATGTGTTGCATAGGCAACTGTACTGTTGGATTATACAGTTACTAGTTCAGACCAACAGGATTCTTGCTACTAATAATGCCAAGCTGTAGTGGGGTTTAGTGCTTTAAATAAGCAGTGAAATCAATGTGTGAGCCTGGGTTCTTTTTAATACTAGAGAATTTTTACACTGCCAGAGCAATGTAAAGGATAATTGAGCTGGTGAAAAGTCACCCTGCTCTCTCTGGAATATTCTAGAGTGTCTTTCTCAGGTGGATGATGCTAAAGCCAAGTGATGTACCCATTTCTTCTGTAAAGATATGGGCCTCAAGCTTAAAAATTCAGCTTAATAATATGTTCAATGTTTATGCCACTCAAAAAAACCCCCAAAAAACGGAGTGTATGCCCTAGTAATTCTTGTGTATCTCTATTCCAGATTTGACATTTCTCCTGGAAGGGTCTTATAAAAGATCCACATTTGCAGCTTGGCCAGTCAGGGAAGACCAGGTGTGGCTCACTCGAGCATTTTAAGAAGTTGTTATCTGTCAGTGGCAGGCTATCTTGACTGCCCTTAGTATAAGCTAATTCTAAATAGCATTTAAGCATACCAAAATGTTTAAATGAACCTCTGTCTTGGACAAGATAAGTAATCATCCATACTGCAGTTTACACTTGAAAACATCCAGCCTAATCACACTGAAAGAACCTTCATTTTCCTTGACCTTCCAAGCTCATCCTATTCAGCAGAAGCCTATGCTTGCCCATTTTGTTAAACTTATGCTATGTTTATTTTTTGCTTTTTGCTGTTATTTCAGGTTTTAATCCAATGCCAATTACTAGGGTTAGTCTTGGTAGCAGTTTTTAGTCATGCTTTGTTTCCATAAGAGCTGACCTTAAGACAAGTCACCTGCTCACCATCAAGTACTCACAAAGATTTAAATAAATCTTGTTTAAATCATCATGCTTTTCCTAGTGCAGTGCCATTATTAGTGAAATTATCTATCTGCTTCATGACTGCATTTCTGAGGCATGACTGATTACCAGAGGATGTCTCTTGTGTACAAGTACCTCAATTTACATGTCAGACATGGCACCTTTGGTATGCAACACATTTATTAGGGTGTGATCTTCATCACCAGATTCTGTCTCTTTCTGGAACTTAAGGGAGCTTATTTATATGTGGTTTGGGATGATAAAAGATAGAACACACAGAATTCTTTGTGGCCTCTACATTATTAAGAGACACTGTAGAAATAAAAAAAAAAAATTAAAAAAGACAGGCCAATGATTCAGGGAGACACAGCCTCACACAGATGCAGGATTTACTAATACAGCATAAATATAATATATAAAGTAGCATGTGTTTCCTGGATTATTTTGTTTTTATAAAGTAACCTTAAAAAAGCATGAAGTGCACATCAAAAATAGCTCTTGCATAGGAAAGACTGAGGTGTGTGGAGGAGCTGGGGAACTTAAGGCTAATATCTATAGCAAAATCCTACTAGCTGTAGTAGAGGTAAAATCAGATCTGTAAGCAGCAAATGAGAGGTGTTCATTGGAAGATTAGGTTAACTTTTTCTTTTGGGTTAGCAGCAAGTTTTACCGCATGATGAGCGCCTTAGAATTCTTAAATCTTTGCATATAGTTACACCATTTGATTGCCCTTTGAGAAGGAGACAAAAAGTTTAGATTGAGGTAAGTAGGTAATTAGGTGAACCATCTAATTTATCTTATATTCTTCAGATGTTTAGTCTGATTTGGTAGTCTGAAAAAGGAAAATAGATTTGTGAAGTTTATTAATAGGAAAGAACCAAACTTGCTGCGAGGACTGGACTAGTGCAGCTAAGAACTACATTTAATTATCAAATCAATGTCAATTAAAATTGAACCTAATGATTCAAATTTAATTATATGGGTCATAAAATGAGTGCAGCCAATCAGCAAATTATCATGTCAATGTAGCAAGAGAAGTCAATCCTTTAAATAAAAATCAGAAATAACAATAGAATTTTAAGCCTCAGTTATGGGTTTTTTCCAAAGTAGAGAAATTAAGGCAATTGACTGTATTGCTTAGTGTTCAAAACAAGTTACTGTATTGCAAAGTGACCTGCTACCCTCTTTTAACCCTCCCCTTTCCCCACAGCCCAAATCAGCTGGATTCAGCTGGCAGAGTCAAACTGGCAAGCAGCTGAGTCTTAAATTCACCTGCTGCATTCCCCAAGGGACAAATGATTTCCAGGATAATTTCAGGTGACAAAGTTGCTGTGACCCTGCAGGTATGCTGCTCATGGTTGCATCTGTGATTGGGCTCCAGTGTAGGCAAGCTGCAGGTACCCATGCACCTGCCAGTGCTGTGCCTTGACTCGAGAGGAACTGTGAGATTGGCTTTGCACAGATGGAGAGTGCCAGAGCTGCTCTAGGCTCAGATAAAGAAGTAAGGAGGATTTTCGGGTGGGGTTTTTTTTGTCATTGTTTCTCAAAAAGGATTATTGAGTGGAGGCTGCTGTGCTACTCTGAACCAATACTTCTCTCAACCAGTATTTGAGATTACACTCTAAAATAATAAAAAAACATTTAAGGACAGCATGCTATGCAGAAGACACAATTCCTGATGTATCTGATATCAGCAGAGCTGCTGTAGCAAGGATTGGGAGAACTGCTGTCTTCTGCTTGATTATTGTTACGTTAGAAAGCTGACAAATTTTGGGGTAAGCAGAAACACTTGAGGGAGCCTGGACAGTGATTTGGGTCATGGGGGTGTGAGATTAAAAAAAAAAAAAAAGAGGTGGAGACAGGCATAGAACCATGAATGTATGTTGGATTAGAATGTTTTACATTAAGTGGAACAGCTTTCACAGGGACATTGAGTGCTTCAAATAATTTATAACTTGCTGTTTAGGGCTGGCTCTTGGGAGGTGGCAGATGTATCTTTCAGGAGGAATTTGAACATTTGTTTCCCATATCCTTATAGCTTAATAATTAACTAGGAACTGCACCACTCTTGTGAAGGCAAGAAAAAAGAGTTTGTGCCAGAAATTCAAGGAGATGTAAGTCTAAAAGTGTTACCCTAAAATGACAGGCATTGTGCTACAATCAGAACTTGGGAGGGCGGGTCTGTAAGAGGTGGGGCTTCACAGCTCTTGGCACATCCTCCTGACCAAGGCACTGCAAGGGCAGGCTGTGCTCTGGCCACAGAGAGTGACTCCCCAGGGAGGGCTCATGTCCTCCTGCATGGTGTGGCCCCTATACCATACCTCAGAGTGTGCTCCTGGGGGCATGGCCCTCATCCAAGAATAATTTTGGAGCTATTTATGTGTGACTGTTTCCGGTGAAAACTAAGAGCCCATCATTTTACAGAATCTGGAGCCTACTCCATAGCTTCCTTGACNAACAAACAAACAAACAAACAAACAAACAAACAAACAAAATAAATCCCCTCACCCCCCCCAAAAAGAGAAACACAGGCTGAAAATCCTTTATGTTTTTAGGAGATGTTTCTTTTGCTGCCTTTCTGAATATGATCTGTTAACTATGCTACCATGTGTCCTTGAACTTACCATGCATGTTCACATCCTACAATATTAAAAAGAAAAGAAGGGACAAGAAACTTCCCCATTCACTATGTAGACAGAAATTGGGATAGGAGGAAGAATAAGAGAGAGAAATTGGATTGTTTTGAGGAATGTTGCCTTTGGATTTGCAATCCTGAGGTGAGATGAATCCTTCAGTCACTGAAACTTATGTTGAAGGTTCTTGCCCTTCAGAAATATCAGGCCCACAACACCTAGATTTACCTTGATTCTCTGTGGCAAATTTTATTTCCTTCAGCGTAACATCTTTCCTAAGATGTTAGGGCACAGCCAGTCTTGCACTGCAATCTTGTTCTCACTAAGGTGAGAACACATGGGGATTTTCTATTTGAAAATGCACATTATTTCTAAAATAAGTGTAGTTTAACCACTTATGGCCACCATGACCAAAAAGAGCCCTGAAAATATCAGGGGTAGGGTAAATATGGAAAGTTTTAGTGACATTGCTTTCAGCCTCACTACAAGGAAAAGGCTTGAGATTATAAGATGATTCTAACATTTAATATAAAGCTTTTACATCTCCCAATGTATAACTGATGGTTACCAACTAGCCTCTCCACTTATTCAGCTCACCCAAAGAACAGTCAGTATTTTGGAATTGTGTGACCACCAATCATTCATCAAACCTTATGTCAGGACCAGCCATGATAGGACAACTATGAAAAGCATTATGTTTTATCTCCAGAATTTCTTCACCTAAAAAGAGGGAGAATGATTTTTACATCTTCTTGCAATGTATTCAGCTTAAATGAAAGAAGGTTAACAAGATGAAATTCACCTTCACAGACAATCTCTGACAAGTATTTTAAGATACTCAGTCAAAAAGCACACAGTTAAATTAATAAGTCATCTGTTATTACTGCAACTGGTGTTTGATAAAGGCAATATTGAAGTTGCCAGCTTTATAGTTCAACCAAAGAAAAACATTATTGTTTAATGCTTTGTATCCATTACTGTAGTGTTTAAGAAAGTATCATGATGTGTTTTTTCAAGTGATGTTGCACTAAATTGCAAAATCTACTCTGAGATCAAAATGATGAAATTAAATTTAAAAAAAAAAAGAGTAAGCCAAGCCAAAATGTGGTTTTCAAGTGAGAACTAAATATTATTATAAAAATTACATTGGTTCAGTGGTACAAGACCCCATCTTGTAACACAGATCTTTGAAACTCTTTTCTAAGTTCCTTTAAAAATATTGGGAGTAGCCCATATTAGCTGTATTAAGCACTCCTCTCTTACCACGTAACATCAGAAATTCTTATAAAATGCAATCTTTTTTGGCCATTGAGAGCCAAACCTTTCGTTTTCTTAGGCTGCCAGCTCTTGCTGTAGGGCACTAGAACCTCTGTTCATCTTCAGGCTCAGCTCACAATAATCTTTGAGAATTACAACTTTTTTTTTTTTTTTTTTCTTTTTTTTTTTTTTTTTCAGTAAGGAACACCCCAGCTCTGCATTTGGAAGCATCACGCCACTTAGGCAGGCGTATTTCCACAGCAACACTATCTTTGTTTTAAGTTGTATCCCTAGAAAAGAAGGAGGCTGCCATCCATCCACCCACTTACCAACTCCCTCTAGACATTCTGTCCTTTGTATATTTTACATCATTTAACTAGTGGGTTTTCCTGGTTTGAAAAAAAACCCTACCAGAGCAGTTAGCATGTACTTTGCTGTGACATCCTTATTTCCTAATTTACACATCTTCACTGAGCTCTCTCTTCATTAGGGAAACCATGCCACTGAGCAGTGCCCCATTGATCCAGCCACTGCAGAGAGGGCGGATTATTTTGTCCTTCAGGAAAGATAAACAACAGCAACACACTGAGCCTCATTCTCTTGGATAACTCATGGTGCCACATTGTGCTTTGCACTGTTGTTGCACAAGTTATTGGGTCATATCAGCTTCTGCTGTTCTCTTGATATTGCTGGAGTTAGAACAGGGAAATTCATTTTGGCTATGTTTTCTCTAAGCCATTGCACACAGATTTCATCCTATCCAATGCCTTCACACAGGAAAAATCTCTTTTCTTCACTAGGACTTCAGAACTGGATAAGTGAAGTACGTTATTGAATCCATGGCAAAAACAAAGCTACTTTTTAAAAGTGCTTGGTAATGGTAGTTTGATACAGAAGTTACTTCAAGACTGCCTTTCAGAGTTGCAAGGAAGACCAGGAATGGGAGCAGCACCACTCTTTTATGCCAAAAACTCAGCAAATTGCTAGAACCTGCCAGACTACACTGTAAAGTGAATGTTTATTTTGTTTAATGTAAAACCAGCAGAAATTTGATACTCAAATATGTTTCTCATGTAGAACAGAGGTAATTTAAAATATCTTTCAAATGATGGCTTGGATTTTGGAAATCTATTTAATATACTCTATAGAAATTGTTTTTGTAACTTTATTATGCCTCCTGAAGCTTTAATATGGTCTTTATTGGCTTCTTTAATGTTGTACACAATTATTTACTGTAAATCATCATAGATGAATTGATTTTAAATTTACATAATTCCTCACTATTCCATTAAACACTATCTTCTTTACACAATCTATTGCCAATTGGGAATATGATAACTCTGTCAACAGAAAGAAAAAAAAATTGGAATTGCATGCAATTAATTCTCCTGTCTCAGAACTATTCATCTAGCAAAATAAACATAACATAATCTCCAGTTTCATGTGACTTCATGATAGTCACATGCCTCTGGCCATCATAAACCTCTGAGATTTACAGTGATAAACCAAACAGGATTTTCCAGTTACTGCACTGCATCTTTTCATCTTAACGAATTATGAGCTGTGGTCCCAATGTGTCATCTCTGCTAAACCTCTCCCCAGTGACATGTACTTAGGAGAAAGGTACCTGATATAACCATTGATGCAGCTGCCTGTTTTGGCTTTTCCTCCTTCTTTAGCAATGAAGTTAGGTAAAAACCCTAAGTTCTCTGCTCACTTTTGAGTGCGCTGCCTTACAGCAAATTATACTGTAGGAAAAAGTCTGTTTTCAGCACTTATATGCTAGAGAGGCTCCAGCCTCCACATTTTTGTGTAGTAGGGCTGAGTGAGGCAGGGGCTGCATTTGTCAAAACATGAGGGATAGAGTGGTCCTCTGCTGAGTCAGAAAGGAATTTTCTGAGTGGATAAGATTTCCGCTCTGTTCTTTGTCATTATTACCCTTAAATTCTCCCTCCATTTTTTCCCCTTCTTTTTTGGCTTTGGAGGAATTCCTTCTTTATCTTGGAGCCTTCAGAGCCAGCAGATATTGAAGATATTGATATATTCAGAGCAGCAGTTGCCTTTGAAGACAGACAAAATGCATTCTCAAGATGCTTTGTTTTAAAGGGGGAAAGCAAGCTGGCCTTATTGCATTTCATGCACAGTGTAACTAACATTGAGGGATGTTCAGGTGCATAATTATCACAGGGAAAAACTGCTCATAATTTAAAACAACTCAAGACTGAAGAAGTTTATTACAATACTAACAGCACATAATTGACCAGCAATCGGTGAAAAACACAGTCAAGAGATAACAGATAAACCTCAACATTAGACACTCACAAACTGTTACTGAACTGGAAATTTTTGAACACCCTTGTATAACTAATCCCCAAATGCTCAAATTCTGCTCAGGGAGAGAAAAGTGCCTACCCCTCTCTCTAGGGTAAGGGGCTCCCCTCCTCCCCACTTCTCCTTTGGGGGATGTTTGTGCTCTGGCTATGTGTGATCCCCCACTGCTACAAACACCCCTGAGCCCTCATGCTGCCAAGTAAGGTCTGTTAGAGCACAGGTGCAGAATCTGCCCTGCATCCACTGCGTCACCCTTCCTGGGTGCCTTCTGTGCCCCCCAATCCACATGGGTGTTGCAGTGCTGGTGCTGAGCAGGGCCACTGTCACTGTCAAACCTTGCTCTGTTACCATCACTAGGGCCCTACCCTCTTTTGCAAATTTTGATGCATCTTTTGCACTTCTTTGCAAGTTCAGTTTGTTTCAAAAGACTTCCATTTCCTGGTTACAGTTAAATCCTGGTGATGGTCTTCCTCCTCCATAAGCAGCACCAGTTTGGGCAAGCATCTTCTCAGACAGTTTCTGGTGTTCCATTCATGTGCATTGTTGATACTCAGCTTCCTGTCTTACCAGGCTATTTTGTTGAGGGTGGTCCACAAAAGCTTTCCCCCACCCAATAGTTTGCTGTCAAGAAATACTTACTAAGAAGAGAAAGTAAATACAGATGGAGGATAGGAACTCTAAAATGTCTGTATTCCTGGCACCACAGTATCATTTCCCTTGTTTGTCTTGTCTTGTCTAGCTAGTGCATCATATTATGGGAGGTCTTTTTTTATACATTTATGTCTAATGTGTGTCTAGATCTTGGACTGGAACTTTGGCCCCTGTTTGGCCTGGAAAGGGCTGAGCAACACACAGTTCCCAGAGCAGAGATCAAGCAAGCAGAATGGCTCATGCATGGAGTCCTTCCCCAAGCAGGGAGAGCTTTCTTAATTCATGGTTTGGCCCACATGGAGCAACTAAACTCAAGAAGATATTATGTAAATAGGGTGTTAATGGATACAAATTAATTCTGCATCTATAACAAATGCTGTAGTGCTTCTGCAAACAGACCTTTGGGAAAGGATAACAATTAATAAAAACCCCTCTCTCAAATTCATTTGAGAAGGAGATTAAAGGCTTTTAAAAGACATTGAACTGTAAAATGGTTCCTTTGAAGGAAACCCTGCCTTTTGTTTGCCTGTGATTCTTCTGGACAGCTGCTTACAGACAGACAAGGCGGATCTTTTGCCATAGAAAAAAACATACGGGTTCTGTGCGTAAAGAGCTCCTGGACTCAGGTGTGGAGAGAAAGAGCTTCTGAGCAATTCTCATTAAAGACTAAGGAAAAGGCATCACTACTGACAGACAGGTTTGGACCATAATCCAAGTAGTAGAATTAGTATTAATCCCTCTTAGTTTATTGTTGGTTTACCATCTGGTCTGATCGCTAGACCCAGGAGTGGCCATTTCCATGAAACTTACAATTCCAGTATTTTCCAGCCAATAAAATGCTCTAAAAGCTGAATAGTTTTGCATTTTGCTACAGTAAAGCTTTTGTGGAATGATATAATCTAATGAGATAAACAAAATTGGCCAGTGAGCGTCAAGGCATAACTGCTTTGGCCAAAGACAGCATGAAAATTAGCTTAAGTCTTACAGCTTAAGTCAGGAACCAGAAGGCATACAACAATTCCTACAAATGACATTCAATATGTCAAAGAAGCAATCACTTCATTTTCAATACCAGCAATACTCTGTAAAGTTATAATTGACATGAAAAGAATGAGAAAAATTAATTGTTTTCATATTAAGTAAGTCAAATTACTTCAGAAGAAAATTACAGCTATCTTCAGCAATAACTGTAAGCGGCAGTGTTTGAGTACTTACTCATTTTGAATGGCACTCAACTCAGATGTCTGACAGGATTAAGTGCTGGTAAGTATGGCTAAGGGAAGCAGAGCTTTGGGTTAAACTCTTTGCTCCTCACGTAATGATAAGTGACACATAAGTTGGAGTGTCCAGAGGCCTGAGCTCCAGTTATTTAAGCACTCAACTTCCCAGATGAGCTGGTTTTTATGTATCCTGTTAAAGTCAGGCAGATGATGGGTCATATCACCAGCACAGGGTTGATGGGTCATATGATCCTGAAATGGATTAACATAGTCTGCTGATTTCTTCTCTCTGGCTGGTGGGTTTAGAGTGAGTGATCTTTTCGAGGAAACATGGTTGACAGTAAAAATGGTCTGGGATTGTCTCTCCCTGTAGTCAGTTCTTGGTGAGACAAACATTTATGTTCAGATACTCTCTTCTCATATAATAATGGATTTATAGTAGGATTTGGGTATTTGCCAGAAATCTGAAATGCACAGTATGCATGTTAATCTAAACCCTTTACTCTAGTAATCGGTGTAAGGTGCCCACAGACAGTGTTGATCCCTCTATAAACACAAAATTATGACTTACATACAGCCGTACCCAAAGAAAATTAAAGCTACAGATTAAATAATTCAGATTTAGGAGGCATGGATGAATGAGTGTCAGCATTATAATTCAGCTATTAAAATCAAATTTGTTCAGCTGGTGGTGTGAAGTATGTGTCAGCCACTCCAGCATTTGACTCAGAGACCACCTGGAAATTTATGGCAGGCCTAAGATGCCAGGAATGAATCATTCTGGACAAAACCTTGATGAAAGCCCAACTGCAGATATTGATTAAGTTATCCCACCAGTTGCCTAAGCAGAAGAACATACTGCTTCCCTGTCCAGCTGGGGCAAACCCAAATAAAATTAAGCCAAGTCAAGCTCCAGGTCAAAGATCTTTTCAAATGTCTCAAAACCTAGAAATTATACTGATCCTTTATCCCACTGTAGCTAAATACAGCCCATTGCTACAGCAGTGTTTCCATACAGCACAACACAGTAGGTCCAAATTGCTCCATTTCAGAGGAATTTACAATTCTCTGGCTGAATGTAGCGGACATAAAGTCACATTTCTCCAAAAATTAGCCAATAAACTATGCAAAAGAATGCAAATGTTCAGATTCCTGGTCTAGTTTCCTAACTTCACCATTAACATTGGTCCTCCATGTTGATGTTCTTGGTTAACTCTTGTCTTTGAGCTCCTGCCCAGTGGGACGTGCTTTTAACTGATCCCCTTGAAATATTTACTTGCTGGCCTAGTCAACTTTACAACTGTGGCTTTATAGTTGCAAAGTATAGCAACTCAACCAAAAATAAAAGCACAAGATAGACTATTCTGTACTTACTTGACATTCTGACAACCAAGTCAGCACCTATAGCAGATGCCAGTTTTACAAAAATGTGATATATGTGCTGGTAAAGCAAAGTTTGGGCATTTGTCTTGCAGAGTAGAGCCTTGCCCATGTGAAAAAAAAAAAAAAAAAAGAGACAAGCTCCCACTGCTTGGACCACTTGTTTGTGCTGAAAAGGTAAATGAATGTTCTCTAAAACCACATCAAACACAGCCTTGTATTCAACATAAGTAGGCACTGTCCTATGTAATAGAAGATGAGTAATGGGAGCTTTCTGCAGGCTCTGTGGCAGGTTGGCCTAATAAATACCCTCCATTTTCTGCAGCTTTCCTCATCTTTCCAAACAGGTCGTGGGTGAGGTACTGAAAGCCCTCAGAGCAGGAAAAGGCTTTGTATGAAGTACTGCTGAGCTGTGGAGGAGGAGAGGCATGAGCAAGCAGAAGCAGTTTGGATGAGTTGGGATGCACTCAGGAACTGCTCATTGGTGACATTTTGCACTCAGTCCTCGCTGTCTGCAATAACTACTGATTTCATTGCAGAAATAATCTACAAAAAGGAAACCAGCCCTTCACCTTTTTTTTGCCCATTGACGACAAATTTTCTTCTAATTCATTTATCAATCACAGCATTTTTTATCCTAAAATTATGGGTGTCATGGTATTGCCCTTGCGAAATATATGCCAAGACTCCTTACTCACAATAAAAAATCCTCTTTTTGCTCATTGACCCCCAGCTAAAACTTCATTTTTAACTCCCTTGTGAATCACTGAGGACACTGAAATTCACCCTATTTTTCTCTCTTCATACAGAGAGTCCAGGACCTTAAAAGATGAATTTTATTTGTGCAGTAAAAGTATGGCTCAATAATGTGGCTTGGTGTTGATGTATCAGTTGGCTGCACCTTAGCTAACACTTTTGAAATGAAACATCCAGCAGTAAAGAAAGTTCTGATTTAAGGAAGTTGAATGTGTTCACAAAATAACACCCTCATATATTTGAAATTTTAGTTTTCAACACTTTCTCCATTTTTCTCTCATACTGCACAGCTGTGATAAAATACTATTTTCAGTTAGGGGATGAGTTGTGATTTTTTTTAGTGGAGCTTGAATGAGTTAATTTTTTTCTCATCTTCGAGTATTAAGCCTCACTTGATGCAAATTAATAGCTCCATGGGCTTCACTGTAGGCAAAATTTGCTGAAAGATGGCACAGAGTACACTTAGGGTACTTCCTGGTAAAGGGTGAAATAAAGCAGCAGGTGGTTTATTGTGCATGAGAAGGAGGAAGGAAAGGTTCAGGTAACATCCAGTATTTTGTGCTAGGTAGATTTAACCCACCCTACATGATCACATGCTATTACAAAAAAAAATCCCATTCCTAAACTCAAATGTGTTTTAAAAAATTGAAAGAGGCTATGATATAACAGGCAGAAAGTAGAAGACTATGCTTTTCTCACCAAATGGGGAAATCCAGAGTACCACATCCCACTACAGTGAACTATCACTAGCAATCTGGTCATAATTTAATAATATTTTCTTGTAAAAAGATAGCAAATTATTAGGATTTAAAAGGATTGGTATCTCATATGTAAATATTAAAAAAATAATAGCAAATAATGAATCCAGAATGACTCTCTAAGATCCCGTGTTTCTGCAGCAGGGGAATGATTTGGATGCAAGATCTGTAATAAGCAGAGCAAGAGAAACACTGATGGTGAACAATAATTTTCAGTTTGGTTAAAGTGTTGAAAGAGAGAAAGAGGATAGTTAATATGAAAATGTGCAATCTTTCAGAGTATCTTTACCTTCTCTCATTTTACTGTCTACCTCTGATGAGCTCAGCTCACACTTAGTGGGGCTCTGCTTTCACATTTCTGTGACTACATTGGCCTGAATAAATTACACAAAACACAAACCTGCTTCTCATTGCCGTCAAAAATAAAACACCATCCTCCTCTTATGAGAAAATTTAACAAACACAGGAAGTCCTTTCACTCCAGGATTTCATGGGCTTGGGTAGAAAGTTCTGCAAAAGAATCTATGGGCTTCCTGGAATGCTGCATCTTCTTGTTAATGAAAGCCTGGGTGGATTTGCCGTGAGAAACCATAATCACAAAACTTGCTGCAATCTGCTTTAGCTCCCACTGAGGATAAAAATTATGCCGTCAGAGGGACTAATCTCTTTGAATTCTATCCTGTCTTGAAACTCCCATTCCACTTAAGACAGTGAGAATCTGACTACTGCGTGTCTGCTCCAGCAACGTCTGACCTCTCCTGGCATCTCCCCGCTCAGATTGCTGCCCCCAAAAGGCTGCGATGAGGCAAAGACAGCCGTCTTTCCCAGGGGAAGGAACAAAGGGTGAACTAATGGTGCTGGGGTCACTCGGCTGCTCCAGTGCCTCTTCTCGTGTTCAGGACACGCAGCTGTGTAGCTGACAAAGTCGATGAAGTCTAGCTCCCCTTTTCTTTGTGAGAAAGCAGCTGTGTCTCCTCCCTGACTGTTCTGAGATGCTCCCACCAGGAACAGTCCTGCCATCATCCTTTTAGTGTGCAGCACAGCCATTGAGGGACATTATGAAATGAGGTGGGATGCTGTGACAATTATACCTTCTGCTGCTTTTTATGTCTCATGTCCCACGCTGGAGCCATTGCCTCCCAGGCATGTCTAATACATAGAATCATAGAATAGTTAGGGTTGGAAGGGATCGCGTAGTTCCAACCCTGCTGTGTTAGAAGTTGGACAACTGAATATATATTTGCTTCAGCAGGTCAAAAGTCTATTAAATAAAATAGTTTGGGAGGCCTCTGCCTTTCTAAGTCTGTGATCTGATTAGAACACATTGCTCTTAGAACTTGCACAGAGAAAATCAGGAGGAGTTTTCCATAGTCAAACCCAGTGATTAAATCAGGAAGAAAGGAGAATCACCTTCTGTTGAGAGCAGGTCTATATCTTTTCTGCAGTCATACCCACTATGAAATGAATTAAGAGGTGGATGGCTTTCTTTATTTCATGTGAAGGTAAATGTAGTAAAATGGGACTTGCTCAATATGAAAGTTCACAACCCTTCTAATTAGAAGGCAAGCTTTATTTCCCAAGCTGCCATGGGGAGAAGTAATTCCCCAACACTCAGCAAGCCCTGCTACAAAACTGAAATTTCCCTTGCTGTGCCACTTGACCAGGCACAGCATCTTCTTCTCATCTCTTACTCTTCCCTCTCGGTCACCTCTTCTAGAGAAGCAGCTTTGACAGAGGGCCCTGGGGGGTGGAGAACGAGGTCCCTAACGCT
>VYXF01007841.1:1030004-1047650 GCA_013397295.1 Polioptila caerulea | reverse complement strand
CTCAGGTACGTGCCGGCCCCGGGGGGCGGGGTGAACCCCTGGAAAGGGTCGGCTCCTCTAGAGGAGCCACGTCCTGGCCGGGCTCCGCGGCATCCCAACACAGCCGTGTCCCGTCCCGCAGGGTTCCCGCAGCCTTTGTCGCGCTACCGGGACGGCGTGGAGCTGCCCCCGAAGCAGGTACGTCTGTCACTGTCGTCTGACAGCGAGGCGAGGTGGAGGGGTAGGGCAGAGACGGGGAAGGTGGCTCGTCCGTGGCAGGGAAATGAGGCAGGAAACCGGCAAGGGGCTGGCAGTGCCTTATGAAATACTCTGGGGGGTTGGTAAAAAAGGTTAAGCAGGTGGGACGGGGATGGGCAGGGCTGTGGAGTGCGGCAGGGTGCAGAATACGACACCTGGGTCAGCAAAAGACGGACAGGCTAACAACAAGCCAGTGCCGACCTCTCAAGCAAAAACACAGGTCCGAAGCTGTGATAGACACACGATTAATGTCTGTTCTTTACTTTTTAAAGCAACTGGCCCTGTGTTTCAGTCAGTGGATGGAAATGTCCCATCAACCCCAGGTAACTTGACTACTGTAATGTGTTTGATCTGCTGGGACTCTCTCTTCCAGACATACTAATTGTCCTGTATAACCTGGAGCATCGATGTCTGCAGGTGGCAGAGCTCTCTCTGCCAGAGAGCCAGCAGCTCGGGAGAGCAGAGCAAGTTTGCTGGTGTATGTGCTCTCCTCCTTGTGAAGCCAATGCAGACCTAAAGAAAAACACTTTTTTTTCCTTTTCTTGCCATACCAGTAGTAGCTAATACTGAAGCAAGAAGTGCCAGGCAGTTCTGCAGGATTTAAAGGTCCTCTTTGGTCCTGGCTCGGTGCTTGGTGGGTGGATGGGTTTTTTCTGGGGTGCTCAGAGGAGAGGAGAGCAAGGGGAAGTTTTCACAGATGATTTCTGCTGGCCCAAGGCTTACAAACACTTGAAAAGAAAAAATCAATATGTGGAAGATCAGCTGCACTGCATATAATATCGAGCCCAAGGGTCATTTTCAAAGCAGGGAGAAAAATATTTGCAGGATCAGGAAGTATTTGGAAATTTTGAACATTTTGTGCTGGTTTTTTTTTCTTTCTGAAATGTTATGGTTTTGTGAACAAAAACTTGTAGAAAACCGTTCCCAGAACTTGTTTTTCTGGTGTCTTACACCTCACTTCCTAAGAAGCTGAAGTTCTCATCTAATGTGATTGCATGCATAAGCAAATCCCTGTCCTGTGGCAACGAGTATCAGACAGTGTATTTCAGTACATGATTAAAGATTATAGTATTGATTGACTGAAAGGCTTGTAGGTGAAAATGAGCATAGATTAATCATGTCACAAACCAAAGCTATCCCTAGAACAATTAGCATAGAAAAATGTATTTTAAATACAAGAGGTTGATCTTGATAGCACCAGACTGTATTGACAACAGTTGTATTGCGTGTGTTCTCCTCAAACAAAAGAGAAATTTTTCAGCTCATGATAGCATCAGCAAGTTTTCCTCTGCTCTGAGTGTTTTTAGTGAACTGTGCTCAATCTAAATTGATCTGGGATCAGAACCAAGCCCGTTTTCTATCAAACCATGTACACGATGTTCCCCCAGTAAATGTATCAAAGTATTGTTTGGGGTTTTTTTTTCAGATCTCCAGCACTGTTTTGGATCTCTGTTATTCCATATTCAACAGCATGCATAAAAATGAGGTGAGGTGTAATTGCTTGTTTTGTTTCAAAGCACCCCCTTCTTAAACTTAGAAAGCAACTACCCCATGACCAACTTTTTGACATTTCTCCCCAAACAATAATGTATAATCTAATACTGTAATGGTTTAAGAGATGTAGGAGGATATATAAAAGATTTTCTTCTTGCTAGTAGTTTGCATGTAATTCTTAGTTACTTTAAATTATTTCTATGAAACTGCTGTTTTTCACCAATTCAGGGCTCAAGAACCAAAACATTCATTTACAGTCAGAGTCAGTATTTTCACCTGACCCTCAGTTTTGAATAACAGTGTTAAATACACTAAAAATATACATAACATTGGATCAATAGCATCCCTTAGGTTATGCTGAACACGGAGGTGTATGAGCTGCTTTACTGATTTTAATACTCTATCTTTTTTTTGTTTCTGACTCAGAGTAAAGAGATTAAGTTGAGGAGTTATTGCGTATAGCTGTTTTTTGTTGGTGCAGTCATATAAAGACCCACCTCAATGCCAGTTCTGCTTTTAGGTCAATTTTTTATTATCACCATTTCATTAAGAACCTTTTCCATAAAATTCCCTCAGCCCCTGGATATATGCTAAAAAGGCTAATTTGTGGAAGCTGAGTCCTCTGTTGTTTGAAAAAAGGAGTAGATCCTTCAAGACAATAATAGAAAGTATTTTAAAATGCATTTCAATATCTCTTCTTGCCATTGTCTTAAGCTTATTATAATTCCAAGCATGTTTTCCTGAAGCAGTCACAAAACTCTACAATACTGAAGCTGATTGTATAAAAAAATTCTAGCATTTCAGTCATAAATGTCTAATAAATGTTTTTGAGTTTACTATTGACTGTTATGCTTCCACAGCTTTGCCAATGAGGAAACATCCTGAATCATCTGGTAACTTTGAACAGAGTCCTATTCCTGGTTACTATTTTAGTTACTAACTTTGCAAAAAATTATGTGTCCTCAAGATTGGAAGGTGAATCTCTTGCAATATCCCTTCAAAAAATATGAGCTACTCATCTGCAATATGATTTCTAGGTGTGGCCTGAGTAAAGCAGCAGATAAAATAAATACGTAAAATATGAAAAAGAACTATGTGAAGTTTTACCCAGCTGATCAAATCTCATATTACTTGAAGTCCTATTTCTTAGCCCACAATGAATCTTGAGAAGACACTTCAAACATGAGTCTGTATGTAGTGAACCCAATGAAACAGTTATGAAATCCTACTAATGTCAGCTGAATTTAACTTCTACATTATCCTATATTTCTGTGAATAAAAAATACCAAACAGTCAGAGTTACAGATCCTATAGAGAAGATAGATGGTGTTTTAAGAGAAGGAATGAGGCTTCAGCACTGGGAAAGGCAAATTTGATCTTGAATGGAATTTGAACCTCACCTGGGGTTTTTAAAACATTTTATGAGAACTAAGAATATTTAACACCAATGTCCAATCACCTCACTGTGTTTTTGAAATTTCCACCCCAAAGATATTTAGAACCTCAGTTTTTACCATATTTCTTCTACATAGTAATCTCTCACTGGTTATAAATCAGTTAGGATAGTTGGAACTGCAGCTGTCGTGAGCCAATCTCTATTTTGCTTGGGGTGTAATAATCATATCAGAACAAAGGTAGCATTCCTATTGTCTCTCTGTAGTAGTCTCCTCCTTTGCATCCTTTAAGGCACCTTGATTGAGCAAGCATTTTTTTCTTCCCTAGTGTTTCATAGCCCTGTAAGTTGATGTCAGTTGCACTATAAATTGTTTTCTTGCAGCTTGAAACAGAGATCCCCTTCTCATACCCTAAACCATGATTCCCTATTTCTTGCTTGTGTATTTTGTCTATTAAAATTCCTTCTCCACATTTTCCCATCGGCATGCTTTCCTGTGTTCTCACCCCATCTTCACATCCTTGCCCATTACATGTGTTTGTTTTTCAAGCCCACTCCAGGTAACTAAGCCCAGTCACTGAGACAGCTGTGGCTGTGGCACACAGCCCTCCCATTCCTGGCTGGCTGGGAGCATTCAGCCTGGCAGCTGTGCCGTGGGCAGGAGAGCTCCCAAACCAGGCTGCAGGTTCAGGGCTCCACCTTACATGGACTTAGTCTGCTCACATAAAGTCCTGGGGAAAATTTCTATTCCTTGAAGTAAGGCTGAGTAGAAAAATGAGCAATTTTTTGAAGAATTAAGAGTGCAGGGGAAGGCTGAAACCCAGCAATCTTTCCTGGGTTAAAACCAAAGGCAGTCTGAAAGGTGAAGAGGAGCCCATTTTAACAAGGTAAGAGCTTTCAGTACAATTCAAGCCTGAGGAGTAGAGCTCCAGGCTGAGCTCTGTTTCACCCTGCAGAGCACAGCTGCACTTTGCTGTACAGCAGGGGAAGCCTGTTGAATGATGGTAATGAATGGAGTAATTTCCAGGCAAGGCTTCACAATAATCTTTAAAAAGATCAGTTTGCTGCTGTTCTTACATCTGTCTGTGATAAGTGTAAGGTTATCTCTCTTCTCACATGGAGTGTACCAACCTCATCAGTAAGAGGGTCACTGTAACAAAGCAAAACATGCCGGCATCTTGATTAACTTACAGTGTCCACTTGCAGGAATCACAGATTGCTTCTGCAAAATTTACAAAGAAGGTATGTAAATGTGAAGACAAGCAGTGGCAGTAGCAGTGGATAGGGAAGTATGTCCCTTTCCTTGTTTCTTTGGAAGTCAGCTTGGATTTTTTCAGTGCTTGGGAAGTGATCTGTGCTGACTCTGCTTATACCCTATGTGTAAAGCTTTCTTTTATATCTCTCCTAAACCCTGTGAATCTCTAATTATGATAATCTTATTTATTTACAACAGACACAACGTCCCTCAGGCATTAATTTTTAATCAGCATTCCAGATGAATGGGCGCTGGGGACTATCAACATCTTTTTTGCATGCTGCTGAAAAAGGCCCCAAATTATCAATATTCTGATAGAATGGTAAAATTTGGCAAAAAGATCTATGGAACTGAGTTTAAAGTATTTTGTTATTATTGTGTTTGATTTTATAGGACAGTCATGGAACCCTGGGGCGGCCTTTCTTCCTTTTCAGGGTATCTGAATCTCTTCCTTTTAAAGATTCTGAATCCCAGATATTGTTGTATGTTCACAGACCAGTAGCTATTTCACAAATTCTTGATGTATTGTTTTGAATAGAGGCCAAATATTCTTTGCTTGAAAGCTTAGGGAGCCATTTGCTCAAAAAGCTCTGGTTCGACTAAAAGATGACAAGATAATGAGATCTGGAGTACTGGTGAATTAAACACTTCTTTTTGTTTGAAGATATGCCTCTGAAAATGTTTCATCTTGAGCCAAATCATCCATGTGGCTTGTATCTCTGAGACTGTCAAGGTGCAGTGATGCTAAATAAATTAGATCTAACATGTGCCTGAGCTGAGTGCCCACCTGGTCTGAAAGGTCTGCCCAGGAAGTGAAGTCACACTGCATAACAGTGAAAAACCAAAGCAAAATTATCATGATTTCTCTCACATTTTTCACCCATTGGCTTGCTGAGCTATGACATGGTCTAATGCCCAGTGTGCTGGTTTAGACACACTCTGATTGGCACCAAACTAATTTTTAAGAATATTTTCAACACATTAAAAAAAAAAATACTGTAAATTTGGTCACATCAGGTAACCAGAGTACCAATCCAGATGTCATTTTTGCTTAATATCAAGTTATTTGTTGTTTCAGTTTTGTCTATCTAGGTTCTTTCAGTGCTGGTATTTACATGCTCTTTCTTAGGCATGTGCCTATACTACCCCTATGAATTTAGACCCAAATCCTGAATGAGAATAATTAAAGCCAGAATGTTGAGCTTTTTGGGCAGAGGCTGAATGAAAATTTCTCATATTCAGAGGCGTAACCCACCCTGCATGGATCCCACTGGTATTTGACATGTTGCTCTAAAGAAAATCTCACTGCAGTTTTATACAGTACCATGTCTGCATGATGGGGATTTATTTTGGTGTGCTTGTAAGTCTGTAATCCATTGCTTCTTTACAATCATCCAATTATTATGTTTTTCAGCCTCGAAATGGAAGAACTATTGAAAGCAGTGGTAAGTAACCAACCAAAAGCATCAAGAATTTCTTCTGCCTTTCCACTAATGATGAGCCTCATGCCAAAAGGTACTGAGAAACATTATAAACCCAGGACAAACCTAGATATGCACATTTCATATGGCCACTAAGAGTTGTCTTGACAGAAATGTAGGGTTTTTTCATGCTCAGAGACTTAGAGTGCACACCCTTGACAGAGGGATGGTTTTCTTTGTCATGCTTCTGTATTCTAAAAGAAGGTCAGCACGGTTACAACGTGCTAGAAAGAGAACTGGGTGAGAAGAAAGGATTCATGCTTGAGTACAAATAACAGATTTGGGCGCTTTCCTAAACTTTCAATTATCTAAATCTTCTGGCTTTAGAATCTGAAGCTATTTAATTTCTAGCTTTGAAAAGAAACAGATGTACAGAACTGAGTACTAAGTCATATTCAGATCAACATCTTAACATAAATTATGATACTGTGTTAATTTGTTTCAGAATACCATGGAATGTGAAGTTCATGGATTCATTTACCAGCTCGACGATTTGGTTTACGCAAAGAAAAGAGACTTCCTATTGCACTGGTAGTCTATTATGTGATTCAGTTGTCTGGAATTTGCTGTTCCATGTAATAAATTTGCAATCAACAATTCTTTTTTGTTGTCCTTTTTTTATTGAAGCCCATACTAGGCTTCCTTGGGCTATAGTGTAGCGTTGCCTGGTGCCAGCTGTAATCAAAGGAAATCAATCATCTCAGTATCAACAATTTTCAAATGGAACAGTGAATTTTATAACATCTTCTTTAATAGGGTCATAAATGATAAGCTTGTCCTTTTGACTAGATAATATATTTCCCCATTATTTCAGAATAGGCATCCTCAACAACAGTATACTAAAATCATCATAGACATTTTTATGATTTATTTTGAGTAACTAAGTGCTCAAGTATGATAATTGATGAATCCAAAGCACTTTGAAAGAAGAGGAACAAGTACTGCTGCTACATACAGATGTTATTTGATGAGCTGATGTATTTTTTTCAGTCTTGCCTTACTGGCTATCAAGAACAAATGAGGCTCTTTTGAGAAATATTCTGAATGTCTGCCCTTTTTTTCTGATATCATGCATTTGAAAATGTAGTGCAGCTGATTGTGCTTGCCCTGTATGGAGTGTTTGGCATGTGGAGACATTTATGGGCACAAAACTTTAAGTATTTAGCAGTTACTTCCTTAGGAAGAAAAAAAGCATAGTAAAACTGAGGGTCTGGGGATACAAATGAGGCTGCAATTCCTAAACATAGCATTGATTGCCTCAAGTCCTTTGTTATCCCTCCTTCTCTTTGGCTATAGTACTGTTTTAGTTACACAGCTGCATGTGAACCAGATTTGGAGACACCTTTGTCTTTAAAAACAAACCCTGAGATACCTGTGTTTCGTTGTTTTGTGGAAATTTTTGGTGGGGTTTCATCTGGATAAGTTCCTAGTTTGGGCTGTGTTAACAGAAGTTTGGCTGGCAGTAAGAGGGAAGGGATGAGTTGTTTGGCACTTGTTGACTGCATCTAAGGCAAAGTATTCAGTTTGGAACCTCAGAATACAGGAAGGCCATGGAAAAAGTGGAGAGAGGGCCTCCAAGACTGTGAGAACTCTATCACTTGCCCCTGAGGAGATGCAAGGGCAACTGGGCTGGTTCAGCTGGAGGAGGGATGCTGTCAGGGGAATCCAACAGACCCTCCAGTGCATATGAGGGTCATCAAGGAGACAGCTATTGTTCAGTGTGTTGTTAAATCCTGCAGGAAATTATTAGCCCTTGGAAAGACTACCACAGGGATGCTGGCTCCTCTGGCTTCTCAGGTATCTGGAACCAGTTAGGATGTCCCTCTGGAAGGAACGAGTAAGCCAAATAGAAGTGGTGGGCATGCCCTCCGGCAGGGCAAATAAATAAGAGATAATTATTACAAAAGCACTGCAATGGCACTTCTGGCTTGTTTCATCTCAGAGGCCAAAGCTGAAAAGTATCAAATTTTGCTCAGTCCTACATGAGTATTTGTCCTGGTATTGGCTGGGATAGAGTTAATTGTCTTCATAGCAGCTTTTATGGTGCTGTGTTTTAGATTTGTGACCAAAACAGTTTTGATAACACAGGGATATTTTAGCTATTGCTGAGCAGGGTCTCAAGACCTGTTTCCCACCCCAGCAGTGAGGCAGCTGGGCATGCACAACGAGCTGGGAGGTGACACAGCTGGGACAGCTGATGCCACAGCCCAAGGGACATCCCACAGTGTATGCCATCATGCTCTGCAATAAGAGATGGGGAGGAGAAGGAGACAGACAGACACACACACACACACAAACACACCCCTTCAGAGTGATGGTTTTTTGTCTCCCCAAGCCACAGTTAGGCATGATGGAGCCTGGCTTTCCTGGAGATGACTGAACACCTGCCTGCTGATGTAAAGTAGTGAATGAATTCCTTGTTCTGCTTTGCTTTAGCTATTTAACTGTTTTTATCTCAGCCCACAGCTTTGCTCACGTACCCTTTCAATTCTCTCCCCATCCTGCTGGGGAAAGTAAACGAGATGGTTGAGGTTAGACTGAAGCAGTTCTGTACCATAGGCAACCCATGCTGTGCTCTCACAGTCAGCAAAGGCTTCCTTCACCCACAACAGGTTTCAAGGACAACATCTATTTGGGCCCTGAAACTTAAATAAGGTTGATAAATAGGTGCTAATTTAGAGATGAGACCCTCTCTTAGGTTCCTCACTCATATATCTGTAGTAACTGTGGCTCTTCTGTAAGAAGCACAGAAGACCTCTTGTTCATTGCTCAGTGGAAATCTTTACTCCCTGGAGCAATTCAAATGTCACCTGTGAAACAGGAGAAATTAATAATATAGAAATGCAAAGGTCATCTCTGGCTTGAAACTCTTTCTGAACATTCCACTGCAAAACCCACAGCAGAAATTCAGGAGTGCAGACATAGGTGACAACAATTAGAAGCACAGAAATATTTCTGCAAGAAAAAGAGGTGAAAGCTCAGTTCTCACTGTCAGGCAGAGAAGAGACAAATCAAGACTTTCATGACAAGGTAAACAAAGTACTGAGCGTGTTTAGAAGAGTAAATTGGATACTTATCCATCCTCTTGTCATAAAAAGCAGCAAAGAGGGACACTCAGTTACACTGATAAGCAACATGTTTCATCTGCAAGGCTGAAAATTTTTTTGTAGCACTCATTCAACTCCTGAAACCAGTTGGCACAGCTTAGAGCATGTGGTTAAGAACAGCTCAGTGGACTCTTGGAAAAGCAGGAATGTTCAGGAGTGCACACCTTCGTGCTGCTTAACTTGACTCAAAAATCACTTCAGGCTGGCCTAAGACCTTAAAAGCCTGGCCTGCTGGAGCTGGGCTCAGCAAGGCACTGCTCAGTGCACAGCAAGGGACCTGGAAATGCACTTGTCTGTGGGGGAGCAAGTGCTGCCTGGCCTCATGCCATGCTGCTCACCAAAGAGACAGAGCACGAAGCACAAGAGGAAAACCTTGGTGTTTTATTTCCCTCTCTCGGGTCCCTTCGTGATCTTGTGCCTTTGACAGCCTCCCTCCCTTCTCAGCTCCCACAGGGAGCTCACTTACTAAATCTCCAGATGGTGGCAAGCTGGGAGGGATGGCAATGCTGCAGGACAGAGTCAGCATTCAGAAAGACCTTGGCAAAGTTACATATGGAAAAAAATATGTACAGATCACTGTGGATGAAAGGAAGTGATTGGACATAGTGAAGAACAATCAATTGCAACTTTGCAGCAAATGGGATGGGTAACTGCAGGCAGTCAAATATCACAGTGTTGAGGTGAACACAAAATACAATGTGGAATGAATAAGAAACTGTACAGACTGTTACATGGGAGGCGCTGCATTGCTGAATATAGGTAAGGCTTAGTGTATAGAGCAATACAGGAGAAGAAAGGGGACAACCAGCAAAGAGGAAAGGTAGAGGTCAAGGAAAGTTGAATGAACTTACTGAATGAAGTGGGATTGATTTGCAAGAAGGAAAGTGTGAGGAGAGGAATGATAAAATGCTTCATTTTAAACTCACCATTCCTATCAGCATTCATCAATGCCTATGTTTACTTATTTGCTGGGATTTTAGAGTTGAGCAGTGATCCCAGGCTATCTACTGGTTGCTTAAGTGGACATCACCCTTAAGACTTACTTACTTGTTCCAGACAACTCCCACATTGCAATTGCCATCCCTCTACCTTATTAAACAAGGTGGAAACGTGTCCTTGACTGTGCTGGACTGCACAAACCATATCGCTCTGNGTGGAGCCCACTCTTAAGACTTACTTGTTCCAGACAACTCCCACATTGCAATTGCCATCCCTCTACCTTATTAAACAAGGTGGAAACGTGTCCTTGACTGGGCTGGACTGCACAAACCATATCGCTCTGATAGATTTCTGCACTGAACAACTAGAAGGAGCTGCTAAGTCTTCTTCAGTCATTTCTGGATCAACTTTTCCCAGTGTACAAAACCCAAAATGTGACGATCTTATAGCAGATTATGATTCACCACCTAAAATTTTGACATTTCTCTGGTGCAAAGAACCTTGTACACAAAGCACCATCTCCCTATTAGCCTTCAACCTGCTGAAAGATCAGTAGAGGAAGTCTGAATGACAACATAAGGCAAACTTGAAAGAAAAGTATTCTAGATATATTTACTACAAAGCTTCTGCACCCAGGGATTACTACACAGCCATTTAGACAGTACGTGCTGGGTTACGGCACAGCAAGGTGTGTACACATAAATACAGGCTTCTGGAGTATAGCTGTCTAAACACCAACCAGAAAAATACCCGAACATGGACTCAAAGAGAAGCAAAATTCAGGAGCCGCATTCAGCATAGCACCAAGGTCATATTTACCCTCATGACCCTGGGGTGAACTGATGTGCCACAGCCACCTCCCCTGCTGGGCAGCATGGCCTCCCCAGGAACTACACCACAGCCTCTGCTACACGAAAAAACACCAAAAACAGCCTTTGATTATCAGCAGTCTTATACGACACCTTTTCCTTCATTTTCACAGCTCTGTATAGTCTGCATAGTTCCACAGGCTTTGTATAATCTCAGATTATAACCCAAATTCTCTACTCTGTGGCTTTCGAAAGAGCGGCGCTTGACTTCCAGGAGGAGAACGGTGTTTAGGAATTGCAATATTGGGACCCGTCAGCAGAGGGCAACGCCAGCATCAAATTTGGGATGGCAAAGGCAGAGGCACTCCGGGCCCTCCCCCCTCCGCCGGGCGCGGGGCTCGAGCAGCTCGCGTAGTAAATGAGTTCTGACCTTGCGCATCCCTTGTGCTCTCCAAGACATGACTCTCCGAGGCCATAACTGGGGATGTTTCCTCTCCTTACAGAGAAAGTGAAGGTGACAGAAGACATCAAGCTTATAAACACACAAATCTCAGTGCAGAGTGAACTACAAGCGCTCTGCACAACCGAGGCATCCATCAACAGCATCCAGTCCTCTAGACAGGTAAAAGAAGAGTTTTTCCAGGCATTATTTCACTCCTGTGCTTCCATCTGCCCTCCACTTCATTGAATTGTGAAGCACCATGTCCACACATTCTCTCATGGGTGTTATTGAAGACATCTATTTTCCTTGACAGTCCAGCGCCATGGCATAACTGAGTTTGGAAGGTAACACCACAGCAAGATAAATGTGTTTTGCACCATTGGTAACAAGAGAGATGCCAGAGGAGCTGTGCTTTGAACAGGTTTTTTGCTTTGATTTGTAACTAAGTCACATACCAGCCTCAGCTACAGGTGACTGAGCTAAGTTGAAACCTATAGTATGAGACATGAGAACTAGTCATGTGCAAAAGTACCATGCAATTAATCTTGTTTTGTCAAGGTAAATGAGCACTTTGGTGATCAAGAGAATAAGCAAAATTATTTCTATTGTATTTGTAGTTTGAAAAGGCTCTCCTATAGTGTATTACATGAAAGAAAGTTTTATCACAATTTCATTAGAATGACCTAGGGGTATGATTTCCATACTTACCAAGCATTTCATTGAACAGGGGCTTGCCTGTGGGTATGAAGCTAAGCACCTTCACTATTAAGATGACACCTTTCTATCTTACCCCTTTTTGAAAAAAGGGTATGGTTACTTAGCCTCAAGGTTTTGTTATGATACTCTGTGCATATCTGCTCAAAATCATCCAGAGTGCCTGTTAATGAACCTGGACACAACCCCAGCTTTCCAAGGAAGCCAAGTGTTCATTATCTGGATATTTGTCTAAACTTGTTCCCAATGCCTATGTTTAGAATAAATAATTATATGAATGAACATAATAGACCACTAAGATTTGTTGAAAGTTTACCTTAAAATCAAACAAGAAACTTTATACTTGAAAAAAAAACTTGTTTTCTGATCACATGAATGCATCATTATTTATCATTGTAATTAGTGTTACTCCAGTAAACATTTAAGTACTCCTCAACATATGTTTTGCAAACCAGGTGCCAAAACTGAGTTCTCCATTTTTCACCTCTCAGAGTGGCAACATCACTAAGAAAAAAAACCCAAAATAACCCCCAAACCACAACAAACCAACTTTTCTCATCGTTCTAGCCCCAGGTTTCTAAGGATCTATAATTTCACTGCTAAAGTGTCGTAAGGCAGCAGTGAAGTGACATAACTACATTTATTTCCTCTTCAGCAGCAGAACATTTGATCTTTTGGTGGCCCTGGCTAGGGCTGGTTCAAAGCTTAATGAGCTGCATTAACTTGTAACAAGTGTTGGGGAAGAAAGAATATGTCTAGAAAATATCAGTAAAGCTGTTGTGTAAGCAACAGGACAGCAGGTACAAATGCAGTGCCAGAACAGCCAGAAAGCATCCTGACATTCCTCTTGCTTAACAATCTTTATAGTGTAAACAAAAGAGTATCAGCCAATTCTTCCTGCCACAAAGGGAATTATTCTTTTCTTTATTCTATTGTGAAATGCTACCCCACACAAATTTTACTTTTACTTCCTGCTGACATTGATGCGGCTTTTTCCTTCATGGCCCATATCTATCTCTCATTCTATTTTTACAGCATTTTTCATCTTCATTCTCACCACTTTAGAACTATTTCCTCAACAACAACAAATTCTGCTTGACCCTTTCATCCTCCTGTTGCCCGAGCACAGTATCCTGATACAGAGAAAAAAGGCAGTGAATATGCTCTGAGGAAGAAAATGCTAAAAAGCAGATACCAGAGCAAGTTTCATAACCTGTTGCTTGTTAATTATAGTCAAAGTAAGTTAAATACTCCTGAATATGGAAGAGTATTTTATTTTTTAAAAAAATATGCAAAAATGACTACTTAAACAAACTTATGGATCCCNGCAGATACCAGAGCAAGTTTCATAACCTGTTGCTTGTTAATTATAGTCAAAGTATACTCCTGAATATGAAAGAGCATTTTATTTTTTTAAAAAATATGCAAAAATGACTATTTAAACAAACTTATGGATCCACAGAGGAAAACCAATGGACTTCAGAGCAGAGAAGGGGGTAGACCCCTTCCCAAGTTCTTGATAACTTTGTACAATGGAAAAACACTGAATTTGTAATCTGCATTAAGAGAGAAGACATCACCAGTTTCTGCATGCTTTGCCCTGATAGAGACTTAGTGCAATGATGGAGCAGTCTAAAGAGAAACAGATGCTCACCACAGTTTTTTGAGCAATAAGGCTTTAAAAGACACAGGGTTACTTACCTCTAAAGCAGAGTTAAACAACCTCTGAGGCACTGAACTAATTGCACAATGAATCTGTGCTAGATGGAAGAAAAGTCCACAGGAATAGCAGTGTGTCACTCTCGACTCCTCTCCCTGTACCACAACATTTACCTGCTACACGTTTTCAAAAGTAAGCATGTATCAGACTTTTTAGAGAGTAATTCAGGTGCTATGCTAAGCTGTTTTTTAAAATTTTATTTTCTCTGTTCTATCCATGAGAAAAGAGAAAATGAGAGCAATGTTGCATTCTAGAAACTTTATTACATGCTTTAAAAATTACTTCAAATTAGCAGGCAAAATACTTGACAAAGAAGTAAACGCATACAAATTACTGTATGTGTAAAATTATGGTACTGAGTCCCATCATCCACGAGTGCAGAGACCAGACCAGGAAAAGCATGTTTCACTGGTTACCACCATATTCTTGAGAAGAAGCAACATTTCCACTAGTTTTCTTTGGCAGGAGCTGAGGAAGGATATTTGGCATAACTCCACCTTGAGGAATGGTCACACAGGCAAAGAGCTTGTTCAGCTCATCATCATTCCTCATAGCCAGCTGAATGTACCTGGGCAGGATCCTTGCCTTCTTGTTTTCATGTGCAGCATTGCCTGCCAGCTCCAGGATCTCTGCTGCCAGGTATTCCATCACTGCAGCCAGGTAGATGGCAGCACCAGACGCAATCCTATCAGCGTAATTCCCTCTTCGGAGGAGCCGATAGACACGGCCCACGGGGAACTGCAGACCCGCCCTGGCTGATTTGCTTCTCTTCTTTAATGCACTTCCAGGGTTACCAGCCACTGCTGGTTTCTTTCCACGTCCAGACATCCTAACAAGAGAGAGGAGACGCAGAGGGCTGGAGGTCTTCAAAATACTCGGGTGCTTGGGCTACAGCTAATGGATAGCAAGAGAAGGCAAGGTCAGTTCTGCTCTTCCACATCAAGGAGAAAGCTCATTCTTTTCTTGAGAAAAGATCTCACTACACACCACAGTTCATCACAGCAGAGCTAAAATTTTAAGAGTTATTGCCCTTTTACAGCCTGCCTTTTAGGAGAAGGATGTCATTGCAAAGCCTGTCAAGGATTATTGAAGTTAGATATGAAGGGCTCAAAGAAGAGATTTTCCCCTGCTACTTGGAATGTATTTGGGAGTGAGGCACAGTGGATCTTCTTCAGCAAGATTTTTTTTTAACACCACAACTGTTACCACAAAGCTAACTTGAGGCTTGTCTCTTCTTTCAAGAGCCATCTGCATTACAACTTCTTCTACTATCAAGTTACAACTTTCCTACATTTTAAATTTAAATACTGAAAAACTCTTGCAGCCCACAGCTTATTATACCCAGAATACTCCAGGACAGAGTATTCTGTATTTTCATACAGGAGCTTTAAATTAATGCCTCAAGTGATATTGTCTGGCATCTTTGAGATTACTGCTGGAGGTCTTCTGCATCAGAAAAAGGACAAATTGATTTGGACAGCACAATGCAGACTGAAGAAGAGAAATTACTATCTACTTCTTCACAATGAAGGAAGTTCAGCCCAGTTTGAATACTCTTACAACTAGAGTAGCAAAGCTACTAATTTAAATAGCATTTCTAGTCTATAAGTAAATAAGACAGTTAACTGCCAGCACAGCTGTTTGCAACATACAAGAACACCCATCACTACAGTAATATGTAGGGTTTTTACAGAGAAGTTTAGCTATTTTTAAAAAATCAGAATGAGGTTTGAGAAGAAGGTGAAAAAAAAGTAAAAATTAAAAAACTCCAACTCCTAATAAAATCCAAGCATGCCAATCCCTTATAACTCCTTATCCTTATTACCAGACAATACTTTTTTTCAATTACTTACATTACAGTCATACTGTGCAATAGAGGCAGCTAACTTACAAAATAACACAAAGCCCACAACCCCAAATACACAATATATTACATTGTAAATAAATACAATACATTATAAATAAAAAATACACCATATTACCTCCAAAAATTCTTATTTTGTCCTAGTCTGCACCTTGCTGTAACCTCTGCACTCAACCACAGACAAGCCACACAACACCATTACTTTTTTCCCCAGGCCCAGAACCTTTTTATTACCAACTTTTTCTCCTCATCAGCGAGTCACCTGGATAATTAATGAGTCATTTACACAAGTGCTTCATCTTCCTTCACCTAATCCCTGATTTGAGGCAAAATGAAGAAATACATTACAGCTGCCCAGAAGCAAATTTGCTGTGGTGAGGGGGAAGAAGGCAGCCTGTCTCTGAGGGCTGGGCTGTAGCTACATTTCAGTCTCACTATGACACTGACAGTTCTCACCCACTCTGGCTGGAATATTTCTGTCTGTATGCTGTGTATAAAAACAGTCCTCTCCTTCCTGCTAAGCTGGATTTAAAAAGCACATAGGGAAAACGGGCTTTGTAATTATATTTTTAGTTGGATGGGAGGAGGAAACTGTGTTTTGTTTTAGATGTGTCCTGGGCAAAGTAATGCTTGGTTCACGTTGTGTCTGAGCCCCACGAAGTGATGTGATGGGGCTGCTCCTAAGATTTAGGCTTCTGCCCCCTCTTCTGGTAACTGTCCCAGACAGGGCTCAGGATTTACTGTGGCTCTGGTGCCGAGGGTGCTTGGCTAGTTTCTCTTAGTTCACTTGGGCAAAAATCTCACCTCAGGCAAAAGAATATTTTTGAGCACTCTTTAAAGAAATGCTCATGCTCTTTCTGTGTTCGTTTTCTGGCATTCAAAGCAGTTTCCAACCACACAAGAGCCATGGGTGTGAATGGTATTTCAGCCACAGAGGATGACTACTTAAACCAGAGGGTACTCCCAAAAGCCAAGGCTCCAGCAAAATACTCAGACAACGAAACTGTCGTGAACAGCTCAGCCTTTGGTTCTGCCTGCCAGACTCCAACTGTGGGTCAGAGCCTCACAGCACCTGTATTTGTGGCACTCACCCACTTTTCCTACAAGGATGAGCATTTAGTCTAAGCTGAGTGAGGCTGAGTTTCCTGCCACCTCAGGGTATTGAACAACCAGTATGGGGATCCCTCTGCATGACCAAATGCTCGCCATAAAGACTGATGTCCTCTCAAAGCACAGCTGTCCATTTCTTCTAATTCAGAGGCAGAAGAGGTGGCTGTGCCTTCCCTTCAGTAACCTAGAGAACACAGGGAAAGTGGCCAGTGGCTTCAGATCAACTAGCTGTTAATGGGATGCCCATGATCTTATAACATATGGAAGTGGAGCTTCTAAATTTTCATTTCAGGCCCTTGTCCTGTCCTTGTCAGCCAGTCCTTCATCCACACTCTCAAACACACCCTTAAGGCCTGCTGGCAGGTTCTTTAGGGTTATTTTATGGGAACTGAGACCTGGGTGAGCATGCTGTCCATTGGGCTGGAGCATAAAAGGAGGGGAAAGGAGGCAGGAGCAGGTCTCTTCCCTCTGCTATGTGTCTTTGAGAAGCAAGCTGAAAAGACCTGCTCAGTTCCTTGTAAGGGCAGGCCTAGGTGCCTGTTTGTGTGGAATGGAGTGTGATCCCAAATGGATTTGGGTCACCACATTCAACACACTTTTCAGTGTTTTCTGAGTGATACTTCAACATGGCCTCAAAACTGAAATAAAAGTGACTAACAGGAGACAAATTCCTGGTCATGTCAGTTGGCTATGACCCAATCATAACAATACTACAAGTACAGCTGATTATGCCTAATAAGAATAGATAATTTAGGCTTGATTGCTATTTTATTTTTATTTTATTTTATTTTATTTTATTTTATTTTATTTTATTTTATTTTATTTTATTTTATAACAGATCAGGGAAAGAAAACAAGAAGATAAACCAGTGGGGAAATAAGGTATGAAATGCAAACAGATAAAAACAGGCTCAGTGAATTGGAAGGAAAAGTCACAGGGAATCACAGAAAAAGACTGGAATGGACCACAGTGAGTCATGTGTCCAACGTCCCTGCTCAATCGTGGTTATTCTGTGCCACGCTGGATGGGGCTTGGAGCACCCTGGTTTAGTGGCAGGTGTCCCCACCCACGGCACGGAGAT
>VYXF01007841.1:972815-1029794 GCA_013397295.1 Polioptila caerulea | reverse complement strand
CCGCACCGCTCTGCCCGTGACGCGGCGGTGTTCGGCAGCTCCGTGGCTGGGTCTGTGGCAGTTTGTTGCTTTCTTTGCAACTACGGTACTTATTCCACTGCTGTAGTGAGCGGGTGGGCGCTGCATCAGTGTGTTAGTAAGTGGTAGTAAATGCGGAGTCGAGGGGAGGGTGACAGCAGTCTCCCAAAGTACTGGGGCTTAGTCTGAGAAGAGATGTGGATATAAGGCTGTGAACAGACCTAGTGTGAGGTGTACTGGTACAGGCTATGGCAAAGCAGCAGCTGTGTTCCGTTTCCAAAGTGGACCAAGAGAGCAAGGAGGCAGTCAGCCCGTGGGTGCTTATCAGCGAGATTTCTTTTATTTTAAAAAGTAAAATTGGCTGCTAAATAAGAAGATCTTATACTCTGCTTTTCAACAATACACAGGGCTCTATTGGCCTTGTTTTGCAGTATTATTGCAACTATTTTACAGTAAAATCTCAGGAATAGTCTAGCTATAGATTTAGATCTGAATCCTTAGCAATAGGCTTGGCTGACAGAGGTGGCTTGCTTTTCTCTAAGCACTTACATAGTTGCTCTGACTTGAATCTTATGGGGAGACTTCCCATGTACTGAGAGCTAGGTCTGTAAGGTTTGTGCCTGTGTGTTTGTCACTAGTGCTTCCTGGTGCAGTGACCATTGATTTGGTGGCCTGTGCTGCTGAAAGTCTATAAGGAAGCCCTCTGGCTAGCGTGCTTCCCTGTCATCCAGCAGATACCCTCTCCTTTCCTTGTGCTTTGTGGAGCTGCAGCAGTGGTTACAATTTTTCAAACTTTGGTGTCCAGCCAAGACCTGTATGTGTTGTGAGTAGCATGGACTGAAACAAAGTCAGTCTTCAGGGTACTCACGTCTGGGGCTTGAAAGAAGCCTCGGCATCAGGAGGATTTGCACTGTGACTTTCTGGCACCATCCATCCTGTTACCAGTTTAGCAACTGTGTTAAATTCTGGAAGTGGTAAAGTTCACCTTGAAGAAATACCATCTGTTTGTTGTTCTATTTAGGATCCAAATCAAGACACCGAGTGGAATGACATTCTGCGCAAGAAAGGTATCCTTCCTCCAAAGGAAAACCTGGAAGAGCAGGAACGGGCAAAGGAAGAGGAGCAGTTTGCCATCCTTCAGAAATCTCTGGGTGAGTGACCAGCCAACTCAGGCAGCAGCAGAACGAGCCTTGGAATGGCTCCTGGGGGAAGCTTTTTCAAAGAAATGGCCAGCAGCAATGTTTATACAATGCCTGTAAAGCAATGTGTCATTTTCCAGGTCTGTAGGGATACCAAGGCTTCAGCTGTGCAGGGTGGTCAGCTGTTAATGGTATCAAACAAATGCATTCCTGAACACATGGATTCTTCCAGCACAGGAAAGCTTTGTTCTTTGTGTCAGCTGTGTGGAAGTAAATGTTTGAAAACTGAAACAAGAACAGTACAAAGGGTGTCTGCCAGGTGAACATGCATGTCTGTGCTGCAGCTGCTAAACTTGAAAGCTCGTACAGGTAATTGTGTGCTAGTCTAGGCAGCCTTCAGCTCAGACACCTTTTCCATCATATTCTTTCCATCTGTATATGTAAAGCACATAACACTTCCTAAAAATCCAGTAGGAATAATAATGACAGGTTGAGAAAGCTGGGGCTTCTCAGCCTGGAGAAGAGAAAAACTGGGGGGGAACTGTAGCACCTTCCGGTGCTAAAGGGACTGCCAAAAGAGCTGGGGATGGACTTTTTAGAATCATAGAATAGAACCATAGAATATCCTGAGTTGGAAGGGACCCACAAGGATCACTGAAGTCCCAACTCCTAAGGGCAATTCCAACTTTACAAGACCGTGGAGTGATAGATAGGACAATGGGGAATGGCTTTAAGGTGAAGGAGAGTAGGTTTAGATTAGATATTAAGAAGAAATTCTTTGCTGTGAGGGTTGTGAGGCACCGGAACACGTTGTCCAGAGAAGTTGTGGATGTCCCGTTGCTGGAAGTGTTCAAGGCCTGGTTTCATGGGCCTTTGAGCAGCATGATCCAGTGGAAGGTGTCCCTGCCCTTGGCAGGAAGGGTTGTAACTGGATGATCTTTAAGGTCCTTTTCCCAAAGCCATTCTATTATTCTAAGATAATATTAAAGAAAAATCCACCCAATGCTTCCCATTAATCTGTCTCTAGAGTAAATAAATTCTGTTGGACTGCTAAAAGTTGATGAGTTTTAATCCTGGAATGACGTTTTTGCTGATTTGATATTTCTTCCATTCTAGTGAAAACTTATGAGGACATGACTCTGGAAGAGCTAGAAGAGAATGAAGATGAATTTAATGAGGAAGATGAGAGAGCTATTGAAATGTACAGGTCAGAGCAGCTTGCAGAATTTGGCTTTAATGATAATTGGAGGGTCTTTCTTCTATATGCTTTTAGATTGTTGAAGAGAAAGGATGTTTTTAGGATGATGGAAAAAGGGGGTTGTGTTTTTGGTCTCTTGTGGAGCTTCTAAGTGTCTTTAAAAGGATAACAGCGTTTGAATTCAGTATCCTTTATCTACAGCCTAGCTTTGCAGAGATAATGTGCACCTGCTGGGTGTATGGCTGGGGATCCTAAGAGCTTTGAAAATCACCTCCAGTATTTCCTAATTTTTGTGTGAATGTGATTAAGGTGCTGCAGATTTGCATAATTAGTGTTGGTTTCCCTCTACCTTGTAACCTCTCTCATGGCTTTTGCTATTTTGTTTGGCAGTGTGTTATCTGCTGAAGAAATGTCTAGTGAGGCTAGAAATGAGGGAAAAAAGCATTGCATGAAACATAGTTCTACTTCTTGCATGTTGGTGGTTTTAGCCTATGATGCAAATACAAGATCATCTACTGTGTCATTTTGCTTTTATTGCTCTGGGGTTAGAAGAAGTTTGTAATTTGTCTCTGAAGTCTAGGTTTCAACCAGATCCTTCAAGTGATGTTCTGTCAAAAAAATGCATATATTCACAAGATGTCTTTTTCATTCCTGGCTATTCAGGCAGCAAAGATTAGCAGAGATGAAGGCAGCTCAAATCAAGAATAAATTCGGGGAAGTTTTGGAGATTTCAGGAAAAGATTATGTTCAAGAGGTTACAAAAGCTGGAAAAGGTATATGGGTAGTCTTACACCTCTACAAACAAGGGTAAGAATTTGTTTTTAACCATTAAAGCTTGCACTGTCAATTGCTGAAAATGTTCCAAGGTAAATATGTAGTTATTGTGGAACTGAGGACTGATTCTGGAATTCTAAGAAATAAAAGCAAATCAGTAATTTCAATACTGTTGAGTCAAGACTGCTGAGCTTCATTCTAGAATGATGTTACCATAAAGTGGCTTTTTAATACATCCCTACAACACAGCAAGATGTGTACCATACAGCTTCCACAGAGGCAGCTGCTGCCACTGAAATATCCAAGCTTTGGAAATTACTCTGGATTAAATGCAATGGACTGTGAATAGGAAGGATCAATGTGTATTTAGCTTGGTTTCTAGTGGCACACAAATGGAGTGAGCAAGGTTTCCAGTCGTGTCACTGTGATAGAAAGCCTTGTCAAAAAAGTCTGTTACATTGCTAGAATTTTTTTGGACGGGTTACAAATACTTGCTTTTGTTCTTTGTCTCTAATTGCCTCACAGGTGTTGATCATCATTTGCTTGCCTTCTTCCAGGAGCAGCTTTGCTTTTTATTTTGCCCTTGTTCATGAAATTTCTAAGTATCTTAAATTCATAAACTAGTTTCCCTGAATATAAAGGGGGAAGAGGGGAAGGTTGCATTACTAATACATTAAGACAAAAAACCTACCACACATCAGAATCTCCACTGGTGCTGATCTCCTTTGAATGCTTGAATACTGGACAACAAAAGCACTCAGAAGTTGCATCTGGTACTTTTGTCTTTCCAGGAAGTCATCAATCTGATATTTCTGACCTTTCTTCTGGAGCTGTTTACTTTTTAAATTGTCTCTTGTTTTCCCCTTATGTGTGTCTGTTGCTGTTCTTCACAGAATTCCACTCTGCACCTTAATAAATCAACATATGAGCGGGCTTGCAAAGAAGTTCAGAGATGTGAAATTCATCAAAGCAATCTCTACCACCTGCATTCCCAACTACCCTGATAAGAACCTGCCCACGATATTTGTGTACCTGGAGGGAGACATCAAAGCTCAGTTCATTGGGCCTTTGGTGTTTGGTGGCATGAACCTGACAAGGGACGGTGAGTGTCTCCATCTCTGCTCTTCCAAAGGAAAAGCAGTACTGTTTTGCTGGGAATGAGAGAAATGAGGCTTAGGAGGAGAAGGGAGGTACTGAAAATGATATTAGGTTGGTTTTTTTTTCACCCCTATAGCTCAGCCACATGGCTATCTTGTAAAAGCTGTGATAGGCCAACATACAGATATTTGTCTTGTGTGTGCAAGTATTTATGCCCTGTGTTGGGTGAAACAAATTTTGCTGGATCTATTAAAGGGTACACAGTACCCATACATGTTCTTGGGGTGTCTTAGACATGAACAACTGCCCTTGCCTGCAGTGACATGATAATCTGTGCACTTGCCTACTGGATTGTAGGGCAAGTGCACATTTGTTTTCATTTTTAAGATGATGGCATACGTTTGTCTGTTGTCCCTGATTAAGTCAGCCTAATTCAGTCATCACAGAAAACTGTGTACTGAAATTTCTGCACTTTTCTTTTATGTCTTCCTTGCTTCTCCCCTAAGCACAGATGCCTTCCACTGGAGTTTAAAGAAAGTGTGAGGTTGTGGTCATTATTCTGTAACATCTGAAATAAATTAGATTTGATGATAGGATTGTCAGCAGGAGTAGGAGAAAGGTTTCAGCTGAATGTGTTGTATTGACTTTCTACCACTTCTGGGAAGCAATCCAGTCCAATTTGGGCCTACTGCTGGCAGTGAAGTCTCTCTTTACTGTCTTAAGGAACTAATATTTAGTGTGTGATGTAGAGGCAAAGGGATGAATTCTATTTACAAGGTATATCCCTGGAAAATACCTATAATGTATAAAACGAAATTTCCACAATTTTTTGCCCTGTATTAAATTTACTCCCTGCCTCTTCTGATTGTGATGAGCTCAGTATTTGATGTGAGCAGCTGTAATGTATGAGCAGTATTCCTTCACTGGCAATACATGTGCAAACATGTCTTCTGCCCTTATGTGGTTAGAAGGAGGTAGAAGTCACTTTCACTAAGAGAGTTGCCTCTAAAGCTGCTGCTCTGTATCCACCACCTCTTTTGCAGCCTTGGTTGCAAGGTGAGCAGGGTGACACTGGGGATGTCACTGGTGGGTGCAGAGCAGTATCCTAAACTTTGTGCCCTGGGCTGAGACCTGTACTAGCACTAGGGACTGGGAAGGGAGGGCTTGGCTGGAGCAGGGGTGGTAAATGGGGTGGGAGCGTGGATCTGGATATGGAAGAAGAAGGGGAGGAGGGCCCTGGTGTGGTGGTGGTGGGATGATAAGGGAAGACACCTGGGGAGCCAGGGATGGGCTTTGTCCACTTTGCTCACCTACATTGACTTGTTTTGCACTGCACAGAATTGGAGTGGAAGATTTCTGAGTCGGGTGCCATCAAGACAGAGCTCGAAGAGAACCCCAGGAAGCAGATCCAGGACCAGCTCATGTCCTCGATCAGGGCGTGTGTCCCAGCCAGAGGGGAGAGTGACTCAGAGGATGACTAATTCCTGCCACTGCAGCCCGTGTTCCCACCTCAAGCACTGGAGACACTCCTCAAGGCCTTGCTGAGCCCCAGAAGGGTAGCCTTTCAAGACATTCATTCTAGAAACCTCTAGAAACTAAAAACATTTCTGTTTTTTAAAAATTGCAGCTTCACTTAAGATGCTGAAAGACATTTTGTATAGTGAAGCCTGAGTAAATCTTACTCAAAAGTTTTAAAATATAGACATGAGTAGAAACAGGTCTCTTGTTATTATTTTTGTAGTAAATTGCTACTTCTTAAAAAGGTTTGAAATATGAGGTGGTCTTAAGTGCACTGTTTTTAACAAGCTTAAATAGTACAAATCAAATCTAAGCAGCTGGTTTTAAAAAATTAGTTGTGACACTTAAATGGGCCATCTCTTAGCCCACTGTGCTCAGACCTCTGACAGCCTGGACTTCAGAGAGAGCTGGGGGAGGGTACCCACGATGCAGGTGCTTCTGAAGGTGATGTGTGGTCCTCTGCAGAGATGTGCTGGCACCAGAGGGACAACATAGGCTATAAACTGGGATTCCAGGCATCTTGAGAGAGGCCTTGGGGATGGCCAGCCTCTCCTGGGACCTGCTGACTCCAGAACTCCACTTTTGGGTTAGCAGCACTATTTTGCCTTTCACAAGGGCTGAACTTCCTGCACATCTTGCCTGCTAATTGAAAAGTAAGATTCAAGATGGTGATGCTTATGTGTGAAACTGCTGATTTCTTCAATCACATCAGAAGTCAGCTGTTCCTACAGTAGTGCCATTGCCAGGTGGGAGGGAGGATGATGTTTGGGGAACTGACATCTTGCTGTATTAAAGACTTCCATTTTCCAGCTACATAATAATAACTGAAGCCTTAGAAGAGCATAAACTTAAATACCACCTTGATTATAGATCTGCTGACACTTGGAACTGCTTGATTATTTTGGATTGGATTTAATGTCCACCTACACTTTCAGTTGGCCTACACTCAGGCTGACAATCTCCAAGAGCTTTTGCTAATGAAACTGCCCCAGTGACAGTTTGTTATATCACTGATGGATCCTGTGGTGGATGGTACAGAATGCAATATTCAATTAGCAGTGATATTTTAAAGTTTTTTTTTCGTTAGTTTTTAGTGACTTTCAAGCATGATTCCTGCACTCTGAGACAAATCAGTGTGTAGTCAAAACAACTGTTTCTTCAGGTGGGGTTATAAGATCCTGATGAAGAGCTTCCTCTTTGAGATGTGAATGGTGATTTGAGTCTCATTTGTCTCCTTTCTTTTTTCTTATGTGTTTTTTGGCAGAATAGATAAAATATTAACCTTGTGCAGGTGAGCCAAATGCAGCGCAATAGAAGCTGATAGATCCTGAGTATTATTACATAGCAGCACTCTTCTCATGACATGGGACTATCCCAAATGCTATCAGACTTGATGCTTCACTGTGCTCACCTATGACTGCATAAAGTCTAGGAAGAGGATAACTCTTCCTCCCTGTTGGAGCCTGCACTGCATATTTTGCTTGTCTTTTGCTTGTTCATGTTGAATTGTGCTTTTGAGTGACCTCTGATCACATGGACTGCATTTCTTTTGAAGGAAACTGGAGAAGCTATAGGTGAATAAAAAGGAGAGATGAGACTTCAGACTATTTCCTTAACACTCTTCTTCCAGCAGGGTAGTAAACCATAGCTGCCTTCCCCTTTTCTGTGTGGTCCAATGGGGTTTGTGAGCTCTTGGGCCACCGAGAGTGCTGAGGTCCTGAAGAGGACCAGGGCTGTGTGGGGGTTGTCCCAGGCTGCTCAGCTGTGGGGAGCCAGATATCCTGTGCCTGGGAATGATAACTGTGGCACCCCCAGGTAGTAGTTTTGTCTTTCCTTGAAAAGAAGCAGACCTGGTCTGCCTGGGAGGTTTATGCAGAAGAGGGGGAAGAGTGCCTGCTCTGTGTTGGGACTACAGCAGGGGCTGCCTTGCAGTTTCATAGGCAGCTGTATTTTGGAACAACAGTTCAGGAAAAATGGAGACATTTTGACCTCCATCTTTTACCCTCAACTGCTCAATCTGCTGAAATGTTGGGGGATGCCACTGGAGGATGTTATGCTGAAAGGGGCAGATGTGAAAATCATCACAAACTAGAAGAGGCTGAATATCCTGCCCAGCTGATGAGACCCGCATGGAGCATCATTTCAAATGGTATCTATGCTTCTCACTCTTTGGCTAGGTGTTAAAACAGCTTTTTGTAACATTATTTTTCCTGCCAATCATATTGCCATGCTCAAGGCCTTTTGTAGAAATTAGGTCTCTGCAGGAAATAGATAATGAAGTCTGTTTAACCTTTTGGCAGAGCAGGAGCAGTGGAAACACAGTTAAGAGAATGAGCTTTAGCTTAAAAGGAAGCTGACTGCTAAATAGCAAACCAAAACAGCCAATTAATACACATTGCAGAAGGGGGCAATATAATGGGAAAAAATAACTAGAGAGCGTGAACTCTCATTGCCAAGGCTTGAGGCACTGTTGCTAAATGCACTGTCAATATTTTTGCAGCCTGTCAACAGTTAGATCAATGCTCTCTTTTCATCGGTGTGAGAAGGGTCTTTCTGTCAGCTGTCATGGGAGAAATCAGAGGCAGTGATCCTGTAAACAGTGCTGAGGCTTGGATGAGTGAGTTGCTGTCCTGCATACTGCTGTGAGAGTATCCCTGACTCATCCCACGCTGCAGCCGTGCCAGTGCGTGGTGGGAGGGGGAACAGTAGCCCTGGGCCATAGACAAGGGCAGATGATTTGCCATTAGTGGACAGTCACTTTGGAGTTTTTTGTGTGAAATGTAAGTGCACCACTAGTAATAAAAAGAGTTCTCTTCACGGTGCAAATGTGAAGTCTGCTGCTTAGCCAGGCCATGTGAGCAGTTGGGTTGATGGCAGGCTGCCCTGATCTGGGTAAGTTACTGTTCTGATTTTTTTCCCTCCCCAAATCTTATATATTATATATATATCTCCATCAATATGGACTCACCAAACCCATAGGGCAGTGTTTACATCAATTTTACTTGCAGAGGGAGAGCCAGGTGTTGTGCCATCAGGGCAAAGCTATGGTTAAGATGCCAGTTCTCCAGGTAGTGAATCCAGTCAGGTCCCACAGTCAGGGACCTGTACATGGGTAGAAGCATCTGCAGGAGTGTGGCTGCAGAAGGTGAAATGAAGGAGAGTCCTTTGAATGGCTGTGCTGTTCTGTACCTGTTTTGGCCAGGTCCTAGCTCAGCCTCCTCCTTTTGGCTGTCCTATCACCTGTTTTTCCAAATATGCTCAGGTGGATATTTGGTCGGCCTTGTTGCGCGGAGTGATTTAACTTAGGTGAGATGACTCACTATGAGAAAGCTGGGAGTGTGCATCCAGCTCTGTTGGATCAGTGCACAGGGTGGGCTCACAGTGCTAGGCCACAACTTGGCCTGACATCTGAACAGGAGTATTTGTCTTCATAGAGTTCATGAAGAAAGTCGTTCTAATCTACAGCGATTCTCATTAAAGTTAAGGTGCACTTTTTATTCCTGTTTTAAAAACTCAAGAATAATTTGTCTTTATGCTCTGGAAATGCAGGAAAGTTAATCTACTTCACAGGCAATGAGAAATGAAACTTCTAACAGAAATGTCAGTAACATGGTTTGGAGTAGCTCTTCTTTTGCAAAGGGGGTAAAATCCCTCACCGTTATATGAACATTTTGCTGCATATTTGTTGGGATTGGTTCATGTCTAAAGAAACTTTACTCTCGCTGAGATCAAAGGAGAATGCTTCCCTCTCATTGCTAAAATATTCCCTGTCAATTGTTTGGAAGGCAGTTGAACTCATTTCTCATTTCTTATTACAGCCCATTATAAATCACTCCTCATTTAAATCTCATTTAGTTAATTCAGTCATCAAAGGGTTGTAGGAGGCATAAAGTATTTTATTGATGTATTTAGAGCTTCACAGAATTAAAAAGAAGTATTGAACTTCTTAGGTCTCTATTTGCAGATGGCTCTTGTGATGCAGGAAAAAACTTCATTCCCTCCTGTAGAAGGCAGAACCATTAAAAAATGAAAACCAAGCAGCAAGAGACTCTCAGCAAGAGACTCTCCAGGCTTCTGTGGGAGACTGATGAACAATATGACTTGTTTTCACATACTGCATTAAAAATTTCATTTCTTGACAACATGCCAAATTTTTCAGGACTTCATCATATTAATTTGAATTTACAGAGCTGACTGAAGAAACTGAGGTCTGATAAAGATGTCAGGAAAAATATCAAGTAATTCTAAAGTTGTTTCTATTTAACACTTCAAATGTTAAATAAGGAAGAAACTATGTGATCTAAGACAGAACAGTCCTCATAGAAGTTATTAATGGACTATGAGATGTTTGTAATTATGCATATTTGTAAGCCTCTGATACAATATGTCTCCTATAAAAAGTCATTCCAGTATTCCATTAAACACAAAGCTGATTCTTGTAAAGGCAAAAGTTACAGCATTTGCTAGTAAGAGCAAGTCTTGGATTTTCAAACAGCCATTGCCTACCCCCACAGAAAGTGACTCGTGCTATAGTGTGTGTCATCCTGACCCCCTCCCTCAATGTCCATGGGAATACTTCCATTTACAAGAAGGGCAGCAAAGACAGGGACTGAACTCCTTGTTGCATGTCTGCAGCTTATCCTTCTGTGAATTAGTGCAGACCATTTGGGGGTGTTGGGAAGCTCCATTAATTATCTATCTATATGCAGATGATTCTGGTTAAGCTGAAAGTAGGGATATCCTGGATCCTCCAAGCTGACTGTCACTTCCTGTGGTTTAGCTGTTGGCCTCAAGTGATTAGAAGAGAAATTGTGAGGGCTGCCTCCATGGCAGAGAAGCCCAGTAACAGACACTTCAAAGATCTGCCACAACATTAAGGCATCAACCACAGTCTTTAACAGGAAAAAGGGTGTAAAGTTCAGTGGGACATAGCAAAACCAGGAGAATATGCAAAATGTGGAGTTGGGTTTCCTGTCTGGTTATGATCCCCAAACTTCTCCAGCTGAAGTGCATTCACTCTGATTATATCTACCTAGAAAATTTAATAGTCTTGAGGAATGAAATGTGAGCTGGATCTTGTGGGGTGAACCAAGATCAGATCAAAGGTCTCATCCTGCAAGAGCTTGAAGAATTTTTTTCTTGTCTTCCTTCTCCCTCTGAGACAAAGTGAATGCGAGAGCCCTTGAAACAGTGGAAGAGATGAAGGGCAAAAGGCTCAGGCAGGATAAAAGGAGCTCAGATGGGAGCTTAAGAGAGAAATCTGACCATTGCGAGAGAAGAAGGGTAAAGGTGAAGAAGATAATAAAGAAAAAAATTTTAAGAGTTTGCATTATGATGAAGATTCAGGAATATTTGGTGTTGGGGTAGACTGAGAGTAGCACTGTTCTCAAAAGATAGACTTGGTGTATGTAGCTGGAGACTGTGCAGGATAGTAGAGTGGATGGCACCATTAAACCACAGAGGGAATTTCATGCAGACCCCTGAAAACTTCTTCCCTTACTTCAGTGTATAGGAATAAAAAAGGTAAAGATGCATGCCCTGATCCACAGAAAAATGTTGGAGGGTGAGCAAGTGAGCACCACTAAGAGCAGAATCAGGCAGGTTTCCAATAAGTAAAATCAATTGGTAAAAAATAATCATGTGCAATTCAAGCTGGGAAAAGATATTGCTCTATTATATGCCTGCTAATAGGCTGTCTTTAGCATAAGCTCAGGAAAAGCTATGAATATTTCAGGTGAGAGGCACTGTTCATATACAGTTTTAGAAGACACAGTAAGCACTAGTGGCATCATGGCATGTGGCACATGTTACAGATCCAGCCCAGTGGGTAATAGAGGCTTTCTCTCTACATTATCTTGTCAAATGGCATTTTCAGTTTAAAAACACTACTACACTGGCATTTTCAAAGTTAACTGCTGCCCTATGCATTTGTGTTGTATTATAAAAGAGACACCAGTTTCATTTAAAATAGAGTTGAGTAACAATCTGATCACTGGCTTATCAGTAGCAGTCCCACATTGAATGCAGCTAGAAAAGGGAGAAAGAGAAAAAACCCCATCCCTGTCCGTTTGCTGATGAGCAGCTGACACATCAAGCTTTAAAAGCTCTGGTGTCTCCTGGTGACAAAATAGTGGCAAAGGATTTTGGTGGCCTCTCTCCAAAACACACAAACTCCTGGTGGTAGGATAACCAGTAAGCACATGGACATCCTTCCAGCAAAAATACTGGCATGCTTCTGTCGCTCTGGGCTTCAGTCAGGGGAAAATCTTTGTCACCAAAGCCACACCAGCTGTAACTGTCACTCAAATCTGAGTAAAACACGTGGGATTTCCTTGCAGAGTTATCCAAGAAACCGGACCCTGGGTTGTGTGTCATGTACCTTGTTCTGAAATGCAGATAGTGCCCTGGAGATCCAGATGCTCAGTTGGATACAGGCAGGAGGAAAGTGGGAGTTTTTTGCAATCTCAACTTTCCTCCATAGAGGTCCCCTAAAAAATCCCAAGCAGTTTTCCCTGGTACAAAGGACCCATTGGAATGGGGCACCTCCATGCAGTGACAGAGGGGTTGCATTGCCTCCATTTCACTCCCTTTAGCCCATCAGAAGGGGAGCATATGCAAACCAGAGTGAGGGAGGATGGTACCCTGGCTGAGAGCAAGCAGGTGGTGGGGTGCTCGGGTCCACAAGGATCCAGGGAGTGCTTTGGAGTCACTGGCTCCGGAGCAGACCTTCCTTCATGATGGAGATGGTTAAAAGAGTGTGGATAGCAACATAGTGTGGAAATCCTGAGAATGATGAGGTGCCTGATCTGTCACATACTTCTGCAGAAGGACTGCCAGGCTGCTGTGATATACATTGCTCTGTGTTTTAGGGAGGACATACTAATGGATGAGGCGTGGAAATGGGATCGGCTTCTCCTGTTGCTATGGCAGCTCTTCCTTACATAAACAAGCTTCTCAGGTTCTCATTCCTCACCAGGAGGATTCATGTTCCTGCTTACTTACCACATATTGGTATTTCAAGCTTTTCAGTAATTTGTATCTGCAGTGAGCTATGAAGCACTGTGTGAGGGCAATTGCTAAACTGGAGTAGTTGTTAGTTTGTCTACTTGTCCATCTGTGTGAGGATTTCCTGCACAGGAGTTCTCTGCTGTTGCTGTACTTTCTGTGAGTCTGCATGGCTTCCAGCATATGCAGATAGTCTGTGAATAAATGCTGCTATTCCACTTGTTAAAGAACAAAAACTTCTGTAGATCTTTGTCAGTCCTGGTTTTCCATTTTATTGATTTCATTGTGATACCACTGGCTTTCTCCATTAAATATACTTAATGAAGGTCCTGGGCATAAAAAAAGGAAAAATGTGCTAGCCCAGAAAACAGTTCAGCTCTTTCTATCATTGCTTGAGGACTGGAACAGCTGATGCTGTTTAGGGATGCTTGTCCATTCAAGGGCTTGAACTCTGCTGGAGTTTTCATGAGAGGCAAGAAGGGTGAGCAAGTCTGCAGCATCTCTCACAATCGTGCCGGGTACTAAGTAAATGCAATTGTGCACAAGATGGCAGTATTCTCCACAAAAAGGACCTTTCCTTCCTTCTCTTCAAAAGTCTGCCCGTTTTCTTTGAGACATAATCTGGCTTCAGTAAAATACCAATGGCAGCACTTGAGTTTTCAGTTCTTCTCTGTGAATATGCATGCCATTTGTACGTTCAAATGTGTCTCACTGCAGGCACGTGTGAACTTGTCCCACAGATTTCTAACAGCTCCAGTGAATGCACCTGACAGCACCTTGGTTTTTCTGCATTCTGGCCTGACTATTAGTGCATTTAAACCTAGTGTCTAGATGATTAACTTTGTAAAACTGTTAAGAAAAATAAATCTGCACCATGTTGGTTACAATAGCTGACAGTAAACACTTCTTATTCAGCCATCACCACAGATCCAGATGTCTTGTCCACAAAAACATCACATCTAACCAGTCTCCAGAGAGCACCTGGATCCAAATCCAGAAGACTGAGGTGTGAGCTTAACCTGTCAGTAGCAAGGGAGGCACATCCCACTGTGTGAGACATGTGAAAGTGTTCACAGGACTGCAAGTTCCTTGTTGCTGTTCCTGTCTGAGGTAAGATCATTTCCATGCCTTTCTCTAGTATCATCTACACTCCTCTGGAGAAACACCTGCAATAAATAGATTGCTTTCACTGTGTGAGCTGCATGGATTATGCATTAGGACTCACATGAATTACAGAGTAGAGAGCACCATGGACCAGGAGTGGATACTTCTAGACTGAGAAAACCATCTTGACTTAAGAATCTGAGGGCTAGTAGTGCTAAGAAAGACCCAGAAACTTAAAAATGACAAAAAAAGTTGTATTGAATAATGGTTTTGATTGTAAAGAACATTCATAAATAGCAATCCAAATTGATCAGGTGAACATATGAGAGTCCCTTCAGGGATCTTCGATTTTCTGATCAGACTCAGAAGAGCCCCTGGCTTGGCATTGCAGGTACCAGTCAGGATGGGTGGCTGGCACCCTGGTGGAGAGACGCCCTGGTAGGAGGCATGAGAACACCTTCCCAGTCCCTGTGGGCATTGGCCCCCCCAGCAGGCACTGGTGTGGGGCAGCAGCCCTCTCTGGGCCCCCCGGTAGCTGAGCCACCCACGAGGATGTTGCCACACAGCAGCCACTGCTGCCTGTCCCGCTGCGGCTCTGCTCCCTGGGGGAGCATATGGAGGCACTGGAGAGGACTTCTCAGGAGAGCAGCAGAATCTGCCATCTCCTCCAGCAAAAACTTATTTCTAGTCTTGGTGAGGGCACATCATGGTAAAGTCTTGTGCATTGCTCAGTAAGTGAGGGTTGAGCACCCTCCACCTGCATGAACAGCAGTGCATAATCATTTGAGGAGCTTTTCAGAGTCTATCCCTCATGATCCTCAGACCAGGAGCAATTTTAGCCCTAATCTGATACCTCTTATGATGTTTTTTCTTAACTCTCTGCTACAAGTGGTGATTCAGCTGCTCTTCATGGGTTCACTTTCCTCTGATCTTTCTGAAGACACTTTTTTTCATAACAGTATTGCTTTGAAATTTTGTTTACAGATTAAGTCAAACTCCATTTTTTAGGGCTAAAGACCATCAAGTATGATGATGAGGGAGGAAGTGAAACCTGGACAGTTTAGAAATGAGAGCTTTACTCTGTCTAGGCACACTAAGAAACGGACAAAGAGAGCCCAACTAGAACTTCTGGAGCACACAGCATCCCATTAATAATGAGAGTGACAGGGTAAATGTCATATCTTACAGTCAAGGCAGGATGTGTGGTCTCAAGTCTTAGAATCTAATGCTGTGCTTTGCAGAGCTGTAGTGCTCTTCTGTGAGATTTCAGGATTCTGTGTCTTGGTTGTTTGTTTATTGCTTGGATTGTGGATAATCACTCAGAACAGAATTTAAAAAACATACATTTTACCAAGGTGTATGTCAGAGAAGGGAGACCAGGACACCACTTTTGATCATCCAACGGTCTCGTTTATTGAGCAGAGCTCTCTGCTTAAATACANTCTAATGCTGTGCTTTGCAGAGCTGTAGTGCTCTTCTGTGAGATTTCGGGATTCTGTGTCTTGGTTGTTTGTTTATTGCTTGGATTGTGGATAATCACTCAGAACAGAATTAAAAAAACATACATTTTACCAAGGTGTAGCTGAAGTTCCTTGAAATGGACTGTCCACTTCTCCTTTAGAGCCTGGCCCAAGCAGGATTCTGCAGTTTGGGTTTCTAAGCTTAGTTTTCTAATCTGCAGTTGGCACAGTTCACAATTTATGTTATTCACATGGAGCTGAAGGGCTCCCCAAGGGCATATGCATGGCATGGCTGTCCATAGTGGGTCAGGACATTTCTGGGTTTGAGTGTGTGCAGTGCCCATACAAGCCTATGGCCTGTGCCCACAGGCAGAGCACCCCATACATCTCTATTCCTGTAAGTGATTGACATTCAGTTATTAGAACCTCCATAGAGCTTTTCAAACCTTAAATAACCCAGCTTCATAATCACTCTGGGAGGTAATTAAGCTGCCTGGTTATCAACAGTAGAACTGAAATGTGGAGTTGGGATCTAAATTTTGGATGAGATATCCTTTTTTTCTGCAGGTCAGGTCACAAAACATGAATACAAGTAGTGTGGAGCAGGATTTCTGCTGCTATCATGTCTCAACATCAATACTGGAGTTAGATGTTTAGGAAGCTCCAATATCCCAGCCCTGTTCTCATAACATCTTCCCATAAGGCAGAATCCCAATGTATCTTGTTAGAAAAATGAACAGAACAGGATGTTTTATAAAATCTAAACTGTACCAAGATCATGGTAATTTGGAGAACATCACAGGCATGTTTCCATGTCTCAATGCACTGCTAGTGTCTCTCTTTGTATCAGGTTTTAGTATAATCTGTGATGGACTGAACTTTTTTTTTTTTTTTTTTTTTGCCATGGCAACCTCGCTATGGTGATTTCAGGGTTAGGGAGCTTTATATTTATCTTGACCAGCACGAAGAAGTCTGAGCCTCATTAACTGAGGAAGGTGGATGGATAGCATACGGAACACACCGCACACGAGACGGCGCTTCCCTTCCCAGGGCAGCTGGGTCACTCGTATGATCTACATGAGCTGCGGTTTTCCTTTTGGAAACACTGAGTTGCTAACTGTTCTCTCTGTCCCGAGGGAAGAAAATCCAGACAGATGGCTTCAGAGAAACCTTGCATCTTTAAGGGAAGATATCCTCCTGGAACAATAATTAATGCTGGTGGGATGTTTTTTTGGGGTTTTTTTTTTTGAGAAACTTGGAAAGAATTCAGTATCACCAGAGGGCATTAACACAGAGCCTTGCAGAGGACAGAAAAAGATAAAGAGGGAGAAAAATAGCTAGCACAAAGCAATGATCCTATTAAAATGACATTGAAGAATTCTATTAGTGCTCTTTGCCCCCTCGCCTGCTGCCTTCGAAGATTTGAGGCGAAACACAAGTCCTTGTCAGTCAGACAAAGCCTACTAATAATCTCTGCTAAAAGGTGACATTCACAAACTGCAGAGGGACACACAGGGCTCCAGGCTCTGGGCTGGCCACGTCAGGAGGCTGCTGGCAGACACCCGTATGGGGCTGTGGGTGCCAGCAGCCCAGGCTGGAGGCAGGGGGTGGTGGGCAGGCGTGGGTTTGGGCCACGAGGCTCAGCAGCTCTGCCTGTAACAGCGGGGCTGGGCAGCACCACCAACACTGTACTGTGCCTGTATTGTCCCCACAGGGAAGGAGGCTGGCATTATGCAGGCTTTATGTGGGGGCCCTGGAGCACGGGGCAAGTGGGGTGGACTTAGGTCTCATTTTACCACAGCTGAAACACCTTCCTATGCTGCTATGCAAGGGTCTCTGGTAAAACCTCATCCCTATTGAAATGGCACTGTTTGAGCTTTGGGTATTTCAAGTCTTACTGCTCATGAGAGTCGTTAGAACACACAAGTATAAGGGAAGAAAAGCTAGATCACAAGCTAGTCTTCTCACACAGAAGGAACAACTGCCTTGGATATGCTGCTTCGTTTGATACTGTGTGCTGTATCCCAGGGTTCTCCAAAACGGTGGTGACTTTGGGAACCAATGAAAACTGAGACTAAGGATTGCTCTCTATCAAAGATCACTGGGAAAACACAAGACCTCATTCCTCACTAGCAGCTAAAACTCCTTGTTTTAACCTCCTGAACCTGTTCTGCTAGTACATTTCAGCAAATATCTGTATGAGTATCTGCTGTATCTAGTGCAGCATGCACAGGATTGTTTTCTTTTTCTAGACATATTCAAATTAAGTTTTGATTTCTATTAATTTCCCTCTCTCTCGTTTTTTGTTTTTTTTTTTTTTTAGTAAGAAAGTCTGCTTGGATCAGGATCAAAGGGATAGTTTATTGCTCTTTGTGGAAAAGTAGATTCTCTGGAAATTCCTGAATGTAGCACAGAAAACTCATACCCCATCTTGTGTGTTTTACTCAGCAGAGATTAATGTCTCAGCTGGAGTACTTTGTGTAGCACTGGGCACTGCATCCCAGAGAGATACGGCCTAGCTGGAGTGAATCCAGAAGGGAGCTGCAGGAAGCATCAGAGGGCTTGAAATCATGACCTACCAGAAAGAATTACTCCATTTGGGTTGCTTTTCTGAAAGGAAAGAAGATTAAGGACGGGGGAAGGGAGAATGATAATATTCCTCAAATATGCAAAAGACTGCTGCTGAGAGAAGAGGAAAAATTTCTTCTCCCTTGTGAAAAGCAAAAGAAATAATGGGTTCATATTGCAGCAAGAATAACTTAAGTTAGGCATTATGCAAAAGCTTTCTAACAGGATGGAAAATGAAGCACTGGACAGGATCATCTGGGGAGACATGCCACAGATGCTACTGGCAGTCTTTGAAACCAAATTAAGTAACTATTCCTCTTGGACGAAGGAAAGGAACAGATGACTTTGGGAGTTATAGGCATTATAGTTAATATGACATTTTATAGGAAAGTAATTCACCTGGAAATTCAGCTACTGGTAAAGTGGCAAATTTAAAAAGAAAATGAAGTTTTTATTAATGCTTTTTTTGTGTCTTAGAAACTTTAAAAATTATCATTTCAAGATTTACTAGGCATATCATATTAAAACATTAAAAGGTAACACAAAAACAACAGCATGTGAAGGGGAGAGTTTGTATGTTTCAGTACTGGACTGCACTTGGCATCTCTGAGCCACTGACGTACCCAGGGGCACTTGGAGCAGTATAGCTCTCCAGAAAGCTCACCTCTTTCCAGATCATCCAAGTGAGGAAGGCAGATTTCCTGCCTTCTTCAGGGAGCCTGGCACTGCCAAAGGTGGTTTGGAGAGTATTACTGGGGCAATCCAGAAAGGAGAGTTACACCTGCTCTAAATGGTGGCTAAGCACTGAGCTGGAATGTCAGGATGGAAATGGAAAGAGATGATAAGAAGATTGCCAAGTTGGCCCCTGCAGCTGAAAACGCCCTGGCAAAAGTCCTCTCCTGCTTCTCTGCTGCGACCTCTCAATCACTCTTGCTACAGCCCTTGTAATGCTCTGCCAAATAAGATTATGCTCTAGCAGAGGGAGAATTTACACATTCCATAGGACTTCATGACATAGCAATTGATAAGGGCATGCCACTATATTAACTGGAAAAAAAAATCCATATCTATTAGGGGCTGGCTGGGTGAGAAAAGGAGAGTTACATCCTCCTGCTTGGTTTCAAGCCCAAGCAACCTTTGTCTGCGTGCAGGGAGAGTCTTCTTGCAAACCTTGTGCTTGTTAGAATTTAATTGCTTGCTGGTCGTGGTGCTGGCGAACTGGTGCAAATAGAGATGATCCCTCATTAATGCAGAAGCTTACAGGAGGCCAGATCCAAGGAATAATTGCAGCCGTGTCTAAACACTCCCTGGTCCAAGTTTCCTTAAACCAGGATGGCATTTTATTAACATATCTGAACAGAAGGAAAATTCAGCAATAAATCTGTCTGGTAACCGTTTCCTCACCCTCTGGATACTTCTCAAAGTAGGTCTTCTGAGTTTGTCTTAGAGGGGATTTGTGTCTTGGAACTGCGTAGAAATGCATTTGGAAACACATCACCAGACAAGAGGTCAAGGGGCCAACAGCCACTATTAATTGCCTTGCAGCCAGGCAGGAGAAGAAACTCTGCCCTTCAGCCTCGCTCGGATGGAGAGAGTGTAGCACAGCTGTAAAGAGCTGTCAGGGAAGGAGAAAGCTACACCTACCTTTTGCATTTTTATCCTTGTGTGGAGAAAAAAATGTAAAAAGCAAATGAAAAACTCCACTTGCAGAAAGATACACGTGGATTTCTTCTCTTCCTCTTCTGAAGCTGAACACGTCAGTCTTCTTTCGCACGCGACGCGAGCTGCATGTTGAGACACCTTGTGATTATAAACTCTCCTCAGCAAAATTACTGAGGGTCAAAGAATCTGGAGACTCGTGGGACGATGTGATTGGCAGGACAATTAGGTCTGGACTGTGTTCTTTCATTTCTACTGGAAACCTGGTGTAATTACAGCTCCTGCCTCTGGCCTGTGTGATGCCGGAGGTTGGATGAGGTGATCAGAATACTCTCTCTGGCTGTAAAATCTATTAACCTTGCTTTGCACTGCACATGGCTCAGGCACACAAAAATTCAATACCTGTCCACCATCTGAAAGCTCTCTTGTCAACGAGGGAGAAATAGAAGTACTGAGGAGAGCAGGGTTTCTCTCCCAGTTTTTTCCATTGAAATTGCTGGAAAGTAGCTCTCAGGTGAGGGAAGCAGGGCTATGTTTTGGAGGCTCTATGAAAAGATTTGGCAAAAGTGGGTCCCCCAGCTGGGGTGCACTGCAGACCTGCTTGGCAAGTGATGAACAGCTGAGGGAAACATGGGCCATAGGGATCCCCATGGTCGCTGAAGGTGCTGCTTCCTTATTTAAAGGGGATGGAAAAGGAAAATCTGGTGGAGGCCTGCTACCCTTTCTTATAAAAGGAAAGCTCTTGAGTACAGGAAAATAGGCTGTCCCAGAAACAGGCCAGAAAATCACCATACTCCAGAGACTGTAATCTTTATTTTTGCACATATAGGGCAGAAGGATTTTTTGCATGAGGATCCTACTTATTTACCAGCTTTCTGAGAGGGTAGTTTTTGGTTAGTGAGACTTTCTAGTTAATTTGGTAATCTGCCTTAATGAGTGAGAGATTCATCTGCCTTAAGTTTGCTATCTAAAGGCTAAAGTGTTTAAGCCTGAGCCAGACAGACTTTTACTGCCTTTGTAGGAAAACTAGAAGAAGAGATGGCAAAGACAGGTAAGACTACTGACCCTCTGGGGATGTCCATTTCCCTGCATCAGCTATACAGGGAGCCTGGGATGACCACTTTGGGCTTCAACAGCTAACTTGCAGGAATCCCAGCTCAGGTAAGATACGCAGTAGCCATCACAGCAAAACTATCATGCTTTTCACAGATGATATTAATGTCATTAGAGAAAAAAGTGCCACCAAGTAATCACTCCTTAGCTTAACTAGCTCCAAGCTATGAAGTCAGACAGCTCCAGCTGGAGGCCAAATCCAGCCTGTGGGCTGGCTCCATCTGTCTTATTTGCGCCTCTGCCGTGCCTGTGTGGTGGGCTGGGAGTGATGGGGAGCAGCTGTCTGTGCCCTGGGGGAGGTCCAGCAGTTCCTCATGTTTCTACTGCGCTTAAGTGCAGCCAAACCCCCGGCTCAGGGAGGTGCTGTGTACACATGGCTCGGGAGGGGAGTCTCCAAATGGGCATCTGGGCTCCAGGAACACAAAACAAAGCTTGGACCACCCTGTGAATTAAGTCATTCTTCTTGGCCAGAAAGAGACTTAAGAAAGTAAACATCTTGAAGCTTGTATTGCACAGCCCTTCTTTCAAAAGTCCAAATTAAGTGCTTGGATGTGCAGCCTGTGCTGAGAGGTAGCATTTGTGTGGTTGGGCACTTGCAATTTCCTTTGGAGGAATTTTCACAAAGAAAACAGGAGTTTGTGTTTTCTGACATTTGCTTTAACTAAAAGGCATTGTGAGGACTTTTACAGAATACCAATTAGACTCACAGGTTAGTGAGCGAGAGCTATGCACTGCATGTTGGCTGAGGTCACTGCACAGCAGGAAAAAGAATCAGAGCTATTCACAAACAGCCTATCCCAGAGCTGCAAATCTGATTTCTCCACTTTAGCTAGATTAGGGTTGTTAGCAGAAGTAGCATCTCTCCTTACATTCACTGATTCAGTTAGAAAAGAGTAGACTAACTGTTGGGCTGTGATCAAGGTCTGAAACAGAACCTGGCAACCAGAAGAAGGGCTTCTGCTCCCTGGGCTGTTTTTTATTTGTTTTTCCAGCAACATCAGACAATGTAGGAAGAAATATTACCTCACTATTAATAATGACTTACATTAATCTCTGACCATAACAGCTATTGCAACATTGCTCTTAGTTCCTATCATTATTCAACAATTGCAAGACTTAGAAGCCTCTAAAAATACTCTTTGTGCCTGTGTTTGTCAACAGCTTTATGTTCTCATGTTTGACAGGTGATACCTGTTCATGCCAGGGCCACTGGTGCCATGGTTGTGCTCTTGGGTCACCAGAGAAAACCTATTTGCCCTGTGCTGGCCTCAGGGAGAGCTGGGTGTTCCAGCAGGCCCAAGTATGGCTCATAGGTGAAGTTTTATCAAAGCAAAGCAATCCAATATCTCCTTTCCCTAACATTCCTCTGTCTTGAGAAAGCTGTAGAGCAAACCAAAGCCTTTCCCCCATAGGTACCACGCAACAAGCACACCTGCCTGGCAGTGGGTGGACACTCACAGCACAAAGCAAGAGGATAAGAGGGATTTCCTGAGGCAAATCCAGGACTTGCTCAGAGACAGACACCACCACTCTGAGCTATAGGAGGGACAGACCATCTCCCATGACTGTTTTCTGAGTAGACCATTGAAAGCATGAATGAGCAAGAGATCATTGTAACGTTATAGCACATCTTTTCAGTGGTGTGTAGCATGAAAAACCTATTTTCAAATGGCAGTAATATGTAGTGTTTAACAAAAATATATAAAGTAAAAAAAATCAAGGTAAATTGGAGCAATTTACTCTCAATTTTTACTCTTGTTACCTCTAATTCAGCAGACAGGTTTTCTTGCCCTCTCTCTGGTATGAAACAAAGGATATATCTGTAATAGTGATGGAGCTGTACAGAACAGAATTTAGCCACCTACACAGCCTTAATCAAACATCTTTCACTACTTGAAAGGGGAATTTATCCAAGTAACAGCTTTTAAATTGACCACACTAGTGTTTCTGGGATAAGCCCTCCATCATTTCTTGGTATTTGTCTCCATCTGTCACATTAACCTTCCTCTGATTTCTCTCCTAAATGTCAGTTCACCAGGGTCAGAGGCAGCCACAACGTGGCCAGGAGGGCCCTGAGGTGGTGCAGCTCTTTCCTTGTTACCTGATTTGGCACACGTTCATGTGGCAGCTGAGACTGATGCCCTTGAAACTCCCCCAGTTACTTTGTACCTTGAACAGAAAAACAGTGAAAAATGTCACTCTTCTTGATGGATATAGTTCTCTCACAGATGATCTAAGTCCCAATCCTGTAACTCCTCACCTGAGTGTATCACCACTCTCTTTACCATCTCTATTGCTCTACACCATAAACATGTAGGCAATGTCTGCACTGCAAACAAAAGAGGATTAGGTACCAAAGGCTGGTCCTAAAGCCCAATGGCTTATTGGGTACAGCTCCTGCATAAATACATAGTTCCCATGCTGAAAGACTACTTACTTCAGCTTACAGAAGCTGAAGGACAGAGTAGCTGCTGTCTTTTCTAAATTTCAGTCCATGCAGTCCGTAGCTCTAGTAAATTGTTTGAAGATGTAGTTGCTCTACTGAGGTTGATATGAAGCATAGTGTATGGGTGTAGCATATAGCATGAAACTTCTCATCAAACTCATTATTAAAAGAGCAGATTTTCATGCTAGGAAGAGTTCATCCTCAATTAATGGTAGTGTTGTCTCAAAGCAATATTTGGGAAGTACATACAGGCACGTGCATGTGCATGCACACACCACCTTGTTCATGACCTGCTCCTCCTTCTTAATTTCTCTGGTCACTACATGTAAAATGGAATCCCTATTTCTTTAAATAACTCATTTCTTCCTCTTTCAATGAACTTACGCATGCTCTTTGAACTTCAAGGTAGAAAAATCAAAAGCAGTCACTGTGTCTCTTCGGAGTTCTTGACCTACTTAGTACTGATCAGTTCTCATCTACAGAAATGTGGAAACCGTGTCAGAAGGATTTACACAATAAGATGTTAAGAATGTTTCTTCTTTTAACTTTATGCATTTCAAGGAAGGCAACCTGAATGCAATATGCACAATCTTTAGATACAATTGTAGGAAAAATGTCCATGTCAACAGATAATGTAAAAGATCCTCTGTGAGCTCAACAGGCAATTTGAATGAGTTGTCTTATGTAATTCAAAAAAGAGTCTCTGAGTTCTTTCATGTTGGCAGTAAAATCTGAATTATTGTAGAGTGATTTTGTTGGCAGAAAAAGGGGAAATTTGAAAACTTGGGGAAAGGAGGTAAAGCAAAATATTTTCCCACTTGAGGATGAAGTTCCACTAATCAGTCACTGATCAATGGCATGAGATAAAGGCTCATCATAAAAAGTAATTATCCATTATAAACAGAGGAATTAATATTTTAAAAATGTTGCTGAATAATCAAAGATCTGGTTAGGTACTGGTTACACCACCCATCCCTCAACCCGTCAAATGCCCATTGATTAAATCAGCAGTCCAGGACACTGCTATGCAAAGATCAGGACAAATTAGGTTTCATTGTGAGATAGCCCTTGAACTCTCCTTTAAACAAAGAAGGAAAACTAGTTACCTTCACAGCCTTGTTCTGTCCCCTCTCCTCATCCTATGCCTGTGACTTCCTTAGCAATAGGGATTTCTAACCCTGGCAGACTCTGAGGATCACATTTAGGAATGCAACTCAGTAGGAAATGACAGTCATCCCAAACTTTGGCATGGTGAATATAACAACTTCCTGAAGAAGAAGCATCCCGCAAGAATCAGAAAGAGTTGTAATTAATGTCTGCAGGGGCTTTTCTTGGTGTCATTAGGGGTCAGCTGCATGATTGTCACTGTGCTCTCAGACACAAGCTGGTCACATCTGTCAGTGCTGGTCATTCCTGTAAGGCCCACTGGGTTCTGTGCTAAAACATACAACAAACAACACATTGTCCACTTGTTGCTTGGAAATGCCCTTGTTCCTGGCAGCAAACGCTTCTCTACTTGGATAAGTGTAGAGTGTATTGAACACTGCTATTAAAACACCACCAGCTTTTTAGAGTACAAAAGATTTAGGTTTTGACATATCCATTAAGAGGTTCAGTATCTTTTTGTGCAAGTATCTCTGTGACCACGTGTGTGTTGTATTCAAGTACGCACGTGCCTGTGAGCTTTTTCACAAGCCTTTACTGTAGAAAGTGAACACCTGCATCTCTGTGTTCAGTACTTTGTGGGGACAAAAGCAAGGCAAGCCTGCATCATCATTGTAATGCCTCCAGTTCAAGGGCAGAGCTTTTCTCAAACTGTATTGGAAAAAGTCTGCCTTTAAGAGAAAAACTGATTCAAAGGATGTTGGATCCTTCAGTGGCAATTGAGTTAAAGCTACAGTGGCATCAGCATTGTCAGACAAGTGAGCGACACCAAATGCTCCCCTCAGCCCCACACCTTCTGTTCCCAGAGCTGCTACTGAGGCTTGATTTGGATCTTGCTCCTTTCTGCAATGTTTTTCTCCAATTTGGATGTGAAATGCAGGGATGAGAGGTCTATACCATGCTTACTGAGTTGTTTGTCGTGAGCTCCTTCAGGCTGGGGGAGGTGGACGCCATGCTAGGAATAGAGGTGTGTGACCCAGGCTGACCTCCCTCCCAGCTGGCATGATGCCCTCTCCTGCCCTTCAGGCAGTCTGCTCAGCCACCTCCTGGATAGACCACGAGCTGCTTCTTTGGAAGGAAAAAGGATGTGATAGGCATCTTCCATTTAAACCTGGCTTGTGGAAATGATGCTTGTCATCATGGTGTTCTAAATACAGATGGACACATTTCCATGCATGCAGATGAATGCATCACACCTCTGTGTTGTTCTGAGCACAGCCATTAAAGTAAGGGGAGTCGGAGACATACTCAACACTACGTGTTAAAGCTACAGCCTGCTAGAGCCATCTCCTCTCCATTTTGTGCATGTACCAGCAGTAACCAGGTAACAGTAAACTGATTTACATTCCAGGGAGATTATCCACAGTGATGTGCTCCATTAAATGGGCGGACGGTGGCTTACATTTCATAATCCGTTGTGACATACTGGAAATGAAAGTGACAAAAATTATAGATAGCTCTTTGGCTGAAGATGTGAAAGAAAAGGCATGGAGAAGAGAGGCCCAGAGGCTTTTGCAAAATGCCAAGCCAGGCTGTGACATGCCGGCTCATGGGTCAGGTGCAAAGGGCTGCAGTAAATGGGGCTACATCAGGCTGCTGACCTGTCAAGTGGGGTTCCATCTCAGGCCCAGTTCTCTTCAACATCTTCATAAATTCTTGGACGCAGAGCTCAAAGGGTTACTAAGTATGCCTATGATACAATACTGGGAGGAGCTGTCGATTCACTCCAGGACAGAGAGAATCTGCAGAGAGACCTCTGCAAATCAGACAAATTAGAGGGGTGGCCAATCATCAGCCACATGAAATGTAACAATGACAGGTGCCAGATTCTGCTCCTGGGATGGGGCAACCCTGAATGCACAGCCAGACNGCCACAATGTAAGAAGGATATAAGGCTGTTAGAGAGTGTCAAAGGAGGGCTGTGGAGATCGTGAAGGACCTGGAGGGGAAGCCACATGAGGAGTGGCTGAGGTCAGTTTGTTTGTTCAGTCTGGAGGAGAGGAGACTGAGGGGAGATTTCATTACAGTCTTAAGTGGTGAAAGGGGGAAGTACAGACACTGATCTCTTCCCTCTGGGGCCAGTGACCGGACCCAAAAGAAGNGGGCAGTTTTAGGTGCCACAATGTAAGAAGGATATAAGGCTGTTAGAGAGTGTCAAAGGAGGGCTGTGGAGATGGTGAAGGACCTGGAGGGGAAGCTACATGAGGGGTGGCTGAGGTCAGTTTGTTTGTTCAGCCCGGAGGAGAGGAGACTGAGGGGAGATTTCATTACAGTCTTAAGTGGGGAAAGGGGGAAGTACAGACACTGATCTCTTCCCTCTGGGGCCAGTGACCGGACCCAAGAGAAGGGCCTGAAGTTGTGTCAGAGGAGGTTCAGGGTGAATGTTAAAAATGTTTTTTCGCTCAGAGTNGTGTCAAAGGAGGGCTGTGGAGATGGTGAAGGACCTGGAGGGGAAGCTACATGAGGGGTGGCTGAGGTCAGTTTGTTTGTTCAGCCCGGAGGAGAGGAGACTGAGGGGAGATTTCATTACAGTCCTAAGTGGTGAAAGGGGGAAGTACAGACACTGATCTCTTCCCTCTGGGGCCAGTGACCGGACCCAAAAGAAGGGCCTGAAGTTGTCTCAGAGGAGGTTCAGGGTGAATGTTAAAAATGTTTTTTCGCTCAGAGTGTGGTTGGGCATTGGAACAGCTCCCAAGGGAAGTGGTCATGGCACCAAGCCTGAGAGAGGTAAAAAACTTTGGGACAAGGCTCTCAGGAACATGATGTGACTCTTGGGGATGGTTCTGTGCAGGGGCAGGAGGTTGGACTTGATGACCCTTGTGGGTTCCTTCCAACTCAGTATGCTCTATGATTCTGTGAGTGCTCCCATTTCCACTCAAGAGCTGTGAAAGGAGGACACTGAGCCCCTCAGAGGAGGGCAGGATGAAGCTCCCATTTGGAAAGGAAATGTTTATTTCTTTACAAGTATCATCTCCTGTGACTCAAAGAACATTAAATCAAGTGCAAACTTTGAATTTGTTACTTTTCTGGTTTTTGTGAAGGAACATCTATGAATGTGTGTACGTAGGTGTTTATTTGAGGATTTTGCTCAACGTAGGCTTAGTTTGGAAAACAAGACATTACTGACCCCACAGATCATGAGGGCTAGCAATGAAGACGGCAATGCATGGAACAAATAGAAATTGTGAAAAGAAGCTCGGATGCCTGAAATTTTTATTAGACTGCATTTTTTTAAGCCACAGGACACTTGAATACAAATAAATACTCAAACTGGGTCAGCTCACAACCATTCAACAATTCCATATCTTTCTTTGATGACTGCTCCTTGGGTCACAGATTCTAAGGCTCCACAGATAAATAAATAAATAAATAGGGCCATCCTTTGTGTCTCCATGTTTCTAATATCACTAGTGGGCACTCTAGGCTTTAGGGGTTTCTGGAAGAGCCGTGGTTGAATCCAGGGACACCTGTAAAATCGTTTTATTCAACATTAGCATTCCTAAAAAGAGACTTAAATCAGCCACACGTCAAGACAGCCTTTAAAATCAGAAACATAAAAATAAATCCCTACAGACTTGCCTTAAAAGATAGCTCTGAACTCAACAGCTCTGAAGTCTAATAAGTGCAATATAAACATCTTTTGAGCAAAACATACTGCTGAAAAGAATGTTTATTGTGTTACAAAAATCAATACAATCTGCAGGGACTGAATCAAATCACTGTACTGTCTACCCTCTGATTCATTTTGCTTTCATGAGTAAGGGATGCTAGGATGAAATGGAATATGCATGTGTCTGGAATGGTTGGGATATACATGATGAGAAATATAATCACTTTTTTCCTGCTTAGAATCTAACAGTGACATATGCTTTACACTGCTTTCATTAATGTATCAAGATGTTTTCATCACATGGTGAAAACCACTAATTCATGAAAATGCAGATTAGATGCCACAACCCCTAAACTAGCAGAGAACCTTTCACTTAGGTATAATTATGAAATACTACCATCACCCAGTCTTCTGCTGGCATGCAGGATTTGCTGTCATCATTCACACATGTATTTTTGTGTGAGTTAGACTTGCAGCTCATATTTTCAAAGCATTTGTGTCAGTCTCTGAGCTCTGTTGCTTTAAAGTAAATATATAACTGCATGAAAAAGATTGGCAGTGTCACAGAAGCATCTCTTTATTCTAAAGTGGAGATGAGTCAAGCAAAAATTAAATTGTAATGAAGTACTGCCCATCTTACATGCAACTATCAGCCCCTTACTTGCTAGGACTGAGATAGATATCTACTTTTTACAGTGTTTTGAACATTAATCTTTTGAGTTTGTCATACAGAAAATGAGTAAACTGAGTATTGTAAGACCAGTCTTGGCCCCATGAGGGATATCCCTACTAGAGATACGTCTCCAGGAGAAAGCAAGCAAGTCCTGAGAAGGCTCTGATCATCCTTGGAGCTGCAGGAGTTTAGTGCTTAGTTCAGTGCCCCCTGAGACACAGCAAGCTGAAGGTTTCATACTTGGTGCTGGGTTACGATGGCCACTTTTGCTTTCATTCACAACATCACACACCTGGCTGCTCTAGAGCACAGGCAAAGCAAGGCTGCTTCTGCCTACAAAGTGTTGTGGGCATATTCTAGTCACTGTTTCCCAGGTCTTAAACAAATGAAGTGCACACGCATGGAGAAGAGGGGGTGGGAGGGTTGCGGTCATGGCACTGGACCAAATCTGCATTTTTCTGTGCAGCCTTGGTATTTCCTACTATTTCCTTTTACTCCCACCTTAACTCCCCTTCTGAGAAGCTGGAATAAAGATTCTGGCTTTTATATTGTACAAGGTTGGCTTTCTATACAGTCATGACTGGTTTGCATGGTAAACTGGTGTTGAGGGACCACACAAGTACCAAGCCAGAAGGAGAGGGAGCAAACCAGAGAGGTTGAAATGTTAGACAATGTATTGCAATAACAGAGGTGTTTGTTTGATTGGGTTTTTTTTGTTTGTTTGTTGGGTTTTTTTCTGGACTGGGGAATTTATAAAAGGACAGCAAAGCAATGGCAATCTGCTTGTCACATCACAGCCCATTGCAGCCCTCCCTCTCTCCTGCGCTGTCACTGTGCACCCACTGAATGAATAGGCAAACCCAACTTCATTTCAGCTTCGGACAAGGACTGTCAGTCACTTCTGACAACAACCATTTGGTGCCCGTTTTTAGCAAGATTTTAACAGATCAATCTCTATCTGGTGGTTCAAAGAAGCAGTTCCATCTGCGTGCTGCTTCGTACTTGCAAATGCCGTGCTTGATCTTTAAACGTATCATTGTTCTGAGTCACCAGCTGCTTCTGTTTTAATGTAGGTGATCTGATTCACCAAAGTTAATAATATAAATGGGGAAAATTAAGTTCCTATTTCTATGAAAGCATAAATGCTATCTGAGATGATGACATTTACGATTCACTGAAAAATATGATTTGTTTTATATGCAGTTGTTGAGCTGCCAAGGAGGTGTTTTTTTTTTTTTTATTTCTAGCAATTTAAGATTCTCTGTAAAGTAGATGATTTAAGACAGGCAGAAGATGCCTTTTCCTCACTGATCCATTATGCCTGCCTTTTCTCTTACTCTTGCTCTAGAACAGGTGAAGAAGCAGCACTGGTTACAAATCACTGGGTAAATGTACACAGCTCATTTTTCTTTGTAATATGAGGGAGGGAGAAGAAATCCTTATAAAACACAGGCCATTAAAAAAAAAGGAGCAGACAATTCTATCATGATGGATAACACTTACACAATTAAATAAAAATACACTAGCGATAGCAAAGAGCAGAGCACATTTCATTTTTATCTGGAGTGTCACTCTCCTAATGGTTTCTGTCACAAAACCTAACCAAAACAAATCTTTGAAGCAGACTAAGTCTCAGATTTCAGGGATGCAGAGTTCTGCCAGGTGGTTCAGAAAAGTAGGTCAGTGGGTCATTAATGCAAACCTGACAGGAAATAAACCCTGACCTGCTGAAAAGGAAGAGGTTTAACACAGTCGTCCATTCGATACACTCCGCACATATCATTTTCTCTAAATAGGCATTGTAGTTCAAGCACTGCAAGCCAAAATGCAGATCTGAGGACGTCTCAGAGATTGAAATACCTTCATCCTCTCATATTGTGTGGCCCTGACAAACCACATTACATAGATGTGGAGCTTTCTCACTCAAAGAACGACATATATTACAATTTCTGTGTGCCTGAGTCTACTGCAAATAATTTTCAGAAACTCTTATGGTCTTATTCTGTTACTGACCAAGTCACTTACTGCTTAAAATGTTTTTCATTTTTTCTATGTCCTTCTAAAGGCCTGGAGTATTTTTGACTTTTCATTTTCCAAGAAGATATGATAGAATGTTGGGAATTTCCACTTGTGGCCTTGCACTTAGCTGCTTTGTGGGTTTCCCCTTGAGGGAACATGTGATGGGGAGGGAAAATAAGTCCTGTTCCCTTGGGCATGTGGGGAGGATGCCATCCTAAGCTTCTCAGTACCCTGCAGGCAAACCTTCTCCATCCTTGTGTCCCTGCCTGCTGCTTGTCCAATCCCTTTTGCCTCCTCTGGCCACCCCAAAGGAGACCCACTTATGGCAGCCTTTGCCTTCAGGATTTCTGAACCTATTCCTTTTTACTTGGTTTACCTTTCTTTGTACAGACCCAAGAGTTTTTTTTTCTCAAACAAAACTGGGTGTTTTACTTATTTTTCTCTTCTGATCAAGGAATCAAGTGCTTTGGTATTTTTGGTTTGTCATTTGTTTGGGTTTTTTCCACATTGTTAACTTAATCAGAATTTCTTGCTTTGTGCTACTTTATTTCGGCACCAAGTTTTTCCATCTCTCTTACCTTTCTTCTGGCATCAGCTTTTTGTTTCCCCTCACCTTGAAAAGCCCATTTTAGGAAATTCACAGTCAGTGGTTAAGTAACCTGCTGCACCTTGGAAATCCTTCATGATACAGAATCCTTCTCAGAAACATCTGACAAACAGAAATCCTTCAGTGGTTGGAGGTATCAAAAAATACATATAGGCAAGCACAGAAATTTGGAGTTAAGATTATTCTTTTCTATCTTTCATACAATAATTTCCTTGCACTTGTTCAACTCTCCTTTTGGCTGGCATTGTATCTTTTCTGGGCAGCTTGAAAACCTAAATGAAGATATGCCATAATAAAAAAACCCACACCAAGACAGACACATCCTATATATTGTCCTGCCTGCTTTAGGCTAAACTTTTCTGAAATGACAAGTGAGACAATAAACCAAATGGTGCATGCAGCAACAGCAGGTCCCTGTATACATTAAAGCAGTGCAGAACATCTCCACTCAGTGTCAAGGTGGTTCTGGGTGCCTGCTGAGATCACGGACCTGAAAGCCTCCTACTGGCCAGGAGTGATCCTTTGAAGGGCTAAATAATCCACCTGGCTCTGAGAGCACACCTACAGCAGGAGCAGGAAGGGAGGCCAAGCCTCCTGGTTCCATGCATAGCCCTCAGTGCTGGATTTCACTGCAGGTAATTGCTTTTGTATGTCTTGAAAGAGGTGTGTAATAAACTAGTGGGTACCTACATGTCATAGATTCTGGTTTGAATCCAAATAAAGTAAACAATTGTTTCTAATTGTGATTTCAATCATTAACAGAAAATGGCTAATCCTTTTTGCTGCTTGTTTTAACTTACTACTTTCAGAATATTTCTCTACAAGAAAGCTTGTAATCAATAATTGAAGTGCTTTTTTATTTTTTTTTCAACACTAGAAGGTGAACAAATCCACATCAAATTATCTGTGCGGTTATGATTTACAAACATTTATTCAGATCCTTAATTTGTGAGTTACTTAATTTTGAAATGCCAAACAAAGCATCTCTTATTTATTAGATGATTATTCCTTCTTACTTACAATTTAAATGAAAATGGAATTAATTAAAAGATGTGAAATCAATGCTTTGTTATTGTTTGAATCAGCTCAGCAAAGCTAACTTAGATGCACTGTGTTCCCTAAAGTGAACATTCTACAGCATTTTAAGCAACTAAGAACCTTTAATAAACAGAGGAGGTAGCATTTCTGTTTGTCTAATTAAGCTGATTATTTATGGCCACCTGCCTTTTGATTATCTTAGAGCTAGTAATTTTTATCCTTTCACATTAGTTTTTACTCACTAGGAATGTTTTTAGTTTTTAAGTGAGTACTTGGCTGTCAATTTAAATGACCTAGTCCTCGACCAGAGCCACTTGAAAAAAACGTAAAGCAGAAAATGTTACATTTGTATTTACAGTAGAAGTTATCTCTGATTAAAAAAATTGTTTGTGACTGTAGCAAACCCTATTTACAAGTGTTTACTAATAAACTTTCCCTAGTTGAAGGGTGTCTTTTTTTTAAACCATGGCTGCAATCACAGTTTGTTACTTTTATTGTAATTTATGTTATTCTAACAAATAAATTTAAATTTTCCATTATGTTCCCATATTTTACATTTTGGTTTTTAGCAATTATTGTTTTAAAGAGAAAAAATACAATTTCATTTCAACTGTAACATACAGGTTTTTAATGAAAATATCAATAGATTCAAATCAGTACAGCAAGTTGATTACACCAACAAAACATATTCAACATTTCTGTTGCCACATATGTCTACCTATTTTATGCAGTAATGACTTGAAAGCATAATTGTATTAATTACCTCTCTAACAGTTGAAAGTACTTCAGATATATTTTGTTGAAGAAGGGACATACTGAGTGCAGTCTAATTCCTACTTAAACCCAGAGTTTAAGTCCTACTAGAAATTGGATAAAACAAAGAATTTGCCGGGTATTTTGTTAAGTCAAGAGCCAGAAGAGAGACACCCAACAATTTAAAGAGATTAAGGATCATTCCAGAAAGTATTTGACATCTCCAGGTAACTATGAAAGCAGTTACATGAAAGTATAAATTAAGTATAAAGCAATTATAGTGTAAAGTAATTATGAAAAATAGATGTTGGAGTAGTCAAACAAAAATTAAGTCTTTGTTCTCACTAACGGGTCAGAGTGCAAAGCAGTAACAATGGCAGAATGAGGTGTGCTTGGGTGCTGTGGTTGGACTTGTCCTCTTGGCTTTAGAGGTCACCCCAGACTGCAGGTGCCAGCTCACTCCTCCAGTGCCATGCACAGGTAGGCAGGGCTATGTGGGAATTTTCCAATGCCCAAGCTCCAGGCTGTCATCCTGCCCCCAAGTACCCACCCAGACCACCTCCTCTACTGCCTTTCCTCTGGGGACTCTTGAGGACAGATCCTCCCGGGTTGGAACGGCCCCGTCTCGATGGAGCTGACAATGATTTACACCAGCTCAGAACCTGTCCTCAGCACATACCCTACTAGTTTGTGTAAGGCAGCGTGGGTTACACAGCGGGAATTAGCTTTGAAATTAATTTCTAAAACAATGCATTTAACATATGAAAGCCTGGGAATCCAAAATGGAAGTTTTTACATACTTGGCATTCAATTGTAAGCTGGCAGTGACAGCTTTCATCCTACAGAAAACATTTTTTATCTCATGAAAGTTGAAAATAGCTTTGTGCTATACCGGTGCCTCTCGCTAAGATGGGGCTTTTCATCCGTGACCTACTTTGCTTTCCGCACAATGTACCTAATGAGTAATAATGACTTCGGAAAGGGCAGCGCTGGAGAAGGCGAAGTAACAACGCCTTAAGATGCTGTCTGTGAAAACATCAAACAGAATATTTTTCATTAGGCTGAATAAAGGAATCTGGTTAAAGTACGCATGAATTTAAGAATTAAACAACGCTGGGCTGCCGGCTGCGGGCTCTCGGCGCCGGGCTCCGCGCTGTGACAGCCCGCGGGCACCGCGCTGCGGGACCGGCCCGGCCGGGGACAGGGGGACCCCGCGGTGGGACGAGCGTCCGGGAGCCACGGGTGGTTGGGATACCAAGCTCCACCCTCACTTGCTGAGCTGCTTTATCTTCTGCTGGCCCAGCATGGCCCAGTCCCCCGATAAATTTGTCCATGAGCTCTTCTGCAGGCCCCGTTTACCTTCCACCACCCTCCAGCTGAGAGCCAGAGCTCCATGAGAGCCTCGTCCCTCCTTCCTCCGCAGTGGGGCTGATGCCAGGTCCCGCTTCTCCAGCCCTCCTTGTCTCTCTGAGTTTCCTTCCCTTTGCAAACTCCCAGCCCACAAACAACCCCTCCACTCGCAGAGGGTGAAGCTCTGTCTCTTCTCACCCTCCCTGCCCTGTTTGTACTCCAGCTTCCTAGATGAAGCTCATTTTCATTGCAGAAATCTTGTTTAGACAAAGAAGGTAAAATACTACTTTTATTACTTTTACTATTAAAATTTTTCTTGCTTTTTAGACTGAAGTACTTTGATTTTTCAGGAATAGAAAAAAAATATTTTTATCTTCTGGGGTGATTGAAAATGTTAGATTGCAAAGGTCATTTATTTTGTTCTTCTCAGGTGACCTGAGAATATTCTTGACTGTAGAAATATTCCTTGTGAAACTGTGTAGAAGGAAAAAGATTTTATATATCAAAAATGCATGCAAGTCTCCATTTCAAAAATCCATGCAAGCCACAACACTGTATCATTTTTCTTTCTTTCTGTCAGCAGATGCCTTTGAGTTTTCTCACCAGGCTGACTTTGAATTGTATTTTGCTTCTTTGCCCATGGAGCATAATCAGAAACCTGGGAAGATTGCATGAAAAGCACAAAATGCCTCCCTGAACAATGAAGAGTAAATAAAGGAGGCCAAATGCCAGGCAGCAGAGAGGAGAGATGAAGTGCAGAAGGAAGATGAGTTGTGAGTTTGCTGCTGCAGGCAAGGAGAGGACACAGAGGCTCCTCAGCCTCTGACCCTGCCTCGAGAAAAAGATTCCCGCTTCAGGCACAGCTCAAGACGAAGGTTGATCTGAGGAATTCAACTTTGAGGTGATCAGCAGGTCCAGACTTAAGAACAAATTCAATCTCATAGCAATTAGCATAAACTGGTCCTGAGGACCAACACTGAAAGCCACGAAAGCCATGAGAAGGACAGCTGACTTCCCTCACAATATGTCTAGTAGTATAAAGAAGTACTAAGCTGCTGATATTCTCAATGTTCACAGTAGCTGCAAGGCCCCTTTATAATACTGACATGATCTGAAGGGGCGTTTGTTTAAGTGAAAACCATATCCAGTGCCTTAAGTAGGTCAAGTTCAAAGCCTAGTCAATATTTGAAAAATCTGTGCAAGTTAAAGAGGCAATGAGAAAAATTAGCATGTGAGCTCACTAGAGCTTTTCTTCCCAACTGCACTTTACATGGAGAAAATGAGGACAGTACACAATGAATTGATATTTGTGTCCCAAATACCCAACTCCTTCTCCAATTTTCCATAGGAAAAAAACAAGAAATAATTCAGACACTCTTTTTCTGAGCTCTTACTTGATCATCCTTTTTTCTAAATTGGGAAATGGAAACTTTGATTTCTCATTGTAACTTTGCCAGAAAAATCAAGAGCTAAAAGTGAGTTTTGTGTAACTTAATTCCCAAACTTTTACCGTACAGCCTAATTACAATATATCACTGAAACTTAGAAAATCTGGATAGCAGATCTATACACCACAAAATATAGACTATGGATGACAGGAGAAGCCTTTCAAAACAATAGCTAAAATTGTTTCCTCATTTACAAAAAGCTGAAATGGAAGAGTGATCTAAGGGATGTGGGGAATGCCAGGGCAGGGAAGGAAAGGAAAGAGGAAGGACAGGTCACACCAGCTCGGCCCAGTGGCATTTAGGCATAGTTATTTCTTATGTTCCTCTTTAGCCAGTGCACTTACAGAGAGCAGCTCAGAGCAGATGTTGTGAGTCATTTTTTGGCAGAGACCCTGGATGAGCTACACTGGTATTTCAGTTCAGATCAGGAGTGCACTTCAGGAGGGACTATCCCAATTGTCCCAAATTAAAACACTGTTTTTTTAAGGCAGAGCAACTCTTAGCTTCCAGATGAAACTGAGAGAGGCACTCCAGGGGGGCACTCATAGGACAGGTACAGCCACAAAAGCATCCATGCTTGGCTCACAGGTCTGACCAGGCCACATCTGAGATAAAATTGTTAAATTTGGAGAAGTGGCCTCCAAACTGACTGCTTTACTCTGTAGGCCCATATTTGTGGGTCCACAGAACATTTTACCATAGCTGCAACTCCTGTCCTTGCCACGCAGGGAGGCTCAAGGAGCTCCTATCTCAAGCAGCAGAGTTCAACACCCAGAGGTGGCCGGTGCAAACATCCCTCAGTGAAACTTCCAGCTGCAGCTGCTCTGACAGCCTGCACGCTCCCAGAGGGACATGCTGCTGCAGGGACAGGTCTGAGCATGCAAGCTGAAACTGCATGTGAGCTCTGGCGTGTTCCAAAGGGGCTTGAGGAGCCACAAACACTTCCCCACCTCCATCACACTTAAACTTTCAGGTTTGCTGAAAATTAATATATGGAGTCAACGCAAAAACTTGTGGGTTAGTCTCCTGGTCATTGCAAGCATGTTTTCATGATTCACCAGAGTACAGAACTCTGACCAAGAGGGGGTGACCAAGGGCCTTAGTCATGAAGGGTTTCTGAAGCAGGTTCATGATTTTGAGACCAATGAATAGAGAGGAAGATGGAAAGCAAGCAAGATACCATGTGGAAAGACAGCATAGTTATTTAATGGGTGCTGTTTTGCAAAGCTACACAAAATTTGGAATCTGTGAGGTTAAATGATAAAATTTCCACTGTTGTGAGAAGGCCCAGAATCTTTGTGAATCTAGGGTTGTTAGCCCAGAGATTTTCACCAGTATTTGATCCAAATAAACCAGCAGACTGAAAAATAAAACCAGACTGAAGTAGAGTTCCGCATTTGTGCAAGCAGCGACTCAATAAAATGAACATAAATTTCAAACAATATTACAATATTTAGTTATTTCAGGTTTATTTTATTCTTATGGGAACTTAATAGGGCTTAGCTATGCATTTCTATGTTCAGTTGTAATTCTAGCTGTAACACCAATTTCATAACTGAGTTTAGCCAAGAAAATGAACTAACCTCAAATTGCAACAGCAGTTTTAAGTTAATGGTCTTGCTTATGTTTCTAAAAATACTTTGGATATGAGACATGGCAAATAATATTTTGCTATGGCAAAGAGGAGAGAGAGATAAATACAGAGACATACATTACTTTTCTTAAATTTTACATTAACTATATAATGATTTTGTCAGTGCAGCAGCATGAACAATGAGTTATAGTAAAAGGGACACAAGTGGCAGTCTTTATGTAAGTTTGAAACATACTTCCTTCTTTCCAAAGAAAAACATGGTGTCAGTACAGTTAAATAATTGTACAGTTTTTTAAAGTTCACTGTACTTTTCCATACACAAATACATACAAGTGCTGTAAGAGAAAAAGTGCATAGTAACAAATTGTCTTAGCTGCCTCATACTGATTCCTAGGCAACACTGATGTGCTTCAGTTTTACGCTTCACTAAGGATAAACAATATGGCAAAAACATTAAAAGCTATGCAAACATGGTTTCAGGATCTCATCTATGACATCCTTCTGAAAACAATTTTTTTTCCCTTATCTAATGTCCTCACAAGAGTACATTTCTCATTACATTTCTGCCAACTGGAGAATTCCAGTGAAGTGAGAAGAAATAATGAGCAACATTACAGCGACCAGAGAAAAGAATACATGAGAAATGAAAAGTATTCTCCACTACACCCATTGCATAAATATGCACCTTCCAGGGAGAAGAGAGAAAAGGTAGCAAGAATATTACTTTGCCCGCACTGACCCTGACCCGACAGCCAAGTTGTAAAAGCTTGTTTGTATTTACAGCTGCCTGTTGCTCGTCAGCTACTCTGGGATGGTGATCATGTCTCTTCACTGCTTGTTAAATGGAAAAGAGCCACTGAAAATAACAAGAATCTTTGGCTCTCCTTCTTTGGAGATGGTAGTCTTGCAAGCAATTCTTACCTTTGGAGGAGCTATAAACCAGCCCCAAACACCTGAGAGCCATGGGGTGCAAGCACGGAATCCCCTGTTACACTATTTCCCCCAGCAGGCAATAATTCTGCATTTATTTTTGCACATACCAGGTATTAATACTAAAATAATTAATGGTGATGATGATAATGATAAGAATAATAATGATAATAATTTAAAAGAACTCTGAAGATCACTTCATTTTTCCCATCTCATAGTATCCTACCTGCCTTCAGAGATACACTTCCAGTGCCCCAGGCTGAAATGCTTCTATGCTTGATCCACTTAGGCTCCAATACTTTGGGTAAAGGCTGAATCAGACACAAATTTGAAGCTGTTGAAGCTGTTAAAGTTGCTCATGCAGTATAAGCAGCGTGGACCTTTCACTTCAAAATTCCTTGATTCTTAGTGTCATTACTAAATAGGAATATTTGGTCTAGGTTTACTAAAAGAGCCCTTGGGTCTTGAGAAACTTTCACATTCGTCTGAGTTTGTATCCTCAGGATGAAATAAAATTATATAGGTTGGAAAAGACCTCTAAGATTATCCAATCCAACCAAAATGTATTTTCTCAGGGAGTTTTGACCAAAGAATGACCCAAGAAACCAGTCAGATCATGACTTTGCTCGAGTTTTGTGTAGTTCAGGGAAAGGCTGGTAGACAGGGAGCCCAAAGAGCACATTAAGCAGTCATTGGTTGGACTCAGATTGGCAGTCAGGTCAAACACAAGTGCTGCAGTAAGATTTTGGTTTCAAAACTCAGATGTGAGAAAAGACGATATTTAAATGGAGTTAAATAGTTGCATAAAAACCCAAATCAGGATGTTATTTTCACTTAGCAGATGGTTTGGTTTTTCACAATACTTCTTGCAGCCGGTTTGACAGTGTACCAGTGCAAAACTAATGCTGTCAGAGCCAACTACGTGTACTGCAGCATACAGCAAAGTAAGGCACTACTGTGAGAAAGTGTGCCTCAAGCCTGTGTTTCTAATAGACACTAAGACCATCAGATGGAAACAAAAATCTGTGAAACAAGCATTGAAGAGATTCATTCACGCAATGAAAAATGCAAACCGAGGGCGCAATTTTTGGTGCAAGCAAGGCAGAACCCCAAATGTACTGCACTGAATCAAGTTTCTGGTGATCATTAGCTTTAGTGAGCAGTTTGAGCTAGCTCTGAGATCTTTCTGTGAGTTTGTTTTTCTAAATCCACCCATCTCTTCTCTCCCCATTTCAGGGCAGAACTAAGAGCTTCTTTATTTGCTCTTCCTTCTCTTCCCTTCTCACCATCCTCCTCACGTCCATGGGAGACCAGGTTTCATTGCTTTGACTGTTTGCAGAATGGCTAGTTTATGGTGGTGACATTATATTTTTTGATTTATAGGACAATGTCCCTGTCCCAAGGAGCTGCCCTCCAAGGAGCTGTGGGAACACAATATAAGTAATCACAGGAGAGATAAGGAAAGCAGTGTGGCTGTGTGCAAAGGGGAAAGGAGAGAAGGAAAGCTCCCCAGGGCCCAGCAAATAAGGCTGTATATTGGTAGGACAGATGTTTATTTCTTCCCTCTCCTCTTCTTTCTCTCACATGCACACAAACACACTCATGTAATGATTGCAGGTAAACACAAGCATAGGCTTTCTTATAGCACCAAATAGAAAGAAGAGGCTGATTATGAGGGTGATATTGCTATACCTTCAGCTATAACAAAGGGAATACTGAGAGCTGCTGGAAAAATAAATTGCATTTTTACATCAAAGTTCCGTTATATTGAAAATATCCCACTGTGGGAATTCCTCTGTGAAAAGAAAGCAAGAAAGACTTGAGGTTGGTATTCGCTCTGGTAAACTGTAAAGAACTGAGGCCTTCCAGAATTCAAGTGCTGAGATGGATTGCAAAGTGAGAAGGATTACATTGGAAAAAAAAAGGCAAGGAAACCCACTTTCTATCTAACACATTTCAATTACTGAAATTATTTAGTATTGGACCTTAATTTCTTTAAGCTTCTTACTTTGACAAGAAGTTACTACACACCAAAAGATTTAGAGCATATAGCATTCCTCCTGAAATGACTTTATGTTCACTGGTATGTAACACAGGGAGGGGGCTACCCCTGCCACCTTATCACTGGGAAATCCACTGGAAAAGATTCCTTTTTCAGACCTAACTCTCCACAGCAGAAGCGAGATCAGCCTCTGTGTATGTATTTTGAGTCTGTAGTTAATGAGCAGAATTAATTGCATTAGTCTTGTAAAGGCCTCATCTTTCCCAACCTTGAATTCACACTTTAATGATATTTTATGATGTGAAGTCTTCTGATCTTGAATAACACCACACTTAAAAAAAAATCCTCCTATTATCACTCTCACTGTCAGAGAATAACTAGATGCTCAAGACAGTTTTGCCAGGGAGAAGAAATTAGGGAAGGGATGATAAAAAAAAATTCAGTATGGGTGTCCCACTTTGCTTCCTCGATTACGTCCCTGTAATGAACAAGAAGTTGGGATTCTGTTGGGAGCTCACAGGATTCTGTGTTCATGGAAACTCAGGCAACTTAATGTTTCCTTAGGAAGCAGAGCTGAGTTTCAAGGGTCAAGATAAAATGTATGGATTCAAGAGATGAGCCAGATAAGGAGAATGGTCATCCATGGCTGGGCCATCAGCTGTGAAGATTTTCCCTGTGGCAGTGGCCTGGGGATGAACATCCAGCTGGTGGGATCCCCACTTCATGTGAGCCTTTCCTCTGCCTTTCCCCTTATTCTGCTTCCAAGGAGACAGCAACACCACTGTGCTCTGTGGAAACAACTGGCATGGCAGATCCATCCTGATTGCTCCCAGATTTCTGCCTAAGAGGAAGATGTTTTGTATTATCATTCAGTAATTCAGTCTTTTGAAATTCCATTTCTTTGAGGCTAAAGTGCTTTCAGCTCAAACCCTTGCTCTGAGCCTCTTTTGGATGGTCCCCATCTAAAGAGCCCTGTCAGGCTGGATGATTATTAGACCAGAGTTCAGCACAGAATTCTGAAAATCCATTGTGTGCTTTGTTAAATCAGGGTAATTTTGCACAGCTCTCACATTCAAGGCAAGCTGAGCCCCAGAGCTCCAGGTGAAGACCCAGGAGAAAAACAAGTTCATGACAAGTCCAGGTTGGATGAGGCTTTGAGAAATCTGGACTAGTAGAAGGTGTCCCTGCCCATAGGAGGGAGGCTGGAACTTGATGGTCTTTAAAGTACCTTCCAAGCCAAACCATTCTGTGATTCTATAGTTCTATGACAAAGCAGAGCTCCTTGCCTTCCCTGGTGACCTTGCAGGACTCCTAAACACCTTCTTTGTTCCAAGGAAAAGGTGTGCAGTCTTTTCAGCCAGCTGGAAAAGCATTAGAGGATGGTTCCGTGTGGCAGCCCCTCTGTCTCACAGCAGGAGATGTGCAGGGCAGTCGTTCTGCTCACAGCCAGCCAAGGGACAGGAGAACACGGCTGTGGAGAGCAAACTGCTGCTGCTGCCCCAGCATGACAGACACCAAGTCATCTGCAAGCCACCCAGGAAGGAGGTGCATGCAGATGGGTGTCCCAGCACCATCCATGTCCCTCGTGGCTGCCCAGTGGTCTGCACTGCTTGGTAGATCTCATCAGCCATCTCTAGGCTGGAGATGGGATGATCCTTACATCTTTTTTTTACTAATTGCTAATTTGCTCAGTAAAAGGATATTTCAGGCTTGGGCTACTGTCTAGACAAAACACGGATCATTGGACATTATGATTTAAAGTAGGAAAACCCAGAGCACAGGAGAACAGGGATGCAGAGAAAGAGGAATGCTGGCAGGGAGCAAGGAGGAGAGTCAAACTGCAGCTTGGGCAAAAGCAGAAAAAAAAAGTATGGCAGGCTGCTGTAATCCAGGCCTGCAGAGCTCCCACTTCTGTCAGAGCTAGCAAGGAGAAGAGCATGTTTCAGGGCTGTGAAAAGCCGTGTCCCTTCCATCTGGAAATATCAGTGCATCATTTCCTTGCTGCGGCACAGAGATTGGCTTCAGAGAGACATCCCAGTGTCTCAGAGTATCAAATATTTTGTTGAGATATTTTTGCATTTTATGGATTACTGGAGCAGTTAAAATCTTCACCTGAGCTGAAAACCATCTGGAAACAGAGGGTAAAAAACCAAGCAAAGTTCCAGCTGCATTTTATCCTGTATCTGCAAGCAAAATGTTCTGAGGAAATTGAAGATGTGAGAAAAGCTCATCTCACTATTGACAGTGGAAGCCTCTGAGGCATTTCAGGTGCTTTATAGCTTTCAATTAACTCAAGCAGGAAAAGTTAACAATAAAACTGTAGCATGGAAATGTTAAAAGTGCCAAACTCCACATAAAAAACTAGCAGGAGAGAAATCAACACAGCAAGGCATATGGGGAACTCACATAAGCTCACTGGTCCTGCTGCAATACTTGTTCTAACCAGATGAAGATGAGACACAAACATGCCTGGAAAACTGGAGAGCTGAAATTTACTCATAGTTTAATCACCTGAATCACTAATCTCCATGGAGAGGTCCAGTGAACTTACAGCACACTGTCAAAAGCAATTCAAGATACCAAAGGCATCAATGACAGCATTGGCTGCTCTGGGGTGTCAGTGAGAACCAAGCTGGACTCCTCAGGGACAGGCTGTGGCTGCAGTCCTGGTGCAGGCTGGAGCGCAGCTTTGCAGGGTTGAAGGCAGTGATTTGGTGAGCATGCAGCTTGCAAGCCACTGTGGTGCCAAGAAAGGGGAGATTTCTGATCTCCACAATCATCTATTGCTCTCTTTTGGCTTGATAGTTTAGGAGTGGTTCATTATGCATGTGAAAGAAAATGATGAATGAGGTGCCTCTGATAGAACTCTGATAGAAGTGGATAGAACTCTTCCCCAAAAGCAATACATTCAATTTACTAGGGAGAAACAGGGACACAAAACACTTCCTGCCTGTATGTATGGGATAAATTAGCTGTAAATGGGTACAGGTCATTATTGGTTACCATGCAAAACCAAGTTTAGAGTGTAGAGGACATTTTTTTCCAACACAAGCACAGGATTTGGAGATTAAATACAAACTTGGAGGAAACAGGGTAGCCGCAAATACACTCTCAGAACAGCGTTCTCAGCCTTCTAGATGTGTTTCATACAAATTTGCACATTGCCTTTCCTACCCACCTAGAAACAGCCCTGGAGAACCTTGAAGGAACACCATGCCCCAGTCCAGGCTGCTGGTTGACAGTGGCTGAACATGAGCCAGCAGTGCTCAGGTGGCCAAGAAGGTCAATGGCATCCTGGCCTGTGTCAGCAATGGTGTGGCAGCAGGGCAGGGATTGTCCCCCTGTGCTCAGCACTGGTGACACCTCCTGTGTCCAGTTTTGGGCACCTAACTTCAAGACAGACATTGAGATACTGGAGCAGGTCCAGAGGAGGACAACAGGGGCAGAGCAGGGTCTAGAAAACACATCTCATGAGGAGCTGCTGAGGGAACTGGGGTTGTTTGGTCTTAAGGGGAGAAGGTTTAAAGGGGACCTCATTGCTCTCTAAAACTACTTGAAAGGAGCTTGTAGGGAGGTGGCAGTCAGTCTCTTCTGCCATGTTTCAGGTGGAAGGACCAGAGAAAATGGCTTTGAGGCAAAGCAGGTTCAGATTAGAAATTAGAAAAAAAAAATCACAGAAAGAGTGGTTAGACATCAGAAGAAATTGCTCAGAGAAGTGGTTGAATCAACACTTCTGGAAGTGTTCAAGAGATGTCTGGATGTGATACTTGGGGATGTGGTTTAGAGGTGATTCTGGTGATGTTGACAGTTGAACAAAATGATCACTTGCAACCTTAAGGATTCTGTGGCTTGTGACCCCATTAGAGCAGTCTGTTCCTGAAGGGCTACATCCTGTGGAAAGGAGCCATACTGGAGAAGTTTGTAAAGAACTGCAGCCTGTGGGAAGGACTGAGGTGGGAAAAATTCATGGAAGACTATCTCCTATGGGAGGGACCTCATGCTGGAGAAGGGGAAAAGTGTGAAAAGTCCTCCCTCTGAGGAAAAAGGAACATTGGAGACAATGTGTGATGTACAAACTGTAACCTCTCCTCTCCATTTCACTGCACCACTGATGGGAAGGAGGCAGAGAATTCTGGATTAAGTTAAGTCCAGGAAGAAGAGAGGGGTGGGGGGGTAAGATGTTTTAAAAATTTGTATTTATTTCTCATTATCCTATTCTTATTTAATTGGTAATAAATTAAGTTCATTTTTCCCCAAGTTGAGTCTGTTTTGCCTGTGAAAGTAATTAGTGAACGATCTCTCTCTGTCATTATTGATCACAATCCTTTTTAATATATTTTCTCTCCCATGTCCAGCTGAGGAGAGGAAGATATTTAATGGCCTTGGTGGGNAGCAGTCTTTTCCTGAAGGGCTACATCCTGTGGAAAGGAGCCATACTGGAGAAGTTTGTAAAGAACTGCAGCCTGTGGGAAGGACTGAGGTGGGAAAAATTCATGGAAGACTATCTCCTATGGGAGGGACCTCATGCTGGAGAAGGGGAAAAGTGTGAAAAGTCCTCCCTCTGAGGAAAAAGGAACATTGGAGACAATGTGTGATGTACAAACTGTAACCTCTCCTCTCCATTTCACTGCACCACTGATGGGAAGGAGGCAGAGAATTCTGGATTAAGTTAAGTCCAGGAAGAAGAGAGGGGTGGGGGGGTAAGATGTTTTAAAAATTTGTATTTATTTCTCATTATCCTATTCTTATTTAATTGGTAATAAATTAAGTTCATTTTTCCCCAAGTTGAGTCTGTTTTGCCTGTGAAAGTAATTAGTGAACGATCTCTCTCTGTCATTATTGATCACAATCCTTTTTAATATATTTTCTCTCCCATGTCCAGCTGAGGAGAGGAAGATATTTAATGGCCTTGGTGGGTACCTGGCATCCACCACAACTCTTTTATTTGGCATGGGAGCAGATGGGTTGAGCGAAATCTGGACAAGAACTGAAGGATCGGGTCCCTCTTCTCTCTGGGACTGGTGTTGCCAGCACTGGTGTTCCAGGCATACTGCACTAGTTAGAAGCCTATTTGTGCTTTCAGACACTTAAAATCTTTTCAACAGTATTCATTTCTTCGGGTTTCCCAATATGATAAAATACCAAGGACAAGTCAAACAGCAAAGCATGAACTATTTTATTTCTCCCCATTTTCTATTACTAAAAGAGCATGAGAAACACTTGAGGGCAGTTTGCAGAGTGCATCTACCATCCAATATGACAAGTAGGTTAATTGGAATGAAGGAAAATGTGACCCTTGACTACAACTGCCCCTTCAGGGTATTGAGTTTAATGTTGTTGTTATTGTGTTCTGTAGCATTGTGAGGCAAAACACAGTGGCGGGCTCTTCTCAAGCACAGGAGCTGTTCTTAACAAATGGAGCTGCACCGAGTGACTTGGATTAAATTTGACTAAATCTTGCCTCGAGAAATCTTTCCCTAGAAAATCCTGTAGCACTCACAAATATTTTAGGAGTGACAATGCTGGGTGTCCAGCTCAGTGGAAAAGCTCATGGGCTATAAGGGTGCAATATGATAGGCATCTTGCAAGTAGGAGAATGTGAGGATCACCTGCCACTTCTGCTGCTGGCTATGCATGTAAAGGAATCAGCTCAGTGACTCTGTGTAAATGTTGAGGAGGGGAAATAGTTGTCTTGGGGTTTGTTGGTTTTTTTTTCTTTCAAAGAGGGAGAAGGCAGCAAGAAAATATGTGCAAATTAACATCAAAGAATTGTGGCTTTTAGTCTAATTCACTTGGATGTTCTTCTCTGTTGAATGCCAGACAGTCTCTATGGAAATTCAGACAGGAAGGGCTGGGGTTACACACACTCAGATTTGCCCTCGCAACAACTCAGTGTTAAAAGCTATTTCAAACTTGGATAGAGCTTGTTCTCCTAAACTGGCCCAACAGTTTCTGTGGGAGTCTTCCATGGAATCAGGTTTTGGAGAAGGAATGGAACTGTACTCACAGCACTGGGATTTCCTGCATGCCAATCTGGGAAGTATGAGGAGATGCCAGCAAGCATGGGGCAGATTTTGCTCCCTAGCTGATGTCCTGTCCCTTCCTCCCCTCTCCCCCCATGCAGCACCAGCCAGAGGAGGGCTGAGCTGGCAGAGGACGATACAGAGTTGTGGGATCCTGCTGCCCTTGCCCCAAGAGCAGAGCACGACCAACTTGGCCTTGTCACTGAGGTGTGTTCTTGGTTGTGCTTTGAAGACCACCAGGAACCAGGTTCCAGCTTTGCAAGGAGCACCTGCCTGGAAATGTCTTCCTGGGGCAAAGGGTCTGGGTGAAGGCACAGCTGGGGACAGAAGGGCCATATGCAAGGTCATAACACTCCCAAGGAAACCTCAGAGAGTGGGAAGGTAAGAAAGGCAGTGTTAGCAAGAGGAATAGAGAGAATGTGGTCTGAGGAGATCCTGAAGTCAGCTGGGATGTATATACCATCTAGATCTGGAAATGCTAGCAGGGTTTTTTTCCTAGGTAAAGGCTATTTTTAACTGGGGAATGTGAAAGGTAGTAGGGTATGAAATGAAGAAATAAGGTCTGAAGAGTAAGCCGTAGGCAAAGCTGAAAAATATGTTGCAAATAGAAATCAATCTACCTTGTATCTTGTTTTCCATATTGTACCTGCTATAGTAATCCTCACCTAAATCTGTAAAAACCGATTGCTCATCCCTGCATAAGAGATACCAGGGAAAAAAGGCAGAAAGGAGTTCTCTCTGAAATAAGCATACTCATAAAGACCTGAGGTCTGAACTTGAAGAGTGAAACATTGTCCTTGCTCCTCTCTCCTTGTCCCAAAACAGGATTAACCCAAACCACAAGTTTTTATACATGCATATTAGCTGTATTATTTCACCTTTTATTAAATTTGTTCCATCACTACAGTTTTACTCGTGTCACTGACTTCACTGGGAGCAGAATTAGTACATTGCTTTGTACTATCTGACAATAAGCAATAAAAACATAAATGTTCCTTAGAGCCAAATCTGTTATCTGGCAGAAGAGAAAGGTTTCAAAGCTCTTCATAAGATGAGTTATTAAATGAGATGAAAGTATATTTCAAACTGTGGTAGAGGTTCACCTGTGACCTAGTGAACAGTGATTTGAATATTTTGAATTTTCTGAACATTTTTTATACTCTTTAGCATTTCTTTGGGATTCATAAGCCACTCCACTGAAGGGTGCAATTGCAGGGGAATATTAGCAATAGCACCAAGGGCTCCTAGACACTTAGTGCTTCTTGGAACCCTCTCAGACATGCCTGTCTTACATTAATGTGGGTCTTAGGAACACAGGTGTTTGGGTTTGACACCTCCACAGAGGACAGTAAGTTTAAAAGCACTGTAGCTTTTACACTACTTTTAACCTCCTGTAGCTGCTGGTTACTCTTTTCCTGGCTGCTGGTCACTCTTTTCCTGGCTGCTGGTCACCCCTGGGGTCTACCAATTTAGCTCTGTCAGTGTGGATTTGCCAGGTCACCCTCTGCACAAATGATCTGTGAGGTGATACCCTTTGCCTTTATGAAAAACAAACCAAAAAAGAAAACCCAAGCCCTTTACAGTAGGATCAGGCTTTTAAATTTTAATGACATCAGAAGAATGATTAAACCAGAAGAACCAACTTGGCAGCAATCTTGGAGGGTGACTGGAATAAAATACTGAATTTGGAATGCCAGTACTCCATTCAGTTTGTCTGTCTGGGATCCTATATATTGTGGATACTACTTGTGAACTACGTCTTGAACCAGTTTCTGCATGTACCTCAGCACTGGTTTGCAAATACAGCTCTTGGAGCTCTCCTGCCTTGCTGTTCCAAGAAGGAGGGGTTTTTTTGATTGATATTTGCAGCATAAAGAGTGACTGAAAAAAAAATAGACCAAAAAAAGCTGACTTTTGCTAGCACATGAAGAAAATAGAAAGAAAAAGAAATGTTATTGTTCTTAGATAGATCTGAAAGTCATAGCATTATACAGATAAAGAAATACTTGGAAACACATTAGGACTATGATATTCCAGCTGAGACATGGAAATAACTTGTCTTGTTGGTGCTCATTTTCAGACAACAGAAATGAAATCATGTCTCCTGCATGGAAAGGTCAGCCAACAAGATGTTGTTAAATTCATCAAACTGTGCTCCCCATTGAGTATCTGTCACTGGTGTGCACTAAAGTAACATAGGGGCTGAGGGTGTTTTCACCCAAACAGCACAACGTGGCCAGAATAGAAGCTGAAAAAAATGCATTGATCTTTTTATTTCCTGTGTACTGAGGAGTAGGATTCCCTAGATGAAACTTAGCACATATCTTTCTTTCCTTCCCCATCTTTTATCTGGCAAAATAACACTTAATGGCTTTAGAAAGAAACCAGTGTTCCAGCCAGCATCACCTGGCAGTAACAAGACGCAAGAAAGTTCTCCAAGTTTTGAGTTCAATATTTTTACTGAGCAACAAAATATAAGTCAATTTAACTGTTCTCCTGAAACCAAAAAGAAAAAAATATTCTGTAGAAAATTGTGTAAGGAGATCCTAATACATTTTGAAACTGGTTCAAAGCTACAACCATAATTTTCACAGCATCCACAGATTAGATGACATTTACAACAGTTTTTAATTAAATTTACTTAATTTAGATATTTATCAGCCAGAATCCATTGGCACACTTTCTTCCATCTTTTTTAAAGGTTAAATGAGCAATATGTGTAATGAGGTCTTTAAGGGAATACAAATTGTGTCAGCCTCGAATTATCCCAAAAGCCAGTGCTGTGCCTGGAGGACTTGTCGAGCACTGGCAGAGGGGAAGGTGCCTCCTGCTCACTCTGCTGACACCAGAGTGCAGTGTACGACCTTCACACTGGCTGCTCCTGCCCAGGTTGGAGCCTGTGGTGTGATCACAGCACAGTTATCTGGCTAGAGATCTGTTCACAGTCCCTGTCTCTCACAAATATCACTCTCACGGCTGCTTCAGGGATCTTAAAGATACCGTGAGGTAATGGCTGAGGATGGTTTTCTTAAAGACTTCTCAGGAGTTATGGAGCTGGGACAAGACCTTCTGAAGTGTGGCAAAATGTGAGGAATGAAAGAGTAATGCAAGCCCAGCTGGCTGAAGAGACCCTTTGCATTTCTGGAACAGCTGAAATGCCTTGCTGAGGATTGAGGGGAAGGAGAGCAAGGAAACTCATGTCTCCCTTTATCCCCAAGATGAGCACCCATATCCTCCTTCCTTTACAACAGAGCTGCAGTCTGCACCTGCATCGACCCTGCCTTTCAGCACGGCACTACTGCACCTTTCAAAAAGTGTTTGGTGAAGCACGTCTTGGAAAGAACACTATCACAAGCCAGCACGAAGCAGAATGAAATGCACTATGAAAAGGGCAATTACAGTGAAACTACATATGAGAGTTGCAGATGGACGCAATATGTAGTTGAATGACTAACAAGGAAACACAGTAGATGGCCTCCTAACAGCACATGGACCATATGGTACAGCAAAACTTGGGGAATCGTTCTCATCAACGTGGCAGTTTTATAAACGCCAAGGTGAAAAAACACATAAGCTCTTTTGAAAATCTCACTGAGTATCTTATCTCAAACTGACAGATTTCTTCAAAGCTAGCTTATGGGTTCAGATAATTCAGAGCTGAATGTGCTGACAATAAGATAGGCCAGAACAGAAGACTCCAGTGAAAGTCCACACGAGATGGTAGAACCCTTTCAAATTCAGCATCACTGAATTCACTAAATCTGGTGAATCAACACTGGTTAGATGTTGGTTAAGCTATCTTCCCACTAGTTTTTACTTCTTCAAACAATTTGATGATAATAAATTGCTTCTAATAACACAGAATATTTAATTAGCCCACATGCTAGAAATAATCAGCCCTGATTGGTCCTGTCCAACTATGCATTGCAATTGTGTAGCAATGGTCTTCACCATAGGTAACTCAGGTACCAGCTGTTGTAAACAAATACTCAGATTATATGGATTGTCAGATACAAGGAAAAATGGACCTGAACATGAGGGAATTAGAGGCAGAGAATGACTGGGGGGAAAGGAGCTCAGTGGTGAACTTCCTTTGGCATTATCCCATTAGCATCACCATTGTTACTACTAATAGTTGTAGGAGTAGTAGTATTAAATATCTACTGGTTGATGAGCTGGTGCTTTATCTGGTCCTCCAGCACAAAACATCTTCAGAGATGCTTGGTTGCCCATCTGATTGAGATGCCTCTACTTGGGCTTGCCAAATAATTACTTTTGGTCTTGACCATACACCTGCCAGAGTCTTTGAGAGTTACTGCCTGATGGTGGAGGGCTCAGGTTGTATTGGTAGCTTCTTGTCAAAAAATGTGATTAAAAGATAAAAACTGTATCCTTGTGATGGGTTAAGCAACAGTACCATGCATTTGGTCTTTACTTGGTTTGTCTCTTTGGCAGTGTCAAAACCACTGCTCTGAAATCTGAGGTCCAGAGCTCATTGTGTTTGTCTTATTTGATCCTGATTATCCTAAACAATCTGACAAGACACTGGGAAATGGAAACATGACATTTATTATTCTGCAGAATGAAGGATTTTATGTTCTAGTGTATTTTTGGCAAAATAGAGCAAGGATTTAGCAGACAGCTCTTAAGCAATATGCTAACTTATTTCTTTCTGTCCAAACCGTAAGCTATATGACAGCTGCCTTTCTAATGAGAAAAATGCAGTAATCATCACTTGCATGTAGTGGTTGGCAACAGTTGTTTGAATTTCTGGTGAGCATAACTCTCTGATCTGTTTTTCTTGTGGTAGTTTACATACAGTTTCTAAAGTTTGCATTGTTAGTCATACCTATATTTAGAACTTTCATTAGCAATGACTCAAGAGAAGCAGAAAAAAAGCAAAGAGAAAAGATATGACTGTAAAGCTCAGTAGTGATGAGAAAAAAATCATGTCCTGAATTTCATTCTGTGGCAACATGCATCTTGAATTCAAATTTGAATTAATTTAAGCAGTCAAAAATGTTTTAAAAATAATTGACAGTGCAGAGAAACTAATTTATAAGCTGATTTTTACACATTGACTTTTGCTTTAATTGCTGTAAGTGCTTTCTTTCTCTGATTAAAAAGGTGCTAAGGGTAGCTTAAGGCAAATGTATTCAGTTATTTACTTTAAGTAAAGAGCTCTGATTGCATTTGCCAGGTAGACAGGGCAGATGGGGAATATTGGTTTAACTTTTCATCAAAGAAGGGACAGTAAGTTAAAGAATCATAGAATAAAATCACAGAATCATGTTGGCATAGGAAGACCAGGAAGCTTCACGCTGACTGGGACCTTTGCCATTGCAGTCCCAAATGGCGCAACAACATTTCAGTTTGAATGATCCAATGAATATGGATATGCATGGCGGTGACAAAGAAACTTCAGGCAGCAAGGCATGGCCAGTTTTGGTTGGCCTGAGCCCCAATTCATTGGGTGAAATCCAGTGCCCCTTATAGAAAACTTCCTGTGTTCATTTTTGCCTTCCCTTGCCTGGGTAGAACAGCACCCTGGTCCTCTGGCGTGATGTCTCCCTGCAGTATCACTGGCTGTCCTGCCAACAGCTGTGACCCTGCACAAATAAGCAAAACTTGGGTGGCTTAAGAAGAAGTTGCAAAGATCTCTGTTTCAGATTCACAGTCTTCATGCAGCCATCTGGATCTTTCATCTTCTGTGGTATTTCATATTAATAATGTGTACAGAGTAGGCTTTTGTGCAGAAACAAGAGAATAAAAATTCTGTGAAAAGACAGGAACAAGCAAGGAGAAGAAAGAAAAATATTGTGAAAAATACTATGTTTTTATCATCTGTATCATAGATTAATGTAGTTAGTTTGTGGATTCTGTAAGAGATTGGCCTAATTCTGCTGTCATCTTTCTTCTAGTGCTGCCCTTTAACTAATCCTTTAAAGGTGAAAATGCGAAGTTTTGGCTAATTTCCTATGAAGGACTTCTACATTATTTTAAGGGTGAGATGCTGCCCAGAATTAATTCAGTCAGTTGGATACTGCAAGGTCACTCCTAGACATAATTCACAAGAAAAGATTAATTTATAGTTGGTGTAAATTAGTGCAGCTTGAGTAGAGTCAATTGAATTACTCTTGCTCAGTTCAGGCCTTGTAGTCAGATTGCCTCTGGAATATGAAGTATATCTTGTCTACCATCAGCTGAGAAGCTAATTTAATCTTTATAAGCCATAAAAAAGAAGGGCCAAGCTTTCCTTTCACAAGGTAAGAGAAACGAACAGGCATTTTAGAGGAACACTGAGGAACATTTCAATGAAAAAAACAATCCTGCAGAAAATGTTGTGCCACTGATACGAGGGCAAAAAGGCATCTGCTCAGAGAGCTGACACCCAGGAGCAGATGAGGAGGTAGCGGCCAGGTGAAGGGTAACAATATTTGCCACTGGGCTTCAGTCACAGAGAAGAGATGCAACAAGGGCCATTGACTCCTCTCTCACCAGAGAACTTCCAAGAGTGGGAAGAGGGAGTTCAGCAGATCCATGACAAGCTTCCAATGTGCTGGTGCACAGCGGTGCCAGACCCAGTTGTCTTGTTTTGGACCAGGAAAGTGCTTTTAGAAGGACATGCTCCCAGTCTCACTGGTGATTTGTCCATGCAGCTTGTTCAGTTGTCAACCACTCTGCTCACAGCTGAGGATGCTGAGTAGACTTGCAAAAATTCCGTTTGTGTGAGGCATTTGAAAATAAGCCTCTGCTAATTTTCTGAAATATCTCTGTAGCACATGTATCAAAGCACCTGGAGATAGGAGTAGTCACTATCCAGCTACTCATCAGGAAATTCAGCATTAAAGGGGAACCAAAAACTTACATATATGTATACCCACTAATCCAGACTCATGTCAATGATGCAAAGCTGGAAAATCCCATCTTTGGATGTATTTTGTTATTGGAGTAAAAATTAGTACATGACTATACTTTCCAGAATATTTTCCTGATCATCTCAGGTTTCCTGAAAGTTAAGCCTTACTGTAACATCAGAGTTACTCACCAAGTGCTTTTTGGGAGGACTGTGCAGCAGTAACATAGATGGAAAATATTTTCCCTCATATTAAATGTAACATTGTTGTCTGGAGATTATGAATTACTTCTGATTTTTTTTATGTTTATGTCTCTGAGACAAATGAGTGGAAAATGAAATACCTCCTTGTAATAATTTAGTATGCAACTTCAGGAAAAAAAGGAGCATTTTCCTGTGTTTTGAAAAGGCTTAAAGACTACCCTGTATGGTGCCTTTGCCAGAAGATGGTACACAAAATAAAAATGCAAAGAGAAGAAGATGCTAGAAATTATTTCCTAACAACTAACCCATCTGCAGGAATCACAGCATGGCCCAAAGTGGTTCTCTGTTTTTTTCATGAAGAACAATCTTGCTATTGTTAATTAGATCCAAATGCCTGTGTTTTGATATGTTACATTGCTATTTAACAAAGGAAGGAGTTCTGTGAAATCTCCTCCCAAATAAATAATTCTGAACAGCAACTTAACGCCAATATCAAAGTTGCTTCAAAATGCCTATGGTCAGAAGTATTCATTTCTTGGGAAGACGCTGTGGGGTGTTGCCAATGTTGATGAATTTCAGATTTTGATTCGGAGATCCAAGCACTGACTAATAAAATAGGTAACAGCTGTCTGTATAAGTATGCAGACTACTACCACCATTCATTTGTTTCTTCAAGGTGGAAGTATTTTTCCACTAAGTTTCAAAAGTCTCTTTAAAATACAGTTCCACGGAGAAAAAAATTACTTCTGTGCTGACATTCTGGGGTTTCTGCCATGGCAATGACAAGTAGCTCAAATGTGCTGTGTACTGGCAGAAGAACAAGGTTTCTGATTGCCAGCCTGGACAGGGAGGAAGCTGGTGGCAGTGGGAGGTTGCCTGGGCCACCCCTGGGGTTAGAGGCACATGCAACAGATGTGAAATGTCCTTTTGCCCCATCATAAAGAAACAACAAACATTTATCCATTCATTTTTGAGCAACTTCTCTGATTTCTGCTCTTGTGTTTCTATTTTGTGCTGTTTCCATGCAACGTAGGATTGAAAAACCTAGCAAGATGTTGCTATCGAAAGGCCAGCCCCTCTTTCTGCAAAACCACTGGGCCACTTTTGCTCAGCTATCAGTGACTGGCTATGTTTTTTTTCACAGACATTAAGAAAGAGACCCTTCTTTTGAAGGGCGTCCTTCTCATCTAGTGATTATCTTTTAAAAATCCCTTGTGTTTACTTCTGTTTCCAATTCATATAATCATGTCAAAATGCCACCTTTCACTGCCCTGCTGGAATAAAGAGGGTGAAAACCCAATCCCTGCTTAGGCCATCTGAGTGTATGCTTCTCAGTAACATGGACAAGGCCCCCACCAAAGCAAATCATGTGAAACACCAGCAGTGCTACCCCTGCCAGACTTGCAGAGTCTATTTTGTCTCCAATTGACAAGATCCCCTCAGAGTACACACCAACATGTGACAGAATACCAAAAACGGACTTAAAAGTCAGAAGAGTAAAGTGTCCCCCAGGAAAAAAAAAGGCACAAATTAAGGGTCTCCCAGGAGACAGAAAAGCATATCACACCTCAAGAGAAATTAAATATTTAAAGAGGCTTTGTCAACCTGCAGGGGCTCCTGAGTGCCTGCTTCTCCTGAAGATGCCCCTAGGACTAGAGATTCTTTTCTCTTTCCTTTGAAAAAGAAGAAATTAAACCCTGACTTGTCTATAAAGTTGAAGCCTGGGATGCCTTGGCACGACTCCCGCCCCTCCTGCATTCCCTGCAGCCCTGCGGTGGAGCCCCCTTACAGGACTGTGCTGGGTGCAGGCGTCAGGAGGGGCACTGGGTTGGGCTGGACACCCATGAGGGGTGGCAGTGTCCAGGGCCACTGCACAGAGGTGCACAGGGCCCTGTGCATCAGCCACCCCAGCAGGCAGGTGCTCTTCAGAGGTGCCTCCTTCTCCTGCCATGGAGAGGGTCATTTAGCAGGGCACTGTGAGGCACCATGGCCATGAACACGTGCACAAATCTCATCCTCCACTTCCTAGCTGTGGGGTCCCCAGCATAAAGAGGTGTATCAATTGGAGAGAGTCCAGAGGAGAGCCACAAAGATGACCAGAGGGCTGGAGCACCTCTCCTACAAAGAAAAAGCTGAGAAATTTGGAGCTGTTTAGCTTGGAGAAGAGAAAGGTGAAGGGAGATCTTATACACCTTCCAGCGCATAAAGGGCCCTGCAAGAGAACTTGAGAAGTACTTTGTACAAGGGCATGCAGTGATAGGATGAGGGAGAATGACTTTAAACTGAAAGAGGGAAGGTTTGGACTGGATAGTAGGAAGACTTTTTTACTGTGAGGATGGAAGACACTGGAACAGGTCTCCCAGAGTAACTGCATATGCCTCATCCTTGGAAATATTAAAGGCCAGGCTGGAGGGACCTTTGAGGAACCTGGTCTAGTGGAAGGTGTCCCTGCCCATGGCAGGGGTGTTTTCACTAAATAATCTGTAAGTTTCTTTACAACCCATACAGTTCTGTGATTCTATGATTCTAACACATGCCCTCAACTGGGAAGTTGTGGGGTGGGAGGCCCAGAAACAGCACTGCAGGGCACCATTATAGTTGCCATTCTGCTTTCCATTAACCACATCAGATATAAGTTGGCAAGCAGGGGGATGAGAAATTGGGACTTATATGTTAGCCAGCTCCGGCATGCAGTTACTCTGTGTTGCAATTAGCCTTTCTCTTTAAAATCCTTCCAGGCTCTGCTGGGGCAGAAGGCAAGCCACTGTGCTGCAGTGTACAGTTGCTGGGGTGGTTTTGGCATGTATCGTGTCCCAGAGATGAGGTTTGTGGGAAACTCCCTTAAAAATCCTCTGGTTTTTAACTCAACAGAGCTGACATTTCAAACCACTAAAGAAAGGCTCTGCTGCCATTGCTCACACGCTGGCACAACCACGCTCGGTGCAGTTAGGACGGCGTTCTTCGCTTGTGCTCTGAGACAGGGTTCCTGTCTGAGTGCATAATCTTTACTCAGTGCCTGGCACAGCTGAATCAAACTGCAATCATGTCTTCCCACTGCGTCTCCACAGGTTGATAGCCACACACCCTGATTTCCAATGCAATGAGGCATTGCTAATAAGGATGACTTTCTTCTCTTTTGCTTAATAAAAATATGCTCCATCCACCAATGGGACTGAAAGAAGCCAAATTCTAGGGAAGAGGAGAGAATTCCCAAATTGGATTTTAGCATCTTCAGTGGAAAAAACCCAAACCAAAGCCAACAACAAAAAATGTTATCTAAAATCCAGGTAATTAAAAACTGCAATTAAAATATTTTGAAGGGTGCTCATTTCTTATGGAGTTGAACCCTCTGTACTAAACCAATAGGATAGTATCTCCCATTCTTCCAAATTACTATCCTTTTGGCATGTGTTACCACAAATCCAGGACCAGGCTAATTAAAACTGTTTTGCTGCTAATGACAGTGCATCTTCTTTCACTAAAGAGCTCAAGCTGCAGCCTTCCTCTTGATCTGCTGTGAGATTTTTTTAATCCCTAAATTAGAAGAAAAGCATATGCCCTTTTAATGCCTATAAGAATTTGAGCTCATTAATGCAAAAAAAAAAAAA
>VYXF01007841.1:916743-972770 GCA_013397295.1 Polioptila caerulea | reverse complement strand
AAAAAAAAAAAAAAAAAAAAAGAAGCAGGATTTCTATTATAGCTGTTCTTTAATTATGGAACAGCATGTGCAAGAAGACTCTTTACTCACAACCGTGTCCTCAATTCTATTACACATTTTAGCAGCGAATACATGTAAAAGAAAAACAGCAATAGACTGTGGAAATTGTCCAGAGCTCTGCTCTCCTAGGGAAAAGATGCCAATGGTATTTTTGTACTGCTACTCCTCAGCAGCCTCTTTGCACTTTCCTCTGGGTTACATGCACAGCGTGACTCACTGCCTGATGGTTTCATTGAAACAGAAAAATATAGACACAGTAATGATTACATTCAATCATAAACCACAATCAATACAGCAGAGTTTAAATGTGCTGCACCCTAGCAAGCCACTACAGGGTCCTCCCCGCCCCACCACATGCTATTCCCTGGAGAAATGACTTTTCATTTCTAGAAGATAACAGTTGTTCCAAGTGTTCTAGCAGATGTAGTTGAGTCTCTCAGAATGAAATATGTAGGTCAGAGCAGGAGGCATTCATTGTTTTCTTTGATGTACCTTTAAGTCAGCCCTTCTTTGGATGGAAAAACCACTTCACAATAGTTACTGAGGGCCTCTTGGGAGTCCTGCTGGAGACAGCAATCCCCCAGGTTCATCTGGGGGCACGGGTACCATGTTCAGAACCATAGACTTTGTGGCCTTTTATTTATGGACATCAGGATATAAATCTCAAATAACTCCTTGAATGAAGACAATTATCTCGAAGAAATCTTTGTTTGTGTACATCACACCACCAATGCAGAGTTTGGCAAACACAGAGCCTCTGATGAGAAATAGGTCTCAGGAGATCCAGGCGAGGCTGAAAGTTGGATGGGGTGGGGAAAGGATGAGGGGAACATAGGCAGGTTGAGATACAGGGAATCTCTCCAGGAAAAGTAATAAACATGACTTTTGGTCTTTAGAGACACTGTGTCCCTGTGCTAATCACAGTTCTCTAAACAAAATACCCTGTCTTCAATAACAGTAAAAAATCTGGTTTGGTGTTAAGCATTACTTTCTCTTCTGCAGTATCTTCAAAGGAGAGATGCCCTAAAGAGTCATTTCTGCCCTATAGCTCCAATCCTCTAAAAAAACCAGACTGCAGTATCTCCCATCACAGGTCAGGGGACATCCCAGCACACACCCCAGCAAACTCAAATTTCCATTTGCTTAATAACCACCTTGCACTAGGAGCTAGGAAAAAAAAACAACCTTTTTTCCTTTTAGCAATGATAACTGCCTAAAGATGAAAAATAACTCCCAGAAGGCTAGTAAAAAATTGAATCATGCTAACAAATCCTAAATAAAGGTTGCAATTCCAACATGTCCTCTGTTACACTTGGGATGTACAGTAAATGACAGCTGAATAAATCAAACCCCTGGAGTTTCATAATAAGTATCAGGTTAAAAGGGATATCATCACACTTTAGCTATTCATACTTCTTTTTTCTTCCTCAAATCTTGGAGATGTTGGATTCTATGGCATTCACATTAGAGTTGGAAAAGGACTAGTGGAAGGAGTAGTGCAACTTTCTAAAAAACAGCCTCTCTTTTTTTTTGGTCATATATCAATGTTCTTAGTTTCATCTTACTGCCTGTCTCCCTTTCTTCCTCTCCCCCCTCCCTGTTTCCTCCTCCCACTCGTTAGTCTGTTCAGCACCTTCAGTGAGTCACTCAGAGCAGGCTGACAAGGGAAGTGAAGTTTGACTTCATGTAAAGTTCCTGCAGATCCCTTGTGCTGTGTGGTTTGCTGGGCACTGCTCTGGTTCCTTCTCCCACCTCTGAACCTGGGCTGGGATGGACCTTCACTTCTGAAGGGCATTTGGGACCACGAGTCCTCTGCTGCACCTGAAAATATGTGTTGTTGGCATTCCTGTCAGTCACAGAGCTCACACAGGCGACTGCAGGTGAAAATCCAGAACTAACAACCCTCACTAAAAGGATGCAAGCCCAAACCTTGAATTATGTCATGCTAATTTAAGCCCATGGGAAGGAAGGAGTAGCCCCAATACTGGCTACCTCTGTCTCCTGTCTCTCCCCACCACTGAATATGTCACCCTTAAAATTTCTAAAATGGATTTTGTGTTATCACATGAAGTGTCAGCAGAGGCCACAATATTTAGGTCACAATAACTCACTGTACAACAATTCCTGGAGCAAGGAGTGAGAGCTGTATTCTTTGACCCCATTTCAGCAACATCTATAAGTATGTGTCTAACCTCAAGCACAAAGCAGTTTTATTAGTTAAAAAGCACATTCCTCAACCAGAGTTTAGTGTGTGATGCAGATCTGTACTTTAACTGTTGGGTTGAGATTTTGTGGTGTCTCAGCAATAGTTGCCTGGCCCCAGGAGAGGTACTGTTACCAGTCTGATAGTGAGACACTCGACTCTGGCAGTGGGAAGGGAGACATAAAGGCTCCCCAGAAACCTTCTTTGTTAAAGAGAGAGTTGCTGAGACACTAATGATGATCTAGAGACCGCTCCTTCATAGCTCAGGGGCCTGATTCTTAACTGAATAACCCACCCCCTTCACCTTGCAGAACCTGGACTACACAGTCCCCCCTTACCTGAAAGGCACTGACAAGTCCAGGTGCTGCCATGTGCCTCTGAGCAGGACTGGGATGAGTTTGTGTTCATGAGAAACCCAGGACTTTATGCCCTTTCCAGTCAGAGGGGCTGGTGAGGTGAGCTCAACAGGCAACCAGGGACTGGGCATGGCAGGCACAACTGCCCTCCATCATCTTCTAGGAGCTGGGGAGGTGTAATTAATTGGTTATGACTCTCAGCTGGGAGGCTCTTGATCTTGGTGGCCTTCATGCTTTTTTACAGGGAACAGTTACCCAGAAAAATCAAAAACATTCTTGAAGTAGGTCTGGGACCTTCTTTCTGCCCCTTTTCAATACAGCAGCCCTTACACAAAAATCACCCAGCACAGCATTTTCCTACTGTGTTTACTCTGCTTCCTCTTTAGCCCATGTACTGGAGTTGGTGGATTCAAACTTTTTTCCTGGAGGTTTTTTACTGGGGATTTTCTCTGGATGTTTATGCAGGTGTGTCCCTCCCTGCTGCAGCTCTTCAAGCTGAACTTTGTGTACAAGCTGTGGGCTTGGGCACCTGCTGGACCCCTTGGGTACCAGGGGGTGTCCTATGCAAGCAACAGAGCCAGATTACAGCAGCAGCTGCCCAGAGAGATCCTAGGCCAGCCAGGAGTGTCTGCTGGGATTTGGGTGCTTTCTGAAAGCATGTCTGAATTGTGCCTCAGTCTCGACACAGACAGTAATGAAGTGATTTGGATCTTGCCCTTAGCACTCACCTCCTAAATAAATCTAACTCTATTCCGGCTGTTGCAGAAATGGCAGTAAATCCTCCTTGCACTTTTAGCACTTTTACCAGTCCTATAGATGCAGCTATTAACAAGGCTTAGAAAACTCTTAAAAATGCTCCATTTTCTGAAACCTGGGAAAAGCCTGGCTTGTTATGAGGAGAAGTCTGGGATTGATTACTGCTTGCTCTTTTATGTACATTTAAGTATTAGGTCAGTTCTGAAAGATGCATAAATTACTGAAACCAAACTGTTGAGTTAATAAGATTGATATTTTCAAACCCTTATGGTTCCATTTTAGGTTCCCATGGTATTAATGCCAGCAGAATAACTAACTGCAATGAAATGCACCACATTCGGGGCTAAATTATGCTAAAACAGGTCAAGCAGCAGTGAAGGCAGTTATTTTGACTGAACTAGGGTTAACAAGATGCATGTAACAAATGCCTCAGGAGAACAATCACATGCACTCGCTGCACATGATACCACAGCAGGATACCCATAGCTTCAGGTTCCAGCTAAATGGCATCATGGTGTGCTCTTTCGGGCAAGAAAATAGTTTTACAATTGTTTGAATATGATCCCTTCAGTTTACGTGATGGAACCTGACAGTTTAAAGGGTCCCACAAGCACGTTCTCACTGAAGCCGACGCAACTTCGACATCCTCAAGTAGGCTGTTTTTAACATAAAGCAGAGGGAGAGCAAAGAAGTAATTAATGAAAGAGCTGATACCTTCTGAGACTCTTGGCATGACAGCATACCCAGCTGCCTTTCCTCTTCTCTTTGAAGAAAGAAAGAAAGAAAGATGTCAGGAGGCACAAATTACCCCGAGGTATTAAAATTGGACTGAAGCTGAAGTAGAGCAGCTGAACATCCTTGGAATTTTAGGTAAAAGTAAAGAAATATGCTTCCAGATTTAGCCTTCTCTGTAACACCAAGAAAACAAAGTCAAAAACTTTTCCATCAATTTCTTTGATTTTTCAGCAGCTCCATACATCCCTTATGATATAGTATGTAATGTTTATTTCCACTGTCTCGCCTTGCCTTGTTTTCCTTTCCCTTTCTCCCCTCTCTTTTTACTTTCTTTTCAAAAAGTCTCTATTATGAATTACAGCTCTTGACTTTCGAACCCTTCCATCACAGCTGTATGCTAGGGAACAAATACAGTGAAAAAATGAAGCAGAGGAAAACATACAGACACATTGATTGAGCCAGCTCTCACCAAGCACCTGGGCCCAAACACCTACACATAGACACTTTGTGCATAAACCATTTCCACCGCTAATGTTCCAGATCCATGTCATTTTTCAGAAATACAGAACACACAGCATAGTAAATTTAGGGATATTTATGAATGTGTGTTGCAGTTTGCGTATTCAAGAGCACAGGATATTTTCTGTAAAGCTGCTTGATCATATTGAGTGCTAAAAATGTTATAAAATTCCCAGTCATTGCAGATGTGTACATTTTTATGAGATATTTAAAATTTATTATCTAGCTGAATAGAGAAAAAGGAGATAGAGAAGTAACAAACATGTACTCTAGAAAAGTCACTTAAAGAAACCAATTCTGTACAGAAATAAAGGTCCTACTGTGACAAACCCACTGTTTTAGTCTATTTCATTCATTGAAAGTTTCTATTGCATTTTTACATCTGGCTGGGCTGCATTTAAGACAACGTAGAGAGAGTGCAAAAAAGACATTGATGAACAATCATCTCATTTCCAACATTGGGTAGTATAAAGAACTTGTAAATACAGCACAATCCAAACAGAAATGCTGATTTAACAAAACCAATAATGTTCTCTAGGGTTGTATAACTTCATCCAATCTGTTTAGAGACAACAACTAATTATTTTTTTCCCTCGACAATACAGGAAGCTCAATTTCAGTACTACTATTTTTTACTTTTATTTCAAAATAGAACATTGAAATGCTTTGATTACTTGTAATATACTAGATTACATGTAAAAATCACTTCTTGACAGTGTTTTAATCTTGTCCCAACTGAAGGCTACATCCAAGTGGGATAGATGGTTAAATTTGTAAGGAAAAAATCCTATATTATTGTCCTGCACAAAAAATTAGGAAATTCCCATTTCATCTTCAGCTGTGATGCATGTTGACTTTTCAGCATTTCAGACAAGAGGGGAACTCCAGGTTTTGGACACTGGAAATTCAGGGGGATTTTCTGTCTGTCACAGCTTTGATTAATTTTATTGCTGAAATTGGTGTGGAATGAAGGTTTTAATATTGTCTTCTCATTTCAGTAATTGGGTCTAGCAGAAAGACTTTTTCTTTCTGTTTAGAAGCTATTTTAGTCTGCCTTTGTCAAACCAAACTGGATTCACCTACCTTGAGACACATTTCCCTTTACCACAAATGAAATGTGCAAATTATCTATGATAATTAGATTTGACCCAGTTACTGGATTTGGGAACATCCTTCTATCTTGCCTGGAGCTGAGCATCCCTACAGAAAGCAAATCTCATGGTTAAGACAGGGTATAATCAGGGTTAAAAACCTTTCATCAGAGGCACAGAAAGAGATGTAAGTGAACTAGCACTATTCCATTGCCTGACATCGTCTGTTATTTTCTTCTGCGCAGTGAATTATTCATTGCTAATGATTTAGAGTTCTCTGGCTTATCTACATGATGACAGCTCCTCTCCCCTCCTGCCATGTACACACCCTACACAACAAGAACACTCATGACAAATAGTGATGTCACATCCTTGAACTTATTTAAGAAGTATCAGCTGTGAATCAAACCCCCTAATGAATCCTTCCTCATCCATCTCACAATTCAATAAGTCCTGGGGTATCAATGGCTGAGCATTACCACCTTTGCTTGGAGATAAGCCCCATACACACAGCAGTCTAACAACACCCGATGGGAAACACACGCCCGAGAAAACCCCCATAGCAAGATTACATTGTGCTAAGAAATTCCATTTGTTGGCTGGCTGGCTCCAGAAATGTTATTTATCCCTTTTGAGCTCCCAAGTTAAAATGCAGGGGCTTATCTGCTCGAAGCATAATCTTGTACCAAACCAGCAAGACATTTAGATTCTGTTGAACTCTCTGTGAGTTGCCATCGTGTTCTTAGCACAGACTTTGGGATTAGCTGACATCTGCTCCCTGAACTTGTTTTTTTGGCGGGTTTCTGGTCAATAGAGGAAGAAAGTGAAACATTTCTATGCAACACTGAATAAGGAATAAAATACATTTTCTTTCGGTGATGTATTCTCTTGGAGTTGCTGCAAAATAAAAGGATTCTGTCCAAATCTTGCAACAGTTACGGCTATTAGCATTAATTCCTGGTTAGGGACAGCCTTGTGATAAAATATAAATAGCAATAAAAATAATGACTATTTATTTCCTGATTGGGAGCTACATCCTGCACTCCTCTGAGGGGCTCAGTGCCCTCCTTTCACAATCCTCGAGTGGAAATGGGAGCACTCATGGAATCATGGAACATCCTGAGTTGGAAGGAACCCACAAGGGTCATCAAGTCCAACCTCCTGTTCCTGCACAGAACCATCCCCAAGATGTGTCTGAGAGCATTGTCCAAACAATTCTCAAACTCTGTCAGGCTTGGTGCTGTGACCCTGGGGAGCCTGTTCCAGTGCCCAATCACCCTCTGGGTAAAAAACCTTTTTCTAATATCCAATCCAAACCTTCCCTGACACAGCTTTATGCTGTTCTCTCATATTCTCCACTGATCACCAGAGAGATCAGTGCCTGGGCTTGTAGACCCTGATGAGGTCTCCCCTCAGTCTCCTCCAGGCTGACCTCAGCCACTCCTCATGTAGCTTCCCCTCAAGGCACTCCACCATTTCCACAGCCCTCCTTTGAAACTGTCTAATNAACCTGCCACTGACCAGGAGCCCCAGGGGCCTTTCCACAGTGCAGCTCTCCAGCCTCTTGTCCCCCAGTCTGGCTGTGCATCCAGGGTTGCCCCATCCCAGGAGCAGAAGCCGGCACTTGTAATTGTTAAATTTCATGTGGCTGGTGATTGGCCACCCCTCTAATTTGCAGAGGTCTCTCTGTCTTGGAGGGAGTCAGCTGCTTCATCCAATTTAGCATCACAGGAAAACTTAGTATCCCTTCCAGTGCTGCACCCAAGACCTTTGTGATGTTGAAGAGCAGAGGGTGAAAGATGGAGCTGTGTGGAACCCCTAGTGACAGGTCACCAGTCAGAGGTCCCCCCATTTACTGTAACCCTTTGCACCAGACCAATGAGCCAGGTGACCCAACTCCGCTCAGTCTACAGCTCCCAGGGGTAAAAATGTGGTTTTGTCAATAGACTTTGTTTCAACAGTTTGTATACTGACATACCACCCTGGCAATCCCTCTCTGGTGTGGACTGGGCCTGCCCTTAGAACAGACTAAAGCAAGTGTTCACCCATTTAAGCAATTTTGCAGTCAAAAGAGTGAAATACCCCATCTGGATTGAAAAAGTAGTGGTTAGCCTGAAGAAGAGGGGAAAAAAAGCAGCTCCTCCAGGCTGGGGAAGATGGGATAGTTGCTGGGAAACTGAGACCATCCCATTTGTTCAGCCACCTTTCACACCAAATGCTTTGAATTTGTGTATTCTCAAAAGCGCCTTTTCAGGCTAAAACTCCATTCTGAGGCTGTTGAATTAAATTAGCCTCTCAAAACTTTTGCAGTTATGATTTATGAGGGCAGTTAAACCCTTGTAAAAACTAAGAACTGAATGAGAGAGAATCTGTAAAGAGACGGGACCAATGAACTGAGTTTATGATTAAGTGGCAGAAACCTCCTGAAGCCTAATTCCACTTCTGAATTAACACTTGACCTGGGGCAAGCTTTTTACCTTATTAAGCTTTCTTTCATCTGCTGATAAAATCTGTAAGACTAAATATGCCAGGAAGTAAGGACACATTCACATCTGTATTTAAAATATTTTGAAAATCAAGACCAGATTTTATGCATATCATATAAACACTTCACTCCTTCAGACAGTGTTGGAAGGATCATAGATTTGATGTGACTAAGCCAGTCACGGTACCACACTACCCAAATGAGGCTGAGATGGCAGCATGAAACTCCTTTTTGGTTACCTGACACCTTTACAATCAAATATAAAAAATCAAAAGTATCACAAGCTGATTCATTTACCATCTGGAAGGATTAACGCAGGAACAACCATGTCTTTATGAATTAAATCAGATTTGAGTTTGAAGGATCTGAAAACTCTGTGGTCATTGCTTCCATTCCTGGTTTTAGGAAGCTGGAAAAATCTACATTAATTAACCAGATTTTTGCCTTTAAAACTTCCTTTGAGGATGGATTCTTGGAAATTAGGTAAATGGAGCAAGAATGCTGGAGATGTGTGTTTTTTCCATGAGCAATTAGACTGTAAGCCACAAACAAGGCCGACTCTCCAGCTAGCCAAGGCCTGTCTTGGGGACTCCCGTTTCCCCTAATCTCCCAGAGCAGCGACAATGCCACCCCAGTGCTGATTAATTGTGTTGGAGTCAGCACCAGCTCACTTCTAGCCAGCTGTCTGAAATGCCTGGGCTGTTCCCCTGAACTGCTGGCTGCTGCAGAACAGAGCCCAGGCCCCAGGATTAAGCAATAGCCCAAGCCCCTGTCCCACTGCATGCCTCCACACCAAGGATGCACTTGCTCGGCCTTTTCAGCTTCTGGCTCTTCACTGAAGTAATCAAAGCACCTCAACACTCCTTATACCAGTGTTGTTTTGTGTTTATTTCCTCAGCCATTCTGAACACCTTGAAGAAGGTATTTTGCTGGGATATGGAGGGAATGAATAATCAGCAGAAATACCCGTCCTCACCTGCAAAGGATCATACCCTTAACTCTGTCCCTCCTGCGAGGCGAGGCTCCTGCCACGACCCTCCCTGCAACCCTCATCCCCTCCTCTCCCTGACAAGGGGCATTGAGCAGTGTACTCCTCCATCTCTGACACCTTTTTGGTGAAGTGACACTCCACTGACTGCTCAGGAATGATAAAAAATGGGATGTTCTTACAACCAACAGAAGAAAAATATTTTTTTAAAAGATCATTTACTTTTTGATTCAATACAACTTTAAAAAAAAAAGCCTCATAGAAAACATCCAGCAGTCAATTGCACAAAAGCAGTTGTCCTGCCTTGAATTTTTTTTAAAACCCATGGCCAACAAAACCCTCTTTGATTTTAAACTCCTATTACTAGCAGAGGGAAAACGATCAGTTATATAATCTTTATTCTACTATTTAACAGATACTAAATATAGTGCCGTTACTCAGAACAATACAACGCATCACAATATGAGAAACAGTGCCAAAGAGGAGAATGCAGCCCTTCTAGATAGATGCATTTTTAGTATTATGTTCCTCAGGAAGAGCATCAAATATTTTTCTGAGTGACCTAATTTTCTTTGTCTGATCAAATGTGCCAGATGCTTCCTTATTCAGAGTTGCCACTCCAAGTGAAAAACTGTTTTCTGGCAGCCACTTGAAATCTCGTCTTCAGTTTTCTGTTAGGGATTATTATACAATCATTGCCTGGGCAGACTGAAAGCATATGGTAACTGAGCTGACATTATCTTTGCTATTTCAAAGTTCCCCAAGGATGTGTGGGCATAGTCTGAGGTATAAGCTAACCTCTCTGGTCCATACAAAATGCCACCCAAACTTGGCAGTGACCAAGCAAACTGGGGCTAGAGAGCTTGGCATCTGGTTTCCATCTTTCTCTCAGGGTTGGGAGGTTTTTTTCCTTTTGTAGGTATTTCCATTGCTCGATCAGGAGAAAATTATAGGGATGGCTCTGTGCCTTTAAATGTGCACTTTCCAGATAAAATTGTATCCTTGCAACCTGACTGAAGTTTGAAACACTATATTTGATTATACCTATCCAAATTCTTACATACTTGATTCAATTCCTGCTGTCCTGACTAACATTTCTCTGCTCTCTTGAGGATTGGGAAGATGATAAAGATTTGATTTAGCCTTTCCCAGTATTCCTGTTGCTGGTGACAGGGAGTCAGTATTTGTAGGAATAGACAGCCAAACTGCTGTGAGTGAACCCTGTGCATCCCAGCCCATGCTTGCACCTTTTCCTGGCACCAGGAATGCGGTGACTCCCGGGGTGTTGTAGGCATTCTGAGCCCTTCTGGCACTCAGAGGTGGTGTCTGGACATCTGGGTAAGAGGGACATGGCCTGAGTGCAGACACTGAACCCGTTCCTCATGGTACATTAGTTCTATCTTACTTCCTCAAACCTGCAAGGCAATGTGAGACCAAGGGGGCTACCTCTGAGCCCAGGGGGAAGATCCAGGCCAGGGGTGACTCTCTGCATCTGCACTTTTCTAGTACAAAGACAAGAGGGATGTTTTTTTCATTTGTTAAAAGCATGGAAGAAAAGTTCATTTTATAACAAATTCTTTTCCTACTATGTGGCAGGCAACAGACACTGGCTAACCAGGGCAATTAAGCACTCAGTGCAGATGCTCAGCAAGGTCATCAGGTTTTTCTAACCAACAAGAAGATTACTGTGTGCACCTGATTGAACTTTCACATGCCTATCCATCAGAAGTCAGGAGAGAATTTTGATTTTGTTCTCATTGCTGTTATTTACTTTGTGTCGCCTTTGCCCTGGAGGTCCCAGTCCCCCCTTGCTCGAGATCCAGCCACGAAGGCTGTGTGTCTTCTTCTGACCCTGAGAGAACCACTGGGCAGTAGGATGGGGTGCATGTGAGCCCCAAGGAGGTCTGTGTAGGGTAGGGGAGTCAAAACCTGGTTCCTTCTTATCTCTGCTGATTTTTGGGTGAAATTCTGGGGCTGACCTGTTCCCCAGTTGTAACAGCTCGGGATCAGAGCAGGGAGCAAGCCAGCAATCAAGCAGTGTTCATGACTGAGAGTCATGCTCAGTCCCAGTCTTTTTTATTTATCAGCACACATTGCCCCAGACCCACCTCCCTGATGAGAGGCCCTTACCTGTACGTGTCTCTGGGACAGTTTAACTAAAGGTCTCAATTTAAATCAGTATAGCCAAATGAGTAGAAATGAGGATGTTCAATAAACACTTAAACACTTAAACCTTGTTTATTTCTGCTGGGCTAAGTTGATTAGAAATTGATTTAAGATAAAAGAAAATGAGTTGCTCTTAAATTGTTGCACCTACATAGCCAATACATTCCTGCAAGAAAATCAGTAACAGGTTGTACATTGACAAAGCTGTCACGGAAATGGAAATTAGGTTTTCAAGCCGTTTAGATTTTAGTTTCTTTAACTTAGCTTGATGTATCAACTATTAGCAGTACCTACTGTTTCAACAAAATTTAGTATATCAAAATCTTGTCTCATTTTGCAAATTCTAAGTCCAAATATAACACAAACATTTTTTTTCCCCTTTCTGATTTAAACTAGTGCCTATAGACAGCTTAAGGAGTCTCACAGAATTTTAAACAGGCAATATTAGAATAAATAAATCTATGAGATAATGTATTCCGCAATATTCAGAGCTGAGATAGCTCATTTTCTTCTAGACAGTCTGTAATTTTACTGTAAGTTAGTCGTGATCCAGACTCTAGTATGATCTCTTAACACATTGCTACAGGCAAGTTGTCCTAGTCACACCCCAAATGAAGAGAAAAACCTAGCTAAAATAGCATCCACCTGGAGCAGACCTGTCAGCTCAGGCAGAATTGTCCAGGACCTAGGAGACAGACAGAGAAGGTACAAGAAGAAATTGCAGAGGTAGGAAGCAGTGGTAGTGCTGGCTTCAGCAAACTCTATACCCGGGCAGAAACACTGTTAGTGCATTGATTTTAATTCTTAGAAACACATTAGAAGAATTTTATTAATAACTCTTCCCAGCCTGTCAGGAGTAATAGGAAAGCCCTAATAAGTACTTCCCAACTGTGAATTTGCCATTTTGCTGTCTCAAATTTCTTTGTCGGTGGAAGGAATTTGTTTCCCCTTCTCACCTCAAAGCCATCACCTGCTCCTGATACCTTGGAGCCCTTCTGAGTGCCTGAAGCATCCTCCTTTGGAAACAAGCAAGCAAACAAATGGAAGAAAGCTACTCCCAAATTTCCCCATTAAATATTGCTCCAGAACTTTACAAAGTCATTTTCCTTCAAATATCAGTCTTTAAAAAATATCTGTCAAGGGTTATTGTGATTAGCCAGCTGTGCTGCAGAAGGCCTGCACTCCCCAGCCCACTTCAGCTGCCTGTTACCCAAGATAACATTATCTACATGGAAGTCTCAGGCAGACTTTCAGTAATTATCAGTGATTTAAATTGTTATTCTCCATTCCGTGTTTGTCTGCACAGAGCAAGTCAAGGGGGTCTTGGGAGCCTTTTTACCCAGCACGTCTGCCCAGATCATTTATTTGTCCAAGTTCAAATCCCCAGACAGTAGTCTGATGTGACTTTTTTTTCCATGGTGTGTAAGACACAATTTTAGAGAAGAAGCTAGGATATATTTGGGTCCTTCTCTCCTTGCTCAGTAGTCTATCACATTTTTTAGACTTTCTCTGTAAAATATAGTATCTTCTACCTCCTTTTTTCTATGTGCTCTGCCCTGCATTTCATCCCTACTACCTGCTCTTTCCAGCTCCCCTATCAGCTGTGAATTCTCTGTCATCAATAATCCAGTACTTTAACTGGCTTAGAGTTTCCTTCTCTCTCTCTGTCCCGGTCAGATGCCAGATTAGACCCAGCAGAAGCCTGCTACTATCCCTGTTGTATGTATTAATCTTCTTACAAGTATGGTCTGTTCTGTATTTAACCTCTCCTCCCTTCAGGGCCAGGTGATACCGAGAGCTCCAGCAAAGTTATTTGCTTTTGCATATTAACAAGTGTAGCATTAGTAACACACAACTGTAATTTTGTAGAATAGATTTAGCTAAAATTGCTCAAGGCTCTAATCCCAGGCACATAATTTGGGCTACCACACAGTCTCCTCTTCTCATGATGGAAATTGATATTGTAGGGATTTAAGTTATTTGGTATTGAGAAGACAAAAATTCATCAGGTGAGGAGCTCCTTCGGAATCAGTGGGTTACACTGCTTAACTGGGGCAGTAAGATTTGTCTCTATGTCTGTGCTGCAGAGCTGTCTACAGCTGTGCTAGGAACTGAGATAAGTCTTTGATTTTGGATTTTCGTCCCCATGTGGATTACACTGTACATCTGGGGATGTGCCTGGTTGGTAAAAGAAAAAGAATAGAAGCTGGGAGCCCTATCTTCTATTCCTGGCTCAACCCCAATTCACTGCATGACTGTAGGCAAATCACTTAAGCTGTCTCTGGGATAATAATCGACACAGCAGTTCCAGGAGGCTTAATTTTTAAAGTGTCAACTCATATATTTTCTTCGATGTGCCTCAGGAGATGTCCCCTTCCCTTCACTGGGAGCAGGAGCAAGGCCTTAGAACTGACAGCAAGATTTGCAACCCCTGACCCACTCTTCCCCAGTCTGCCATAACTATTTCATACAGAATGTTTAATAATGATGCCAGAAATGCTGTCCCAGAGCTCTAAAAGCCTCTTATCAACTCTGATTCCTAAAGTACAGTGTACAGAATCCTGTGTAATGGTTTTCTTTTCACTACTTTCAGCATTAATTCTTCTCTCTTGCTATGCCAGCAGATGCATAAATCTGCTGCCAGTGCTTTTTATCTTTGGTTTCACTGATTGCCTGACTTAACTGTGGAGCAAGAAAGTTGGATATTTTCTTCTGGCATGTTTTTATGTGCCTGAAATCCTAAACTTTCAGAAATGTCTGGGGATGGGCCATATTGTTGTTGGGATAGAGACTGAAGTTTGTGTGTTCTTTGTTTGGGAAGAGCTATAAATTGCATTCTTCTGAAAATCCACTGTCTCCAAGTGGAAGTATGGGAAAAACCAATCAGCTATGAACATCCAGAGCACAGAAGGCTCTGCTTCCAAGCATTTTCACAGGGTAGATCACATTCAAAGCAAGATACATAACAGCCCATGTCTTCCCATTAGTATCCCCCTTCTAAGTTTCAGTGGCACCTGATCCCTGCGTCAACTACAATAAAACCACTACTTTCATGGGTAAATATTATTAGGAAAGTATTTGGTGTGTTTCTCTTATGGAAATTTAGCAGCTGGAGGAAACAGAGGGAGTAAAACTGTGGGCCAGCACAGCTCTCTGCAGTTCGTAGCAGTGACCTGGTGGGACACTGCTCAGAAGTCGCCTTTCCAAGTCCCTGGAGCAGGACAGACATCAGCAAAGTCAACGGGAAAGCAGTCATTCAAACCTCATCAAGGTTTGAGTTAGATGCTCTGCCTGAATGATGAAGACTTGTATTTGTGTAATTTGCTGGATCACAATATGGTGTTTCAAAATGTCTGCTACCACTCACTTTTAAAGCATATGTATAGCACATATAGTCTTGTCACAGCTGACACCTTTTTTAGAGTTTGCTACATGAGAGTACTCTGCTGATGATGAATCAAGCCATTTTTAGGACTGGCTTGCTTCTGAGTATTTTGGAGGAGTAAAGTAAAAAGTCAACTATTTTTCAATGAAACATCCCTATCCCTATATTTTGAGCAATTCTTAAATCAGAACCTTCATTTTTTTCTTATTTTTAATACTCATTAGAAATGGGGTGTAACTAACCGTTCTTCAGAGGTCTTGTAGAGTGAAAAAACATTACAGCTAAAAATCTTGGCTGAGGAAAGCATCCTTCATTAGGATAACATTTAACACATGCCAAGTCCGCCAGGTCCCAGCTCAAGGTCAGAAAGATGCAATGATTTATCACAGACTGAATTGCAATGAATAACAAGAGGTCATGGAGCCCATGTCCTTGCCACAAGGCAGTCCCAGTGACACCTCTGTAATCCCACCAGAACCAGGGGGAGCCTGCTGGTACAGACTCCAAAAGGCTGGTCTGCCAGAGACCCCTTGTAGGCAACTCACTGCCCTTCTGCTAACAGAGGGGCGTCTGCAAAGACATCAGCTGTAGCCACTGGAAGAATTACAGTTTCAACCACTATGAAAAAGGAAGGGAAAATACAGCAAGAAAAATACAGCAGGTGGCTTGGGTGCTAAACAATTTAGGCCTGCACTCCTGTCTTGTTGGCAGCAGTGAGTGTAGCATGGGCATTGCAGAGAGAGTTGTGCTGGGCCAAACTCTGCCCTCAGAGGCGTGTGCACATGATTTCCAATGACATCCATGGGAATTGGGCGTGTGGATTGAGGGCACAATCTGGTTCTTTATTTTCAGCTCCTCTATTACGATCATGGCATGCTAATTTGTAATTTCTTTAGCAAAAATAACACAGGAAGGCTTAAATATTAATGTTGCCAAATGTCAAAAACACCTCTGCAATATTCTCTTGAGCAAATTCATGCACACATATTTCGGGAACTACAGCCATCCTCATTATTGGAACCTGACATCCTCAATCAGTTAAAATTCTCCTTATCTTCATTGGTGTTTTGCCAAGCTAAGAACTGAATAAGAGCTGCTGGATTAGCTCCTTGGTAGCTGATTTGGATGTGGATCTCCTGACAGCCATGGTCACAGCTTCTCACTTAGAGATGGATGCAGAAGCACACATGTCATCTTGGATTTGCCGGATGATAAACATTCAAGTAGGTTCAGCGTCTCCTCAACAAAATGAGGACTGAAGTCAAACAAATGTAAACCTATAGGTAAGAAGAAAAGTGCAGGTGGAGATTTACTAGAAAAAGGAAAAAAACCCGAGAGATTATCGCCTCACCAATCCCCAGTACCACATTCCTTGCCACTGCTCACTTTCACAGGGAAATAAAGGACATACTAGAGTCAGCTAAGAGGAGTGATGAAAACCTCCACAGCTGCAAGTATGCTGTGTGGGCTTGCTTCTGGCAGGAAACAGGCCATGGGTCAAGGCCACACCACCTGCATCCTACCCCTGCCAGTGTGGGGGGTCCCATCTCTCCTAAGGACACATTCAGCAGTGTATGTCTGCCTGGGCCTCCAGCAGCAGAATTCATCGTGCTAAATCAGGTGTCTTCCCACACCAGATGCAGGTGGACACTCAGGTCCATGGGAAGGAGAGGGGAGAAATCACGTGCCTGAACCTGATGCATTTCTGCAGAGTTACTCAACTAGCACAAGCTCTCCATCAGGGTACAGGACAAAAGGAAAGACAGCAAAAAAGAAGCAGCATTTTCTTCCAAGGGGAGTTGAGGCGGGTTGTACAGGCTGCCCCATTGTGTGGCTGTCAAGTGGTGAATTACATCTGCCTACCCTTCCACTAAAGGGAAGGATCTTCATGGCCCTCGGCCCTCTTTGCTGCTCTGGTTTGGGTATCACTGCAGGAATTTGCCTGTCTCCTCCACATTCTGCAGCCTTTGGCAGGCCCTCTGGTCAGGCTTGTGGGCTCTGAAGCTGTCCGGGAAGATGGAATTGAGTAAAAATGAATAAATAGCTTAATTATTTTGAAAGTGCTGCTGTAGAGTCAGAAAACTCCATGGAATACTGCAGAACCACACAGAGAGGGGGCAATAAACCAGTGGTGTCAGGGAAGGCACACAGGGTGTGAAAAAGCAGGACATCTGGAAAAAGCTGGGGCAGTGGAATCCTGCTCCTGCACATTGCTCTGGGTCTCATGAGCCCCTCATGAGCTGCCCTCCACCGGAGTGCACAGCGCAGCGGGGATGGCACTGCCGGGGGACACCGATGGCCGCTGCCCGAGTCCCCCAGCGCCGCTCCAGCGTGTCCTCGTGTCGCTCTCCACGTTCCATTTCGTAAGGGCGCGGAGCCGGCGGCGCTCCGCGTGTCTGGAGGCCGGCTGGGGTGGCAGGAGCCCTGCGCCCTCGGCACCGAGCCTGCACAGGCACCCCGAGCCTGCCGCCGTCCTCCAGAAATGCACAGCCTGTCACAACTCGTTGCTTAATGCTAAACTACCCATTATAAATAAACATGGTCCTAATAATAGTTCGCCTGACCTGACTCACTGTAGGAAACAGCCCCAGAAATAAAAGAAGATGACTTTCAAACAGAAGAGTTATAATTTTACACAAATAAAAAATGAAAAGGGCAGCACAGGACAGGCATGGGGAAAATCGTACTGCAGGGAGTCGAAGTTGCAGTCTCAGGGTGTTAATGGGCTTGCTTGGCTGCTAAATCTGACACTGTCTCCCCCTGTACATTTGCTGGAGTTTGACAGATGGATGTGGAGAAATATTACTTGAATTGTCAGATAACTGTTAGTCACCCAGATTAAAAACAAATTCCATTGACATTATGTCATACCTTGGGAGCCCAAAACAGATATTGATGTTTTCATCTTGTTGCAGGGAGGAGGGAGATGGGAGTGGGTAAAGTAAGAAATCAAAATCATGCCTGGTAGAGCAAGTCTTTTGGATTTGTTTGAAAAATGACACCACAGCACAGTGCACTTAGCTGAAAATGAGAGATACCACAATCTAGAGAGATAGTACAGCCTATTTCACTCTCAAATGAAGGGGAGACAAAGACAGTGCTATCATTAAATAACCCAGAACTTTTAAAACCTGTACACAATCCTAAGCCCAAGTATAGGAACCAGATTCACTCAGTAGATGCTGCAAGATCCACCCTTTAAAAAGCTTCTGACACCAGTGGGATGTGTGGTGGGCTGAGCTCTGCACATCCAGGGGAGCACAAGGTGTTTTTTCTTGCATTTGGGTGCGAAAGCAGAGGGAGATGCAATGCCTGTGCACCAGCATGTGGAGCAGGAGAGATTTGGACTTGTTCTATCTGCAGGAGAGACAGCTTTGAGGAGACCTAACAGCTGGCCAGCACCTAGGAGGGGCCATGAAGAAGCCAAAACCTGGCACATCACAGCATCACAAGGCTGGAGGGTGAGAAACTATCACAGAATCATAGAATTGTTTGGGTTTTAAAAGACCCTTAAGATCACTGAATCTAACCATTAACACAGCACTTACAAGATCGCTATTAACCATGTCCCCAGGTGCCACATTTATATGTCTTTTAAATACCTCCAGGGTTGGTGACTCAAATGCTTTCCTGTGCAGCCTGTTTCAATGCCTGACAAATCTCCTCATGAAGAATATTTTTCTCCTATCCAATCTAGACTTCCTGCGCAACATGAACCTATTTCCTCTTATCCTTGTTACTTGGGAGAGAAGACAGATAACCTCCTTTCAGGTGGTAGCAGAGAGGAATAAGGTCACCTCTGAGCCTCCTTTTCTTCTGCCTAAACAAATCCAGCTCCTTCAGCTGCCCCTCACAGGACTTGTGCTCCAGACCCTTCACCAGCTCCGTTGTCCTTCTCTGGATACACTCAAGCCCCTCGATGTTTTTCTGGCAGGGAGTGGCCCAAAACTGGACACAGGATTAGAGATGTGGCCTCATTACTGCTGGGAACAAGGGGACAATCTCTGCCCTGGTCCTGCTGGCCACACTATTGCTGATACAGGCCAGGATGCCACTGGCCTTCTTGGCCACCTGGGCACACGCTGGCTCATATTCTGCTGGCTGTTGACCAGCATCTCTAGGTCCTTTTCCACCAAGCAGCTTTGCAGCTACTCTCCCTCAAGCCTGTAGCAGTGCATGGGGTTGTTGTGATTCAAATGCAGGGCAAGTGAATCAGAAAGAAGCAGAAGGTGAAAAAAAGAGGGTTTGGATTGGATATAAGCACAGCTAGGTAGCGGAGCCAGTTGCTCCAAGAGGCTGGAGTGTCTCTTTGTTTTAATTTTTTCAAAACAAAGCCACGAGGAGCCTGGCCTCAAAGCTGTCCCTGCTTTGGGCAGGAGGTTGGACTGGAGACCTCCCGAGGTCCCTTCTAACCTGAATTATCTTATTATTCCTGTGATAGATTCACAAATTGTTTCTGCTTTGTTGACATCCATGGTGACTATGACGATTTACACCCACTGAGGAGCTGGTGTTAAGTTTGTAGGTAACTGTCCTAGAATCAACAATAACATGGGATTATGTTTTGCATTAATTATTAGGTGGTATGAAGATGTCTTGGAAGGCCTCTACCAGTGATAAACCAATAAAATATACCGGAGATATCTTGAGGCAAGAGGGAGATTTGAAAGGATCTTGTCTTCAGTCAGTGTTATATGTATGTACAGAACTGACTTTGATATGTCTTTGATATTAAGTTTTGGTTGCACAACACAGTACCTTACTAATATTCTTTCCGTACAACATAGTCTGTGCTTCTAATTTCCTAAGTTTATAAAAAAGTCAAAAGAGGAAGACTGAAATTCCATCCCAGAACATCATATTGATTACAACATGGTTCGTTGCCGCCGTTTGAACCGATGCCCCCACACAGACACTCACCATTTGAGATGGCAGAGAAAAAGATAGCAGGAGTGACCTGTCAGGTAAACCAGACTCTTGTTCACAGATTCACTGTATCTTTAAGGAAAGAATGACTTGTTATCCTGTTACCTGAAATCACACTTAACTTCAACCAGGTTAAAATAAAGGGCACATNACACCACAGCACAGTGCACTTAGCTGAAAATGAGAGATACCACAATCTAGAGAGATAGTACAGCCTATTTCACTCTCAAATGAAGGGGAGACAAAGACAGTGCTATCATTAAATAACCCAGAACTTTTAAACCTGTACACAATCCTAAGCCCAAGTATAGGAACCAGATTCACTCAGTAGATGCTGCAAGATCCACCCTTTAAAAAGCTTCTGACACCAGTGGGATGTGTGGTGGGCTGAGCTCTGCACATCCAGGGGAGCACAAGGTGTTTTTTCTTGCCTTTGGGTGCGAAAGCAGAGGGAGATGCAATGCCTGTGCACCAGCATGTGGAGCAGGAGAGATTTGGACTTGTTCTATCTGCAGGAGAGACAGCTTTGAGGAGACCTAACAGCTGGCCAGCACCTAGGAGGGGCCATGAAGAAGCCAAAACCTGGCACATCACAGCATCACAAGGCTGGAGGGTGAGAAACTATCACAGAATCATAGAATTGTTTGGGTTTTAAAAGACCCTTAAGATCACTGAATCTAACCATTAACACAGCACTTACAAGATCGCTATTAACCATGTCCCCAGGTGCCACATTTATATGTCTTTTAAATACCTCCAGGGTTGGTGACTCAAATGCTTTCCTGTGCAGCCTGTTTCAATGCCTGACAAATCTCCTCATGAAGAATATTTTTCTCCTATCCAATCTAGACTTCCTGCGCAACATGAACCTATTTCCTCTTATCCTTGTTACTTGGGAGAGAAGACAGATAACCTCCTTTCAGGTGGTAGCAGAGAGGAATAAGGTCACCTCTGAGCCTCCTTTTCTTCTGCCTAAACAAATCCAGCTCCTTCAGCTGCCCCTCACAGGACTTGTGATCCAGACCCTTCACCAGCTCCATTGTCCTTCTCTGGATACACTCAAGCCCCTCAATGTTTTTCTTGCAGGGAGTGGCCCAAAACTGGACACAGGATTAGAGATGTGGCCTCATTACTGCTGGGAACAAGGGGACAATCTCTGCCCTGGTCCTGCTAGCCACACTATTGCTGATACAGGCCAGGATGCCACTGGGCTTCTTGGCCACCTGGGCACATGCTGGCTCATATTCTGCTGGCTGTTGACCAGCATCTCTAGGTCCTTTTCCACCAAGCAGCTTTGCAGCTACTCTTCCTCAAGCCTGTAGCAGTGCATGGGGTTGTTGTGATTCAAATGCAGGGCAAGTGAATCAGAAAGAAGCAGAAGGTGAAAAAAAGAGGGTTTGGATTGGATATAAGCACAGCTAGGTAGCGGAGCCAGTTGCTCCAAGAGGCTGGAGTGTCTCTTTGTTTTAATTTTTTCAAAACAAAGCCACGAGCAGCCTGGCCTCAAAGCTGTCCCTGCTTTGGGCAGGAGGTTGGACTGGAGACCTCCCGAGGTCCCTTCCAACCTGAATTATCCTATTATTCCTGTGATAGATTCACAAATTGTTTCTGCTTTGTTGACATCCATGGTGACTATGACGATTTACACCCACTGAGGAGCTGGTGTTAAGTTTGTAGGTAACTGTCCTAGAATCAACAATAACATGGGATTATGTTTTGCATTAATTATTAGGTGGTATGAAGATGTCTTGGAAGGCCTCTACCAGTGATAAACCAATAAAATATACTGGAGATATNTTATTATTCCTGTGATAGATTCACAAATTGTTTCTGCTTTGTTGACATCCATGGTGACTATGACGATTTACACCCACTGAGGAGCTGGTGTTAAGTTTGTAGGTAACTGTCCTAGAATCAACAATAACATGGGATTATGTTTTGCATTAATTATTAGGTGGTATGAAGATGTCTTGGAAGGCCTCTACCAGTGATAAACCAATAAAATATACTGGAGATATCTTGAGGCAAGAGGGAGATTTGAAAGGATCTTGTCTTCAGTCAGTGTTATATGTATGTACAGAACTGACTTTGATATGTCTTTGATATTAAGTTTTGGTTGCACAACGCAGTACCTTACTAATATTCTTTCCGTACAACATAGTCTGTGCTTCTAATTTCCTAAGTTTATAAAAAAGTCAAAAGAGGAAGACTGAAATTCCATCCCAGATCATCATATTGATTACAACATGGTTCGTTGCCGCCGTTTGAACCGATGCCCCCACACAGACACTCACCATTTGAGATGGCAGAGAAAAAGATAGCAGGAGTGACCTGTCAGGTAAACCAGACTCTTGTTCACAGATTCACTGTATCTTTGAGGAAAGAATGACTTGTTATCCTGTTACCTGAAATCACACTTAACTTCAACCAGGTTAAAATAAAGGGCACATACTGTCAATTTATTCATAGCATCCAAAACAGGCAACACAGTTACAAATGTGCATAGAATTGGCAATGGATGAAATTCAATAGGAAGTTATGGGACTGCATTGGGTGGACATCCACCGGTCCCCCAGACCTGCCAAGTTCATCCAGGGCTCCAGACATTATGCATGGCACTGCCAGGTGCATCTTCTGAGACATCCCCAAGGCATCTCACTGGGAGTGCACAGCTTCTCTGGGGGAACCCCACCAGAGGGCTGTCTGCAGTGCCTGTCTTCCTTATGTTCCCCTCAGATCACCTCTCCTTCAAGATCAGCTCACCTCTCTTTTATAATCATATTGTCTTTTGTGTTCAGGCTTCACTTTGAGCTCTTGGAGGGGTCCAGAGCAGTTTCATCTGTCATCCTGCAGTTCACACTATTACTTCCTTGCCAGAAGGCATTCTGACCACTTTCTTAAATAAAATAACAGAGCTTTTTCCTCTTCTTAGATACGGAAATGCCTCTCTGTTGGATGAGAGTTCCCATGTTTAGCTGGCTCATGAACAACTCTGTTTCAGGAGCGTCCCCCTCCCTGGCTGGCCACTTGGCATCTCTCTGGCTCTTTTAGTCTGTAGCACAGCACAGGAGCACACTACACAGCCTCCAGCGCAGGTAACTGCATGTGGCTCACCCCAGGCTCTTGCCTGAGATCAGACACAATCAGTAGTTAATCTTGTTGGGATACTGGCAGGTTTCTCTGTGTTAGGCTGGGGCGACTCTTGCGTGACGCGGAGTTTGATTCTCTCACTAGGCTCCACCAGAGCTGGGGAAGGGTGACAAGAATACACAAAGCTAAGAAGAGAACAGCAAAGGCTTTTCTCGAGGCAGAATTCAGGTGTCTGTCTCATGCTATCAAGCAGCTAAGAGAGTCGAAAACACAAAGGCTGGCAGGCAAGTCCAAAACAGAAAAATGCATTAGGAATGAAAATCGAATAACTTCTTAAATATTTGAATAGTTCTATTAAAATAGGTAGGAAAAAAATGTTGTGAACATTTATCTTTCATATTGCCAAAGACAGTAGTTCTCATTTTCTGTTAGGGCACAAGGCAAATATCAGTGGAAGCACTGTAACATACCACGTTCAACTTCAGCAAACTCAGAACTGTTATGGTACACAAATATGTGTAGCTGAAATGCCTGCCTACACCATGACAACTGCTTTTTTCAGGCTAATTCTCTGCCTGATTTTTGTACTGGCTTCTTGTTGAAACTGGGACGAAAATAAAAAAGGCTGCCTTCCTACCTTGCCAGCTAGCCTTAATTAATGAATACAGTGAACATAGCAATTTAGTCTTGTTTTCTTCTTGGAGTCAATCTGCAGCATCCCCATAAAGGCTCTGCATTGCTGAAACTAATCAGACCTCAAGAGGTTTGGCACCCTTTAGTCCCCTTGAAGACTTACAGAGACCCAGGCAAAAATGATACAATAAATTTGGCAAGAGAAGTCACTCATATACATCTGGGGCATATCGCACACTTCATCTTTTTTACAGGAACCAGCCTGAAACCTTCTGCTCTGTAAATGGGTGTGAGTACTCTGCCATCAACAGTCTGGGGAGGGACCTTTCTGTTTAAGCAGTTGTCACACTTAACTTAGGATCTAAGAAGGAGCTGGTCACTCGAGGCTTATCTTGTAATGGTTGAGACCCTGCCCATCCCCTGTCACTGGGGCAGTTGGCATGACCTCGTGCTAGACCCCAGTGCAAGTATGAGATGAGGAACTCTCTGCAGGTGCCTGCCCCTCTCCTTTGACTATGAAAGGGAATTTGGGTGACTAAGTCAAACTTAGATGTCTGACTCTCAGATGCCTGAATTACAACAGAAGTATCCTGCCTAGACACAGCACAACTGGGGTAAAACACATCAAATATGCTGAAAGCTTAATAAAATGTAATGCTTTTCCAAATGTGGAGCTTTAAAAGCTGCAATGGTGTGTGGCTCCTTCCCTCAGCAGCAATTCATCTTGAGGGAATGCAACTCTTTCTTTTCCAAGTTTACATAACTTGTCGTTCTATAGTCAAGAATAAATATGGTTGGTTTCTTCCATACTTAGAAGAAATTATGAAAAATAAGCACATTTTTCTTTGTAGCTGAGGTACTACGGACTTTTTGAAACAAAATGCCTGACCACTGGAACACTCACTGTCTCTCCAGGAATTTCCAGGATCACATTATATTGTAGACAGAGATTTCTCGATCAACTCAGGGAACTTTGGACTGTATTCTTTATTGTACCATTTATATAAATATTAGCTGTCACATCATACATTCTAAATGCTGACTGTAACAATAAGTAAATATTATTTAGGGGCATAGGTGAGGCCTTGGGATATGATGAAATGTTAAAGGCATAAAAAATTGAGGACAAATATTAATAAACTCCGAATTACTATTAGTTTTGTACCTCTGGCAATGCTATCCAGCTGTCACTGAAAAAAAATAGCAATTTCTTTTTACTAAACGGCATGATTTTTAAATGGGAGTGTTTCAAGTCTTATTTCGAGCATTCTCCAGAAGGAAAAAATTTGAGCTGCTCTGGGGCATTTTTAAACGATGTCATTTCTAAAGCAGACAATAACATGGTTTTATAACAGGTCACGTGAACCCAGCTCAGCCGCAGGAGCAATGCAGGCCTGCAGTAGATGTGCAGGCACTGACTGTGGGTAGCTTTAGGCAGAAGTGAGCTCAGTGTGTAGAGATGTGCAGAAAAATGAGCAAGGAAGCACGTCTGGCTGCACCTCCTGGACTGCAAGGTCCTCCAGCCCGTGCAAGGCTGTCTGGCGCTTGGGTCTCTTCCGTGCATCCTTGGATTAGTTACATCAATATAAACCCCTGTAGCACTTACAAAGTGTGCACTAGGTGGTCTGCAGAAGCAACAGTGGGGTCACAAGAAAGAAGAATTATAAGCACTTTGAGGGCTTAAAATCCAGTCTTACAATCAAAGTTTGATGGAACAGAAGTTCTGTAACGACCAGCCAGAAAAGTAAGCATTCCCCACAACGCAGAAATCATTAATTCAACCAAGAATGAAGACAGCACCATCTTTTTCATTATTCCCTAATTTAATTGTCACAGATTAAAGCCTGGAAAATCTGGGCACAGATTCCTGTTGTCAGACTTCAAAGAGAGCTCCTGAAGTCTTCTGCCAGAATCAATGATCATCGCTATATCCTTTTCTCACACAGCATCTGTATCTTCCCTAATGCTAATGAACATAATTTTTGCATGCTTCTGAGCAGGCTAAAAAATACACTCTTGAATTGCATTTCCCATGCGAGGGAAAAAATGAACCCTTCACCATTTGTTATTCTCCTCTAACAAGGATTAAACCATGGTGTGGGTACTAATGAGTGACTTGCAGTTGCCCGCCTCTCACTTTAGTTTAGTCCTCAGGAATATTGAAGATGAAATTTCTCAGCTGAAATCATAACACGGTCTATAGATTAAATGTTTCAGAGCTGTTCTCATAACAAATAATCACGCTGTTGAGATTGCTTGCTATGCACACTTGCAGACCTCTTGGGTCACTGTTGCCAAGGAGTAATTTTCTTTAAAGTAGACTCACTTGTCCATCTTATGAGAAAGAAAAACAGAAATAGTAGGTTTCAAGGAAGTTGGTGTGAATGATACACATTCATTTCACATCAATTTGCCTACTCTATGTGCTATTTTTCAATATGCACTGTAATTGCTAATTACAAAAAGAATTAGGCTCCAGAGCAGAATTAAGATAGAAAATACCTGAAAGAATTTCTGATGGAGCTATAATGGATGATAAATTTGCTTCTGGAAGTATGTCCATTTTTGTTCTAATAGCTGCACAATAGTGAAAAGTCAATTATTACCATATTATCACTGTCAAGCAGAGGTCACAGAGACAATTCTCCTGTGTGCATATGTGTCTGCAAATCAGTGTCAGGGAAGTACCAGATAAATTTATATCTTCATTCTTTACTGCCCCGTTGATATTCCCCTCAGTACTACAGCAAAGCTCATGCATCTTTATTCCTTTTCCATCCACTAAAATTTTATTTATGGGGTGGCACATTTACTACAGCACAAAGTGCTCAAACCTGGCTGTAAGCAGATGATACAAACTAGGAGACATGGTGCATTAGGCAAGATGTTATACACACCTTTCCAAGTAATTGATTTCCAAACGAGCACTGGCTAAATGAAGGACTCTGTCATTCAATGTGAATTAACCAAAAAGATCTATTGGATGCAGTGACTCGTTTCTCACCATTCTGCCCACTAAATGGGGAGAACAGAATTATAACAACTAATACAGCGAAATACAACACTTGGTGTCAGTGAAAACAACACCTAGTGTCAGTTATTCTCCTTAGATCACTACCTTTTTGGGCTCCAAACATCAAAACAAGCAAATCTCACTTCTTCAGCAATTAGCCAACAGAAATTAGGAAAACTGTCCAGAGACTGATGTAGTGGGTGGCATCCCTGTCTGCAGAAGGGAGAAGGGACAATGAATTGAAATGTAATGATCATTAAGGTCCCTTCCTAAACCTAAACCAATTTCTGATCTTCTTCTGGAGGGCAGGAAGGCTCTGCAGGAGATGTGGACAGGCTGAGATAGATGGATAGGCTGACAGATAGATGGGCTGAGACCAGCAGTGTGAGGTTCAACAAGACAAAGTGCCACATCCTGCACTTGTGCCACAACAACTCCAGGTGCACTACAGGCTGGGGACAGAGTGAGTGGAAAAGGACATCGGGATGCTGTTTGGCAAGAACACAGTGCCATGGTCTAGCTGACAAGGCAGTGATCAGTCAAAGGTTGGACTCAATGATCTCAGAGGTTTAATCCAACATAAGTGATTCTGTGATGATACCATGATTCTATGGAATTTTTTTAATTTTCTAGGAGGACATCTATAGCAGCAACAGTGAAACTGGGGGAAACCTGTCACCAGGCAGGCTCCCATCAGAACAGAGACTCCTGGGCTTCTTCAAATTCACACTTCCTCGGTAAATTTGTTCCTCAGAAGGAAATTAGATCAAGGAGATCAGACAATCTGCTCTTAGGAGTCTACTAGGATAGGTTTGCCTTCAGAGCATAGTCAAAGGACAGCTGAGGTCAGATATGGTAGGGGAGGCATCCCTGGCATTTTTTCTGGGAGCAATAATTCTGGTGTAAGGACATGCCATTTTCCTTCAGTGCTTTCTGAAGGCTGCAAAGACCTGTGATATAAACAGATTCAGGAGACGATTTATTCTAGTTTTGCACTCTTTCACTTGGTATGTAAGAAGGGGCTTGGGACCAAACTGTCATTCAGATTTCATTTGCCCTCCCAGAAGGTTATCTGCCTGCTAGTTTATGACTTCTTAACAACTTGTTTGCAAGGCACATGATGCTGTTAGAGTTCAGCTGATCCATGACTTTGTCATAACTTAGAGAGGTGCTGCCAGGGAGATGGCTGTTGGGCTAGAACAATTCAGGTAGAGTCCATCTGAAAAACGGGGGAATACCCTGGTAAATTCATCAGCATCTCAAGAAGTGCAGTACAACAGACCAGTGCCGGCACTGGGAGCCCAGGATGATGCAAAAAGAACAGCAAATACAAACATAGATATTTCAAGAGGGATTTAAAGCACATACAGACAATGCAAATACGTGCAGTGAAATGGGAAGAATTCCTGTACAAGGAACAGAAACCCTCAGAGTTTACCATCCAAGATAAACACCTATGCTGTGGATGTAAAGAGAGTTTTCCCGTGGTAGATGTTTCCATAGTGGCCCATTATGGAGGTGCTTATACTTCTGAAGCTCACTTTACCATCATCACTTTTACATAAGAACAAAGAAATAATGCAGAGGTTTCACACACTCTCAATTGGAGTAGTCATTAAGAATCCATCAGAATCCATCTTTATTTCTCATTCTTCCACAAATGTGCATCGCTCTGAAAGAAAGAGGCAAAAATAAATAGCAAATTCATAATAATATTGCAGATGTAAATTAAAAATGCTTACAGATGGACAGAATATTTGGAAGTGTTAAAAAAGCTCAAAAATGCTAGGAAAAGAAACCAACAAGTTCTTCCAAGGGTTCAACTTCTAATGTCCACCTAACAACTTTTACCCTGACTTACTTTTTCTACAAATAAATATAGTCACTTGCATTTTGTCACCAAAATAGACATATTCAGACATGACAGGAAGTCTGAGTATGATTTAGTTAGAAAAGGAAATCGGTCAAAGCCATGGAAAATCAGATATTCACTAGAATTACTCAAAAACTGCTTGGTAAGGTGAAAAGCACAAATAACCCCCCTCTGGTAACCCATAGCTGCTGAAAATCTCCGTCCTTACCTCTGAATTATCACAATCAAAATACTTTGTAGTAAAAAAAAAAATATTTCTAAAATGAAGAGACTCCAAGAGATCCTTTCCAGCCCATTCTGCAGGGAAAAATGCAGGAAAAATTACAGATCCGTTTTTTTTTGTTTTTTGGTTTTTTTTTTAATTTAAAAGATTTTATGCTTTCCCAATGCAGTCTGTTGAGCTTTTGTGAGACCTGGCATCTGGCTACCTGAAACTCAGTATTCAGCCCAACAGAAGGGTATATCATAAAATGTACTCATTCCTTGCTTGAGTGCAGATTATTAGCAGAGACTTTTTTCAAACACAGGTATGAGCATTGCCCTTAGGGCTGAGTTGTGCTACGAGGTTCTTGAGGAAAAGAAATAAATATATAAAAGGTTGGCACAGGATGGAGCCATTGCATGGGGTGCCTTAGGAAACAAACTCCAGAAGCTGTTTTGTCTCCATGCCCCCTGGCTTTCCTTCTCAGCCATCTTCATCGTTGTTTACTGGCCTCTTTAGACCTCAGACCAGTGAATTTAGGTATGGGGATGATTGCCCACCCACTGATTTTGGAATACTCCTGACAACACCTGTTATCTGCTACTTCATGCAGATATAACAGGGAGGGAATGACCCAACCTAGTGCCATCAGAGGCAGTGATTAAGCCTTAAATACCAATAGAAACAGAAAGAAAATCATATACTCCAGCATGGTTTAGTTATGGACTTATGGGGAAGAGCATCATGCTCAGGTCTTCATGATGCTGAAGATCTTCTCGGAGAAGCTGTGGGCCCTTCACTTGCTGTGCTTGATCGCTCTGAGCTCATCAGCAGAGTGATCAGTGTAGCACTTGGCTGAGCTCTGAGACATTTCATGGGAAAGAGTTTCCAGGGAAAGTTTTCTGCCTCCATGGCTATGATGAGGCTGACTGTATTTTGTCAAGGGACAGAGGGGATTTATCTCCAGGTAATCAGAAATACTCATGCTGGACTGCAGACTTCACCCACTGGGATTTATACATGCAGCAAGTGCAGATTGTGCCAATACACAGAGTGAAGGCTCCCTTGGGCTGGCCTGGGACTGCCACGTCTGCTCCTGAAAATGCTCACAAGAAAGGCTGTCTCACAGTAAAGGTCTCAGCAAAGGTGAGGACAATGGAGGAGATTTCAGTTTCAGGGTCTGACCCATCTCCTCCTTCACTTAATAATTCAATGTCATGTGGCTGTAATATCAGTCTTCAGAATATATCACTATTACACAAAAAAATCTTTAATCAGAAGGCTGGCAGATACAAACTTTCCTTTCTGTATAACCAGTTAGTAAGGAGATGAAAGCCATTTTAGCAAATCCTTCTCTCTGTATTAGCTTTTTTCTCCTTTCTTTTCCCTGTTGCACCCATGAGTGGAATCTCTGGGTCATGGTGATCACCAAGGAAACAACTTCCTTGAAAAGAGAAGATACAGATTTAAAGAACGGGTGTGGTTTGACTTGAGGGCTAGCTCAGTGGCTGCCAGATCTATATTGCATGATGCTAAAACCTTGCCTTCAATTACTTTTCTGGAATCTTTTGGTAGTCTTTGTAAGGGTTTTTAGTTATTATCTAGATCTGAAACTCAAAACCATCACACATCGCAGCTCCAGGTGTGGAGGGAGTGTGTCCCACTTCCTGGGAACTGATTACCTCCTCTCCTCATGATTTGGAAGAGGGAGTGACTAGAAGGCTACGAGATGAAGGTGATGTCTAATGCTGGCTGCAAAAAGGTGGCAAAGATGGAGGGAATTCAAGTTTCACACTCTTTTTCCTATTGGACATCTTTGGAGAGGCCTGCTTTTGAAAGTTGAGTCAACCCAGTTGTCTCAGAGCCCACTGTGCATTGTGCAGAGCAAGAGAAGAGTGGCCTTCTTTTTTGAAAGAGTCCTTTCTGACCCAGAAAGAGGAACAATTTCTTCTGCAGTATATCCCAATGAGCATAACATGCTTTAAATCTGCTTTTCTGGGGAGTGTCCTGCAGGAAAAATATGCAAGTTCCATAGTTTCAGCTCTGTAGTTTTATTAGAGCAATGTCAAAATGCTGTGGTGCCAATTCTCATCCATTTTTGTTAATTGTTAAAGGAAATATCTTAATTCTGTAGAAGAATGTGCAAGGGTAACATATGACTTATTATTGAGAACCCAATTTTTTTATGCACTGTAAAACTCCATCTGTCCTGTCATCTGGAGTTGGCTACTACTCCTCTAACACACAAGCACAGATTAAGAATAAGAAGTCTTAAATATCCAGTGTATTAACCAAAGCAGGGATGGATTTTATTTAACAGAAAGTGTTGGAGCAGCAGATTCCTTTCTGTCCTGTGAGTATTTATGAGGGTATTATGTAGGAGTTTCTGACATCAGGTAACCTAATTCACAAATTTGTGAAACTGTGGTCCATTCTTAGGGGTTGCATAACGAGCCAGGGCCACAGGGCATTTTACTGCCTTTGGAGAGAAAATGGCTTATTTTTTCCTACCCACTGGTGATAACGTAAGGGTGTTCACACATCAGACTGCTCTAGCGTACACTGGCAGAAATTGTTTCCACCAGCTCAAGGTTTCTGACCTAATAAGCACCATGACTTTATGGCACTTGGAAGGAGTGATTTGCACAGAGCCAGCCTGTCCTCTGCTTGCTGGCAGGTCATGCCAGGTCTGCAGAGCTCCTCCCTCCTCGCTTCCCACAGCCAGAGCATGGACCTGGCCCATATATCCGGGAATTAAAGATTGTCTGTCTTGGTGACTTCTAATGTGGCATTTTCAGCTACATGAACTCACTTAACACACAAAGATTTCAATCAGTGAATAGGGTTTGGAATGACTTAGATGAGCACAGGAGCAAAGTGTATGCTGGACAATTTAGGCTGTGGCTCAGCAAACCCCCGTAACTTTGCTCATGCCTGTTCATAGATCTGCTCTGTGCTTAATGTGCTTAACATGTGCTGAAATGCTGCCCTGAACAGCTGGATTCTTAGCTTCCTACATTGTATGGATTAGGCCTTTCTTAAAGAAAGGAAAGTAAAAATCATCATTGAAAACTTGGCCTCTTGTTCTTTCCAGAAACTTTGTGGTGTGGTGATGAGTGTGAGATGGACTCAGTAACATCCGCAGAAGACAAGCAGCAGTCCTTGAAGAAGTGCAAAACACTTCACTTGTAAATTTTACATATTATGTGGATCTCTGGAATAAAGCAAGAGTGTTAAACAACGATGCTCATTCCTAGACCTGATCATCTCTCTTAGAATTCAGATGTTCTCTTTAAAAAGAATATGTTCAATAACTGTAGAAAATAATTTAATTCAGAATTAATTTAATGGATATTTTCCATACATTTTATATGGAGCAGATTCAGGTCTATGATAATGAGACTTGCAACAGAGATGTCTGAAAAAATCTATGGGATAATAACAGGTCTAAGTACAGCTATGTATTATACAAACATTAGATTTTTAGAAGGACTCTATGTGGGCAGAGTAAAATGCACTTTGCTGGTTCAACAGCAAAAAATAAAACAAACATGTCAACAAAAGAAAATAAACAACAGCCAAAATCCAAAATCCAAAAACCAAACTAAAATTAAACAAAACCAAAAAACCACAAAAATAAAACCAAAAAAAACCCACTTCAACCTTATTTTATTAGGACTGCCCAATAAAATAGCCAAAATATTCCCCCTCAAGGGACTTTGGCTGAAGGAAGAGGCCCAAGTTTTCTACCAAATCCTGCTGTTTTTGCAGGCTCTGGATTCTTCCCCAGTTCCCCCTAGCCAGTGGAGTTTGTGTGAGACTCCCATCAGAGGCAGCCCCAAACGCTCTGTCATGGGAGAAAAACCCATGTAGATTAGGAAATCTGGTGCTATGGGCTCTGAATATTCTTATGCTGCAAAAGCAAAAATGAGTGTGAGTGTCAGATAGAGACCCTGAACTGTCCCCAGTGCATTGAACACACAGCCAGGGCTGCCTCAGGACAGGCATAAGGGAGGGGGCAGAGGGGGATCTCCTCTTTCTGGATCCTCCCAATGCTACCTTGCTCTTACAGGGCAGCTCTGGGCATGCCTGGCTGCAGTGATGGGGGGCTGTGAGGGGTAAAAGTTGTAGAAGTAAGTGATTGTGATATATATCACTATATAATAAAGCTATATACAGAATAATGAGCTACCAGGACAGAAGTGATGTGGGTGGTGCAAATATTTTTTCCTTGAAGACCAAATATAAAATATAAATATTCCCAAATTGGCAAGGAGAAATGCACCCATTTCCCCCTGAATGAAGTAAAAATGCACTGTGTACAAGGAGTGTGAATTCCCAGGCCGATCCAAACAGAAAAGTTATGAGGTCCCAGTTACCATCAGATAATCCACTTCAGTGCAGTACTGCTGCTCTTCAAGACAGTTTCTCCACCACTGGGAACTATCCTGGTGACTAGATATGCTGATTTCATCCTCTCGTTTTGTACCAGTCAGTAGCAAAAGATCTAGGAAGGACTTTTTAAGGAAGGAGAAGACGAAAGAACCATCAGCTTCCATTAGGATCCAGACCCCTTGCTTTGCTGCGTTGTGGGGCTTCCCAGGACTAGCCACCTGCTTTAATTTAAAAACATAAGAATCAAACTGTCTCGAGATTAGTGGCAATGATATTATTGCTACACAATGACATAGTAAGGATTTGCAGGGATAACAGAAATAAAAAGGGAACTCGGGAAGATTGCATAAATAACCGCCTGGGTGCAATGAAGCCATGCATGCAGGCAGCTCCTGCTGCACCATTGGCCAAGGCAGCGGCGGCTGCCCCCGGGTTAAGAGCAGCTGGGATCTGTAATCCAGCGTAACTCTCACAGTCTCTCCCCGCCGGGGTCAGCTGAGGACTGCAGCTGCTGGGGAATCACAGAAAGGATCATCAGGGTAATTCCTCCTTCCTCCTCTCCTTGCTTGCTCTGCCTGGTGGTGTGCAGAGCCAGGGGAGGTCCGCAATCCTGTGCTGCCTATTGGGGGAAATCAATCCAGGAATCGGAAGTACAGGGGAAATGCACCCAAGCTTTGAAGCACCCAAGAAGTCCTTGCCTAGGTGTGAAAACAGTGACCTGCCACAATCCCTTCATTTCCCTGCTGTGAGCTTAGCAAGAGCAGGCTGTTCCCTCAGCTGAACTGACACCATTCTGTCAGGTTTGGGGCTGTTTGATGATGTACGCTAGTGTCCTTAGGATGTGCCTAAAGACTGCTCTTTACTTGTGAGTCAGAGGAAAAAGTATGCATTTGCAGGACTCTAATGTTCTTGGTATTAAATCTGGGTTATTTTTGACGGAGAGAAAAGCTCGCTATAAATTTGAGCAGAAATTGGATTTGACCGGTTGGTCCACACCGCAAACACATATGGAAATTCCCAAATGCAACAGCATCCCTACAGAGGGAAATATAAGCAGCAAAGAAGCAAAACCCTAAAATGCAATTTTGTAATTTAAAGGCAAGCTCAGTACTAGCCCTGATATAAGAGTTTGCTGTAATAGTTTTGGGTTTTTTTCTCATATTGAGAAAGCACTTGAGCACTGTAGTTCCAAATCCCATCTTTCCCCCTGGAGGAACCAATCAGCCCTTATAAAGCTACCCTAATGGAGAGAGCAAGTACAGAATCTGCCTTGACTCATGTGATATGCTTCTACGTTTCCTTCTTTCTGCCAATACTGCTGTGCTGTGCTGTGCAGAATGAAAGAGGCAATTTAATATGGCGTTAAGCTGTGCGCTGCCTGCCGAGCCTGTAGGGATGGAGTCATAGGGGTGCTTTTGTGGCAGTGAGCCAAAATTAAGGCAAAATGTTATGCTGCAGCACGGATCTCGCCTGGTGCGTGGCCTCCAGCTGCCTCTCGCAGGGTGAATCTGCTGGAATTGTGCAGGTGAGAGGGGATGGAGCTTTCTCTGATGTGCTGAAATAAATTTTCAAGTGTAATTTTCCCAGTCTCCCCTTTCTACCTTCCAAAAGGAATCAGCTAGCACCAGAGCTGCAGCATGCTGCAACTGTGCTCAGCTGTCAGGAGTGGTTTTCCCACAGGCTCAGAACTGTAGGCAGTGATTTTGTTTTGAGAAAAAAACGAGGTGCTTCAATTTTATAGAGACATTGGCACTGGCTGCCCAGCTTGACCCTTTGTGGAGGCGATGATCCAGCTCTGCTTGGAAAGAGAAAAAGCACAAACGCTTCGCCAGGGCAAACTGCATTCCAATTTTGTTTCCTTCCCATGACTGCCCCAAGTCTTATCTTGGGTAAGTTGCCTTTTTTTTGGTTTTTTTTGGTTTTTTTTTTTTAAAAAAAGGAAAAAGCATCAGGAATGACTGTCAAAACAAAACAGAGTTTTGCCTGCAGGAAGATGAGTGATGCTGCTGCAACCCACAATATGAATGCTGTGTGATATGCCTGTTAGAACAGAGATGTTTGGATAAAATAAAAAGTTTTCCACAGGGGCTGGAAAAGTCATGCCAACAGGAGCACAGCACTGCACCAATACTGCTGCCTTCACAACATTCTTATCTGGGCCACCCATTATGTTGGGCACCCCAGACTCAAGCTGGCACTAGGGTTAGGATTAGGAGTCAGAGAACCAGACAGTCTTCAGCTCTAGAGTATTGTGGCTGCAAAAAGCATGCCAAAGGGAGCACAGCACTGTACCAACATTGCTTTGTACACATGATTTCTAATCTGGGTCATTCATGATGCTGGGGACCTCAGCCCCAGCCCCAGGGTGCCACTAGGGCTAAGGTTAGGGATCAGAGAACCACAAAGCATATAGCTCTAGGGATACTGGGGCTGATGTTACTTACAAATAAATATTCCTTGAATTATAAATACTAGGCACATATAATCTATAAAATAATTTGAAAAGTCAAATGTTTACACAAGTTTATTTTCTACTGTGGATTTTTGGCTTGTTCACTATCCCTAGTATTAAATAGCACCTCTGTGTTTCTGAATGTTATCAACAACTACTGTTTCCTTGACAAAACCATGAGAGAGAAATAAATCTCATAAAGAGATTGGTAGGCAGCTGTTTGCCAATGGCTGAATGCTTGCAAGAGTTACACAGTATTATCTCTGTTTTTGTGCTGCTCAGCACTTGACTAAAAATCAGGAATTCTCTAGACCACCTGGTTGCCTAGCAAATTTTGGTGCATTTACCAGCACTGGATCCTTTCCTAAATAAGTTTCAAAACCCAAATCCTTCTGCATCAGTGCAGAAAATGACCCAGGATCCTTAACTGTTAAAATACAAGTATTTTCCTATGTAAGAAATGAACACATCCTATTTGGTAGAAAACGCTGCATGCCTATCACAGAAGGCTGCCACACAATTTCTGCTGTCACGAAGCAGATCTTCCCTCCTACTATCCAAAAACATAGAAACAAGTATAATAGGGTTTGACTGGGGTTTTTTTGGTAGTGCTCGAGACAAATGCTGGCAGAGCTTTGGCGATGCCAGCAGTCCGGCAGCCAGCTGAACAGAGCAGCACTGCCACAGCAAATGGGCTTGTGCTGCCGGCTGCGGTGTCACACGAGTGCAGGGACACAGCCGAGTGCTCACCCACCTCTGACGGCCACCACGAGGTAGCCCTGCTGCTGGCAGGGATGCTAACAGCAGATCAGCCCCAGCACGGGGCATGGAGCAGCACAGTGCCTGGCGGGAACAGCCAATCTTTGGGGACACTGGGCAGCCCTGCCAGCAGCAGCTGCAGCCCCACCATCACCTCCCTGAGCACCACTTCCGACTCGTGTAAGCTCGATGTGTTTGTCAAAGTGCAGCTGGAGATAGCACACGATGGATGATAGCCTGGGGCTCAGCTCCTCCATCACTCCACACTGACCTCACCCTGTGCTGCCGCTGGTGTGGCTGTGCATCCCTGCCCCATCCCTCACATCAGCACCAGTGGTCAGGCAGCCGTCAGGGACACCCATGCAGGAGCACAGATCTCTTGCTGTGCAGCTCCCTGTCACTGGTGAGGGGTCCCAGGGAGAGCAGGAGGGCATTGAAAGCAGGATGGTTGCTTTCATGCCTTTGTGTGTGGTCCTGAAATTGCCCCTGTTAAATGATAGCTGCTCATCTCTTTGTAAATCCAATGATGGCTGTGAGAGGTTTGAGTCTACAATGGTGGATGGGGATGGTCTGAATCCCTATCTCCAGCGAATTTAAAGAGCAGACCATACAAACTTCTATTAAAAAGAATTAGAGTAGAACTGACCCTGTCTTGGGACAAGAAGTGAGGCTGAGTATCTCTTCCAGCCATGACTTCTCTGCTGGGATCCACCAAAATATTCCCATAGATAGGAAATAAAATCACTGTACAAACAACTGCTTTCTGTTACTGTTTCCTTAAAAACAGAGCTGCAAGAGAAGACTTAAACAAAGCAGATTTGGGTTAATCAAGTGAAGATATGCCAGTCTCGTGTTTGACATGTGCATGCACGACGTGACTCACCCTTCAAACAATGATTCATCATTAGTTTTTCTTGTGGGTTTCTATGTCTTTCGTCCATCCCTGTTACAATCTCTTGCCATCAACTCACAAGCCCAGTGAAGATTAAAACAACATCAAAATTAGATTTTTAATTGGGACCTGCTCTGCAGCATGTGTGGTAAAGGGTGGAGAGGCTGCATGCCTTTTGTTCTGATGAGAGATGGGGAACCAGACTGTGGGTGATGTTTCTGAACAGGAGAAGGAGGGAAGGACAGAGGCAGAGGTGACTGTAGAAGAGTTGATTCTAGAAGGACAATGTTGCCAAGCAAGGTCATCATATTTGGTTACTGCATATGGAGCTGCAGCAGTTTGGTGACCTTGGGAGGAGGGGTTAAAAATCACAGGACCTGCATAAAGGCATTCTACATTTTGCACATTTTCTTAGTATTAGCATGTGTTTGAAGACCTGAGTTTGCAGCTGACCTCCAGTTCCTTGAGCCCAGCACAGCACTCAGAAGGGGCATCCCACATTGTTTTCCAGGGACGTTTTCTGCAGGGTAGGGCAGGACACTGCTTAGACTATGGTCTTGGCTTCTTGTGGGAACCCAGAGCTTGTCCTTGACTGCTCTGGGGGCTCAGAGACCTGGGCAGGGGGCCCAGAGGGCTCTGAAGCCCTGGCACCAAGCCCAAAACACCTGTGGGTTGGATTTTAGTCCCTGGGAAAGACTGCCAGCTTTAAAAGAAAAAATACAAGTCTCACAACTTTAAATAGATTAATAATAAGATTGTCACAGGGTGGAAAAGTAGATTTTGGGTTTTAGTACATGGAGGTGGGTGAAGCCAAGATGGAGAGACCACATGGCTTTTGGGCTTCTTCCTTCTTCTTCATCCCCTCCATGATTCTGCTGTGATGGTGGCACTTAGTGATTAGTTTAGGTAGAATGCACATTGTCTAACATAGGTGATAGGTATTGGAAAATAATTGTAAATAAAGTATACGTAGTTCTTAGTATAAAAGATAACCACTGCCCTTCGGGCGGGGATTTTGCCTCAGACTGTTCGGCTGTGAAGACCTCGGCAGGGACAGAGAGAACAATGTTCTAGATAAGTTATTATAAACAATAATAAAAGATATCCGAAGACCGAAGATTGCACGTTTTTCTTCACCTTGGGCAGGGAAAAGGACTTTTAACACCTTAGGGACATCTCTGTGAAAGCAGAGAGCTCCCCACAGCTTCTCTCTTTGGGGTTGGCAACTCTCTCCCTGCAGGAGGAAAGGCTCTTCATTCCTTACTCACCAGGATTATCACCATCACATGCCCTTGCCCGTCTCTCATGAATGTGTAAGTCACACCCTCTGCACACACGGTGCTCAGGTCATGCCAGGTAACACAGCATTGGGTAGCTTCAAGTGCTTGGCTTGTTCCTTTCCCTGCTCAGTACAATGTGCAATTCTGGCCCAGGGCATGCAAAGGAGGAGCAAGAAGCCTTCCAGGAAGCTGGCTGGAGGCTGTGCTGGCAAAAAGCAGCTCTTCCACAACATCTTATCACTTGAAAAAGAAACTTCCCTCTGCCAAATTGTTCAGTAATCCTCCACATGCTATTCACTGGTAGTAAACAGAATAGATTACTTCATCTCCTAATAGTGGAGATATGAAATAAAACTTTTTTCTTTCTAGACAGACCCTGCAGCCCAGTGTTTTAAGCATTTGCCATTTGGAAAGTGAAATTTGGTCAGGAGACCAATGGTCTCCCCATGAGAAGAACAAAAACAAAAGTCTCTTTTCAAGTACCCAGCCAGGTCTGTTTGTGAAAGCAGAAGGTAAGAGTTTACAGCGGATTACAGGTCATCATTTGTAATGGCATTTGCTCCTAAATGGTCACCAGCTTTATTATCTGTACCCATTAAAAGCGGATTTGAACAGCAATGCCAGACTGTACATATGTTTCACTTCATACCATATAGTTCTAAAGAGAGAAATGAGCTCAGCAATATTTTTTTTTAATCCAACTTCTACGTTTAAAATTTTAAAACTATGTTACATGCACGGTTTCCTTTTGTTCCACCTGCTTCCTTCTTTCACTTCATTTTACTCTGCTCTCTATTACAGTTTATGCCTCTGCTTTTGTGTCTGGCTTGTAATGTATTTCTTCAGATTTCAGTACTTCCCCTTAGAATCAGCCTGCTCTCACCTCTCTTTCTCAACAAGGAAGTCTTCTCTTTCTTTAGCTCCTTACCTATTTTTTTCCTATTTAATACATTGCTAAGACTTTCTTTTTCTTCCCTTTGTTACATGTCTCTCTTAAGTTAGTGCTCCTCTTCTCTTTCCCATCTCAGCTCGCTCCCTCATTTACCTGTTCTTTCAAATGTTCAGGGCTTCTCCCCTTTGTTCTCTGCTTTCCATCCCTTCCACTCTTCACCTTTTCTTGTTCTCTCCTCACCACAGCCTCTTCCTCTTCTCACCCTTCTCTTATCCCTTCAGCATTGCACACATTTTTTTCCCACATCTCTGCATTATTTTCCCTCAAGAAAATGATCAAAGCCTGAGTGTTTTCTGGTTCCACAAGGGTTGTTGGGGAATTTATCACTGTTTCCAGAAGATCCAATAAAAAGAATGTCAGGAGAACTGGTGTGATCTTGTTTGTATTTCCTTGGACCCTGGGGGAGGATGAAGCCTCATGACTTACTGAGAAAGATTTTCTCTAGGTCTGTAGGCATGAATAAGGGCTAAGGTTTCTTTGGGATGGCTGCACATCCTTTACAGGTGTGTCTTTCCTCCTGCCAGACAGGGATCCAGCCCTGACCCTGTCCTCCATGCTTCCCAGTTGAAGAAGTCGGGTGGTGGGACACAGCAGGGACAGTAATTCCACCACTTGCTCTGTGACTTTCGGTGCAAAGGACAGCCTTCCCTCCCCTCAGCACAGGCAAGCAGCAAAGCTGCCCTGCATCCCCAGGGGGAGAGACCAGGATGGGGTCAGGCCCCTTTCTCAGGTGACTCACCACCTACAGGTCACTGTCCGTGCCTGGGACTTGTCACCTGAGCATACCTCAGTTTGCCTTGTGTCTGTCACTGAGATTTCAAACTAAAACCAGCAGGTGTCTGAGTGGCAACATCCTGGGATGAAGACACAGGCTCCTGCTGTTTGTATTGTGCAGCGCCACAAACACACCAGATGTAAGCAAGGTTTGGAAACACTTCTCTAACAATAGAGAGTAGTATTAAACAGAAAAGCAATTGCTTATCACTGTTATGCTGCTAAAAAAATTAATCTTTAGCATATAGCTCTGAAAAGAGGTACAAGGCACTGTAGATGGGTCTCATCGTATCCTGAGCTCCCTGTGAACTGCTGCCTAGGAGGGCATTCCCATTTAGCCATCGCATATAAGTAAAGGCTGAGCAATTGCTGCAGGACCGAGCCAAGTGTGCCATGAAATCTAATTAAGGTCAACAGGCTCTGGTGTCTGGTGGGGCCCGAGGAGAGCCCTTTCACTGCCTGCACAAATGGGGCTGTCATTACCGGTGTCCCAGGGCAAACAACCCATTAAAGGCCACTGGAAATGCTCCTGTCCCCTCAGTGGCTTTCTGTCAGGCCTAGTGTGAATATTACAAATTAAGCAGAAACACGCAGCAAGACTCCCTGCAGACTCCTAATCAGCCTTTGCGTGGTGGCACCGCTCATCAGCATTTCTGCTACTTGTGGTGGCATGGCCCGTGCAGTGGGGGGTGCCAAAAATGGCTTTTGGCAGGGATCCTCTGCCACCATGGTGGCGTGGCAACTGGGGAACACCGAGCGCCGTGTTCTCATGGTGATGGCAACAATGGCACTGCCGTGTGTTCCCTGGCAATGCCTCAAGGTGCCCAAGGCGTGGCAAGCCGCAACAGGGCATCATTCCCACCCCAAAAAAAAATCCTTTGGGACTGCCACCTGGAGGACTGGACACACCTGCAATGTCCTCTGTCCACAGGGAGAGCTGCAGTCATAGCCATCAGTCCTGCCTCTGAAGGGGCAGGATCTGGTCCCTCCTCTCCCCTTTTCCTGTGCTCACCACCCCCTTCCAGATCAGGTAAGGTGGGCAGCCTGGAGCTGGTCCAGCTCTGCAAACAGGACCATGGAGGTGAGCAAACAGTCAGACACATCAGACAGCTGAAGGAAAAAAGCCAGGTTCTTCTGAGTCTTTTTAACGTACAGGATCAATATTTGTGTAATATTCATGTCACAGGACTAAATATTTGCTATAGGATTAAGTATTTCTGCACTGCTCTAGTGACTTCACTACCCTCCAGTGCCTGGGGCTGCTAGTAATGAGCTGGAGTTACATACCAAAATGAATTATTATTACTAACACGTTTAGATGCAGCCTCATACCTGATGAATGACACCTGCTGTGAAAAATGAGTGATGCTATTTTTGGAAGGTATTTATCTAGTGTTTGGAGGGTAGCTTGAGATGTATGCAATTCAAATGCATTTCTTTAGGTAGGATAATGATCCTTATATTATCATATTCAATGAAAGCATAGCTACAAGTACATGTTCTCTGTGTGCTGTATTCGTGCAAAATGTGTATCCTAGATACCTAATGGCAATGACAGATCCAAGCTGTAAATAAACTGATAAGTCAAATGTGCATTACTGGGCCCAGATCACTAAAATTAGTAGGAACTGATTCTGGAAAGGAGTGCAGGATTGGATCAAATCCTGTAAAGACAAACATTATTATTTAATTTTTGGAGATTAAAGCAATATTACAGATTTAAACTTGGATGACATTTTGCACACCACTTGGAAAATCACATTACAGATTTGCCAAGGCACTTAGAGCTTAAAATTGCCTTATGGAAAAATTCATTATACTTTTTTTGAAAACTGCAGGTACATTCCCCCACTCCCACCCTTCTTCTTCTACAGCCCTTACTTCTTCTAATCATGTTCCACAAGTATAACCAAAATAAATAATAAATAAAATATTTACAGAACATGTTTACACAAGCAGGTTTGTTTTTTTTAATTAGTATTTTTTCACTTTTTCTGACTTGCAGGTGAAAGTGGGAACTGACAGAAAGCACAGGTGTGTTTGCACAGTTGTCTTGCTTGATCCCTATTGATAGAGACATTGCCCTGGACAGTGTTTAAAGTAGGCTTGAAGTGGGATTATAAATGTGGATTTTCTGATTTCTCTTTTCTTGAGACACCACCTTGTTCCCAGTGTGTCACTTGGACATTTAAAACAAACCAGTTAAACCTTTTCCTCTCTTTCTCCCAGTAAGAAAACCCCAACATTTTCAGATGGCCAAGTTTGGATTGTCCCAAGGCTTTGTGGCAGGCACATGCACGGCTGTCACTGGAAATGTCAATGATGCTGCCATCAGTAGTGTTCTGTTCAAGGATGGACCCAGAATCAGATCTGCAATATGCAATAAGCACTACCAGGACTGCAGGCTGGCAGGCCTATGAACTCAAGATGGAGCAAAACCAAAGACCAGCCTGATTCTGAAACCTTCCTTGCATTTACTGTTTTCTATTCCTGTCATGCTGTGGCTCAGCAGCAGGTTATTTCCTGGGCAGGTACCTGGGCACTAGGCTGTTCCCCAGGAGGAGGCAGAACCACGACAAGCCAGGTCTGGGTAAGGTACTTGTGCTCTTCTGTCCTCTGACACCAGGCACACCAGGCCCCCCTCTGCAGGGCACAGGAGGGAGGCACCCATGCCGTGGCTCAGGTTTCTGCATGAGTGATTCCCTGCCTTTCCAGCTAGAGCTGGGTGTTGGCTCCAGCACCAAGAGCAGGCAGAGCCCCTTTGCCCGTAAAGTGGCGTACAGGTGCACACTTGGATCCCCTGCCTGAGCCCAAGGTACTTGCATCCTAATCTAATCAGAAAATCCATATTCCTATGCTTACAGACCATGGGCTCGCTCTCAGTATCACACTGGGTGGCCTCTGGCAGTTGGTAGCACACTTCACTCGGGTTGGAGTGTTCATGGGCTAACACTCATCAGCATCCTTTTGAGATGCACAGGGTATACTTGCAAATGTGCAAGTATTTTTCCCTCCAAAATACAGCTAGACTCTTATTGCCAGGGTTTTCTTCATCAGCATAGCTCACCAAAACCAATTTTCCCCTCTTAATTAGCAAATTGCTTATCAGCAAATAAAGAAAATATTTTGTCCCATTTTATTTCATAATTTCTTCCTTTTAGCTTCCAAACTAAATACCTTACTTCACAAAACTCTATTTTCACAATGCCATGATAGTCTATTATGGTTTCTCAGAGTTCTCTAAACAGCCTTAGGTGCTTAACAAATATATTCTTTAAACACTGTAGTTTTACGCCTCACAGTGGGAAACAGACATCATTCATAAAGTTCCTGTTCCCTCAGGAGATCAGCACTGACTAATGCTCTGCACAATTAAGTATTTTAATTTAACTGTGTATGTGAGACATTGAACCAGGAGCTTTTTCCAGACCAGGGCATGCTTTGAAAAACTGTAAGAAAGGTGCTTGCTTTAGCAAGCTAATTTCTTTTAAATGGTTCGTTTCCCACCCCACTCAAAATGTATCATACAATATACCAAAAGAACAGGTTCAGTGAAAAGCTGTGATTCAGTGATAGATTGGACATAGGCACAGAGACAGGACCCATGCAGTATAAACAGGGCTTTCATGCCAGTACAGAATTTGAGATCTAGAGTATATCTTCAGAGATGATGAAAAATCTGTGTTCTACAGGAGATTGAGTTGTCTGTAATTTATGCTGCATTTATTGGTACTAATTTCTCGTGCTCATCTATCAGTTTCCAATCTTTCCCTCAGTAATATGCACTCAATTTTTTAGTCTATATTCCTGTTAACTGCTGAAATTATCTCTTGTAAGTACTGCTCAGTAGATCTATTAAATGCATTGAAAGTATTTACTGTAAAATCCAACTGAAATTTGTCTAGTTAGTTTTCCCAGTTTGCATTAAGTAATGTGTGAATAATAAAGCAATGGGAATAGCGTATCTTCTCCTTATCACTGAAAATCACATTTATCTACCAAAATGACCTAACATAAGTAGACCTTCCTCAGCATATGAACCAAGACATGTACACCTTCTATCTAGAACAGCAAGTTAATGATGATTAGGGTTCCACATTTTATTATGGCTGTATTTAAATTTGCTGTTAAACATAATACCCTCTGGTGACTGAAACTTGCTTAGGTTTTAAGTTAATGTGAATTACATACAAGCTTCATCTAAACTAGTGGTTTGCAATATGCATTTATATTGATTCTCATGTCTTTATTCCTTAGAAGTGCAAGCTAAAGATACCACTAGAAATGCATTCATCTTTGAGGGAGTTTTGCGACCAGGTAAGGTCTTGGATCTCGTGTGAGAACTAAAACAAGTGGAGAAAGTGACTCCAGTAAACCTCCATCTTGTTTCATAGGAACCAACAATTCATGTACTAAAAATGTCTGACCGAAACAAAGGACTTTATTGGGTAAAGATCCAGTATTTAATCTCTGAAGGTCCCTAGGTATTTTATATTCATTAGGGGTGAGTTTATACAGTGAGCTCTTGCTTGGGTTCCTAGAGTTGATTATCATACAAACTGGAGTCTTTTCAAACATTTGCAGCTCTTACAAACAACATTTGTTCTGCCAGAGACAGACTACAATAGACATCTATACAATCTGAAAAGTGATGGAGAAGGTCAGTGGGGAAGTTCACTGTTTCACCTGATGCTAGAACAAGGCAGCACCTCTGACAAGCACATTGAAAGAAAATCAAGGGGATGCAAAGATTTTGCACAGAGCATATTTAAATTGTGGACCTTAGTACCACAGCAGTAGATCCTGAATTTCTCATCCTGAAGAAGGGCATGTTGAGGAGTTCCAAGACTGGAACAGATTCCAAAAGGGTTTGAATTACTCCATGAAGGAGAGACCCCACGGAGGCACTACACAAAGTTGTCTGGATGCATTCTTCAGCATTCGAAGTACCCAAGGGGTTGTTGATTGCTGAAGTTGTGACAGCACAAAAGGGGAAGGATCACTCTCTTTTGGACTGTCTCCTGACTGTCTGCATTGAAAACTGTGTGTGAGGTTGAATGGACCTTAACTTTGACCTCGTTCAGCCTCTCTGGCAAGTTTTGGTTGTAACCAGCCCCAGTATTTTAATGACTGCAATTTCAAGATCATATTCTTTGGATGATGCATTCAGGTGTTCTTTCAGGTATTTAATTTTAGTTCTCAGGAATCTGAAATTTCAAATATATTTAATCTATATAAAACATATTCTGAAGCAATTTATTCTGTTTTCAGACCTGTCACTTCAATGTTCAGTCTTGACAATATGAGAAGTTCTGCACTGAGCTAATGCATGTAGAACACAGAAGGCCACTCACCTGCCTGGATGAGTCTGATCTAATAAGCCTTATGGAGGGGGATTTAGCTGCTAATAGGGATGCCTAAAATTAGTTGAATGCAAAACAGGTATCTGTGTGAGTTACATGTCTAAGCTTCCACTAGAGTAAATGGAAGTTTAGTCAACAGGGAATGGAGTTGAGAGAGAAAATCCATATTGTTAGAAGGCAAACTCCATCACTTTCTTAGCTGAACTACCCTGACTCCATTGACTGTAGTCTTTAGATCTCCAGTGGCTACTGCAGAAGCTTAGGTAGACACAATTTGGATTCGTTGAATGGGGACCTGAAGTCATTCATAACTTCAGATAAAGTCTATAGCATTACAAATAATTAGTCCATGCTGGATGGATTTGGTATGTTTTAGAGATTTCCCCTACACCAGACCATAGCTCTTCCTTCTACAAAAGGAACAATTTCTTCAGGAAAGCTCAGCGCTTTCAGATGCATGCAGTTTGCTGTATTTCCTTCATGATGTCAGCTGGGAGCTCCTTTCTTGGTACAGAGAGGGGCTGTACCTCAGCATCAGGAAGCCTGACTAGCTATAGACAACCAAGTGAGCTCTTAAGGTGGCACACAAGCTTTTTTTCTGACTTCAGAAGATGTTTTAAATCCTGGATACTGCCTCTCTGATGAGAGATACACTGTGGCTATGTTTACATAAACAGTTTCCAGATGTGTTGGAGTTATTGTCTGAAGGTCTCTAACACTGATTACATCTTGAGTCCTGGCACTGACATCTGGCTCTGACAGGGCATGGGTGCAGCACCCGGGCCTGGAGTGTGAGTGTGTGGTACCATTTCAATGGAGAATGAGGCTGGGATCCAAGCTTGTGTAAACAAACTGATCCACCAGAGCAAGATAAGGTACAGCATCAAATGCATGAGAACTGAAAACAAACTCGAGTACATCCATGAAGACATAGCTGATCTGGATTATTAAACAAAAAAATAAACACAAAGCAGCACTAGCATGTGTTTCTCCCTGAGTATTATCAAAGGGTCAATTTAGCTGATTGTGCTCTGCCCCATCAAACAGGAGGGGTTTCTCAATGCCCCATCCTTCTTTAGCAGCTAAAGACCAAGGGAGAGGGGTTTATGCAGTTTGACTGTGCTACATTTATCTCTACCTGGCAATGATTTTGTCATGCTGGCTGAGTGCTGCACGTTCTGTACCTCATCCCCAGGATCATGTCTCTGCATTTAGAGCTTAGAACATAACAATGTCAGATCTTCTGAAGGGAACTAAAGTTCTCTCATTCCTTTCCTCTAAACCACATAGAATCATGTTATCTTTTGACTCAGGTCCCATGTCTTCATCATTCAACTACAGCATAATTTATCTTTCTTTTTCCCCTCTCTTGACAATTCTTTGTTAACGCTTATCTGATGAGCAAGAAGAGATGGGGAGAGGATATGGAAATCTGAGAGGTGGGGAGGTGAACTGACTTTGCAGTGGCAATAAAGCAGCTCACTGAACTTATGCTGAAGTATCCAGGGCCTCAGCAAAGTGCATACATCACCAGGTCACACCAAATCCCCACAAGTTTTAGTCCATACCTCCCGCCAGACTACTTTGCATCTCACCCAATCTTCTTGATCTCTCCTTTTCTCAACACCTCACATGTTCTTCAATGGCCTCTTCACCCTTGCTTCATGCCTTGCTAATATTCTGCCAATACTCTTCTCTCTACCTGCCTTTCCAAAAGCCTCCTTCTTTATCAGGCAGGAATGAATGGCTCCATGCCATTTTGCCATTTTGGTCTCGTACTGTTGCAATTGTACAACACACTCAGATTTCTGTTTGAATAGCAAAATGTTACTCAGCTTCCACTGTGAATAGTGGCTGCCTGAGGCAGGCATGCTCACAGAAAAGATCTCTGCTCTCTATCTAAAAAAAAATAATCAAAGAAAGGCAAAAGTCAAAAGCTCATCATGCCCCAAAGAAATGTCTCTATCTCCATGGAAGAGTTCCAAGTATATAACCCAAGCTGAAGAGGTAAGGGTAGTAAATTTTCAGATCAAAGGTTTTGAAAATATGAAGTTCTGTTTTTGTGATGCAGACCAGAGCTTTTTGTGCTTCTCAGAAGTAGCAAACAGGCCAGAACACTCATGCCAATAAAGCATTAACATCAGCTTTTGAAAGCTGAATGCCACTGCTGATTATTGCAAGAAGACCTGGAGCAGAGCTTATTTTAATTGAAATGAAGCTTTCAGGCCATTTCACTCACTCTCATAAACCAGCTGGAGATACTTAGGCACAACTTTGGAAAGGCATTTTAAGGCACAAGTCCAATATTTGTACCCCATGTCACTTGGCTTGAGGTTGTCAGACTAATCCCAGGGTGGTGGCAGGGAGTAAAGGCCAGTGCTGCAGGAGGAAACGGTGGAAAACCTGAGGGTGGGCATCAGCTGGGGAATTTAGGGGGTTTTGTGGTTTGCTTAGTGGAACCAAGTGGGGAATAGGTATTGGTTACCCTGGAAGTAGGAAACGTTGGACTGGAACTCAGGTCATCACTGCTGGTTTTCTATAGTGCCATATCAGTCTGACTTAGTAGTAGCAGCAAGATTAGATTAAATAATAATATGCCTAGCAAGAATTGTGAAATGAAAAAGGAACTGGGAAATTATGATATTTACAACTGATTTCAAGTAATGCAAACATCTCACTGCATCTTTAAGGGCAGAGAGGATATTTTTAAACATACAGGCTTCCTTCCTGCAAGTAATAGATTGTAATAGCAACTGGCAGAAGGATTCATCTATTTTAGTTGTTCTCATGGTTTCATTAGTTTTAGCTTTAACAAAAACATTTAAAAGAAGGAAGTACATTCTATTGCAAGGAAATTGTCAAAGGATTTCTTTTATTATTCTATTCTGTCCTGTCATACTTTTATTTTCACAAGTTTAGAACATTTTGAAACGTTTCCTTTTGCTGTTCAAGCTTTCTGTGATTGATCCCCCTTCCCCTCCCAGCATAGTTGTTTTTTGCATACATACTAAAATATAGACCCTTCAGAAATCTTGGAAGTTACAATGAATATGTTTTCTCTTTAGCAATAATCTAGCCATTCTTTTCTTTCAATAGAGTGAAATATGTAGATAAATTAAAACAAATTCCTGTTATTTTGGATTCAGATGGGCTATTAAAAAAGTAAAAGGTAAGTTGAAAGAACTGTTCTTGAGCTTGTGTAACTGAACTGTACTATGCATCTCAGAAGGTCTTAAAGACACAAGAGCCATAGCTCTGTGCTAGCAAACATTAGTGAAGGAAAAGCAAGAACACCATCATGCACCCGTACAGATTTAGTGTGTGTGCACTTAGATTGCCTGTTGAACACTACATGCAGTCCTGGTCCTCACCTCAAAGGAAATACAGTGGAAAACATTCAAAGAATCACAGGAATTATCAAAAACACAGAGCAATTTCCACACCAGGAAAAGTGATGACTGAGAGGGAATATGGCATATGTCTATAAAACCACAAAGAGCATAAAGAGGATGAAGAGAGACGGATTGTTCTCCTTCTCTTCCAACCCAAGAACAAAAAGGTACCAAATAACACCAGCAGGTTCAAATTGAGCAAAACCAGATGGCTCTTCATGAAATGTATAGTTAAGCTGTGGGGTTCCCTGCAGGAAGATATTGCTTGTGGTGGTTATATGGGCGTATGGGAGGCTCCTGAGCATAAACTATTGATGGCTGAGAAAGCACTGCAGCCAAGTGCATGCCTGTGCTATTCTTACTCACTTCCTCAGACTCCTCTTTCTGGCCACAGTTAGAGGCAGCATACTTTGGTCTGGCACAGCATTTCTGTTCTTTTATTCTTCTGTTCAATTATTTTCATAATTGCTTCCTGATAAAACCACCTGAGTCCCTTTCTTTGGCCCATATAGATCCCCAAACTCAGGTAGGAGTAGGACTGCTATGGCAGATATGTCTGTTTGTAACAAGGTGCTGAAGTAAATGATTTACTGAAATACATGTAGCAAATCTAATCAGCAAACTGTGTTGGCATCAAGAACAGGAAAAGATGATAAGAGTGTCAAGAATGAAGCAGTAATTCAGTTATTTTAGGGTCTTGCAACAACTGGCACTACAGCAACACAGCATGTGAAACTCTTGTTTTTAAAAGAAAAAGTATTTCTCCAGGTGAAGTGACAGCCATTGCACTATAGATGATGGACTGCTCTCATCTACAATCCTGCCTGGCAGAAATACATTCTTGACCAATGTTAGCATTAAGAATGCTGAGACTCACTCCTCATCCAAATCACAAAGGTGCAAACTTCCCCTTGGAGACATACTTCCTACACAGATCCTATAAATAGCCCTTTGGAAAATATTTTGCTCTATTTAGCATTTTATTAAAAGCATTGTGTAAAATGAATTCTCTGTTACTCTGCACTGTTCATCTGCACGTAATACCAATGGTAATTGATTTTCTGATGGTGCATGAACTGCTAATGTAAAGTGTCTGCAGAAGACTTAAAGGTGAAATCTATTCTCCCTGCAGAAAGCCTATATAATACAATTTGGTTTTACATAGGAGAGGTGTATCTTACAGGAACCAGAGGGCAATGCAGTTCCTGCATCCCACTTTCTGCTCCAACCTATGGTGAGGAGGCAGGCACCAGCCCAGCCTCACCATGACCTCTGCAAAGGTGGCAGCATCAGCCAGACACTGGTGACAATTGAAACATCTTTTATCCAGCATTAAAGTCCTAACACAATTTTGCACCAGCAGCTCAATTAAAGACACATTCTTCACTTAGGCTGTTTACATCCACACGTAAAGCCACTGTGCTTTCATCTCTGCGCTCGCCACCTCCATTCCCTGCAAACCTTCTGGCTGCTCCCAGTGCTGAGTAGAGGGAGGACATTGGCTGCCTCACAGGGCTCATGTCTGTGTGCAGTCGGTGCCACCACACCAGGACCAGGCCCTGCAGGCTGAAACAACTCACTGCCTTCTCAGCAAACAGAGCTGAGGGCAAACATTGCCTACAGTATCCGCTGATGCCGGAACACTGCAATTACTTCTGAAATCTAACCTAATTACAGTTGCTGAAGAATTTTTCTCCATCCTCTCCGGCTCATTTACAATTCTCCCACATTCTCCTTTATGTCTCCTTTCTTTGAGTCAATATTTACCTATTTAACACTTTCCCTTCCTCTGCTTCCTTCCCTCCTGCAATGCCCTGTGGAAGGGGAATATCACAGCTTCTTCTAGAACAGATGCTAGAAGCTGCATCTGTGCACTGCCTGCCCTAGAGATGGAGGCCAAATGCACCCTTCAAGTTCTTACAGCCCCATCTCTGACTTTGCAAAATCAAGGGCACACCTCACCTGGTTTTGCATTACTGAAATTATTTTGTTTGTATTTTGACACTCTCCTGGGGCAGTCACAATGAAATAAGAACTACATTTACATCAATATGAGGGTGAGGAGCTGACATCTACAAAAAAAGAAGAGCAGTCCATGAACATACCCTTCTTCATTGACAATAGAGAAAGGAAATAATCTAGCTTAAGGGGAAAAGTTTTCTGGAAGTTTGTTTGTTTTTTTTTTTAACTGTATGACTATGCTCAAACGAAGAGTTTGAAACATCAAAGTAAATAATTTTTATATTCATGGTTTAATTTAGGAGAGGGTTTTTTTTTTTTAATTGTTACCAGGAATTTAGTATGTGTTTGAACAAGGATGAGCACACAGAAGAACACTCCTAGGGCCTCATTCACATCTAGTGCCTATGGACTGCGGTAGCTTAAAAAAGATTGAAAGACACAACCAAGAGATTAATCTGATAACAGTAGATAAATTCAGACTTCCACACTGTCTTGATATTGATAGTTGTTTACTGCTTTGACAATCATAGATGACAGAACTGAATATGTGTGGACAGATTCTACACCCCTGAGTTTAAATATTTCTTTATATTAATTTTGTTATTTATTAAACTTTTGCATTTAAATTATCCATATTTCTAGTAGCATGTTTGTGACTAGCAACAACATCATGAGCTTAAGGTAGGTGCAAGAGTAGAATGTTGCACAGAATCAAAACAAGCTGAGAAGAATTTGAAAGAGCGAGTTGTGTGGTGGTGAGTAGAATAACTGCAAATATGTGAGTAAAACTGGTACCCAGAAAAAAAGAGGAGAGAGACCAATTATCAAAATTATTTGAAAAACTGTGGAATCCTGACTGTGATGATGAAATCCAGGGCTAATCCAGCTTCTGCCAAAATCACTGGAGACGGCAATCAGGCTGCTTCATGTAAGGAGAGAGGCAATGGTTCACTACACCTTCCTTCTGCTCATCAAGAGCTTCTGCATGAGGTAAAAGGTCTCTGTAGAACTGGCCAGGAATTAGAATACTTATACAGGTCCACAGGAATATGTGCCTGCCAAAAAAGTATTAACACAGTGCAATAGTAATGTAAGATGTAAAACGTAATAACTATTAGCAATAGTCTTTTATTCTCAGTCAAGGTAAAGACAAAGATGCTGTGTTTGCATTCAGACTTCTCCCAGTTGTTCTTAATTAGTTGTAGCACTACAACCCCCTAATATATTCCAATTCTCTGGGACTTCTGGAGCAAAAAGATCAGTTCCCTTACTCCTGGGTTCGAGTTTGAGCTTCCTTTTCTTGAACAGCTCTCAAATCTGAATAAACTCCATCAGGCTGATTTGAGACTAGAGCCTTTTTCCCAGGCACAGACATGCCATAGTTCCTTATTCCTATTAACCAGCACAGTCACATTGAAACTGGATGTATTCCCATTCTGCTGTGAGTGAACCAAAGGTCCTGTATGGGCCAAGAGGTGCACTGGCACAAAGACTGCTGTCAACCAGAGGGTAAGCGGATCATCTCTTTCCCACACAAGAAGGAATTATTTCCACAGCCTCGAGCTTTGGTCACCAGGCTGACACAGACACACATGCAGTATGCTCCATGGCAATTGAGTGCACATGTACAGCTCATGCTGTCTGGAAGTTCTTCCCAGAAAAGATGCAAATGCTCAGCCACAAGATTGCCAGCAAGCTTTAGGGCTTTCTGGGCTCCCAGTAGCAATTTCTGCTCTTCCAGACAGCAAGTTTATTCAATGTTCAGTAACTAATTTTTCAACCCACACCTTCTTCCTCCCCACTTTTTGCATTAACCACTTAAAGGAAACATACAACCCCTTTTTTGAATATGCTGAGAAAGTCAAACCCTCAGGTAGTTTGTGGGTTTGGCTTAGTTCTTCCATGAAAACCCTGGCAACAGATTTTTTCCAAACCAGATCTGACTGAAGTTAAGTTCAAATCAGCAAATTTACTCTTCTCTTGCAATAAGCATGCAGAAAAAACAAGGAGTTTGGTCTTCTAGGGGAACAGATCCTGAACAGCCATCAAACATCCTACTCCAGTGCTTGGGGCAGCTCCAGTAGGGATGCATCTGAAGTCCATTTCACTGTGGCATCTCTCTGCTTTTCCCTGCTTCGAAGACTGTGCTGCTGGTTGATAAGTATGCACTACCTCTCCCTCCCTCAGGAAGCTGCAAGCCACAGAATGAAAAATAATGCTGATCCCCAGAAGACTATTCCTCCCTGCAGAAATTTCTAACAAAATTGGTTACAGAAGTGCATCACCCAAAGAAGGAGCTCCTCACATCTGTCCTTGTGCTCCCATGCTCGCCTCCCCCAGCCAGCCTGTCTGGAAAGAAGCACAAAGCTCCCAGCAGACACAGTGGATGTGACTCTTCTGACTAACACGAGACATTAGATTTATTTGCCATTTATTTGTTCTGGTTGCTCTCGCTTTCAACGTGGAAGGTAGGAAAAGTGGCCCAAAGGCTGTCGTGCCCCTAATTAATATGAACCAAACATATCCTTGTCCATCTCCTTACTTTTTTTGAAAATTCAAGAGAACAGTTTCATATTCAGTGGAATTGGTCAGGTCTTTGTGGACCCTTTATTTTTTTTTCCATCATGGTCTTCTCCCCTACAGTGCCATCTCAGATTTTTGCACCACTGTTGCCATTTATGTTGATTAGAGGATGATTATTTGGGAGAACCTTATTTACCTCTACACAAACACTAATACAAATGTAGGCTTCACATTTAAATCACGGGCTGCAAATGGCATCCTATTTCCCCACATCTAGTGGTGTCTACTGAAAATTAAAAGCCTTTATATAGCACAGACAATCAGAGAATCATCACAGAACCTTTTGGATTTGAAAGTACCTTAAAGATATCCTGCCATGGGCAGGGACATCTTCCATTAGACAAAGGTGCTCAAAGCTCCATCCTACCCGACCTGGAACACTGTGAAGATGGGGCATCCACAACTTCTCTGGACAACACATTTTAGTGCCTCACCACCCTCACAGTAAAAAAGAAAAAATCACCTAATATCTCATCTTAACCTGTCCTCTCTCATTTTAAAGCCTTTCTCTCTTGTCCTATCACTATATGCTCTTGCAAAAAGTGATTCTACTGCTCTCCTGTAGGCCTCCTTTAGGTACCTGGGAGACCTCTGCTTCCGGATTGTGGTGGCCAGGCTCTGTCTCTGGAGCCGAGGGATGTCCAAGGTAGCCCTTGTGCCATGGGTTATGCCTTGCAGAGGCAGCACCTCATAAATTTAACTCCTGGCCGCAAGAGGAAGCAAACCAGCAGAGCTAAACGCAGTGTGTCTGGGTTGAACTCACACCCAACCCCAAACCCCTCCCATGTTCTTGCCACAATGGAGCAGTAGGATCCCTGGGGTGCCGCTGTCCTCTCAGGCTCTTCCCCTTGGCCCTCCACTCTGGGATGCACCTAGCCTGTGGTTCATGGCCTATTGAAAACCCTGGTGCCTTGTTTCTGGGCCGTGAAGGTTGGCCAGCTTATTCTTGTCGAAACAAAAGGGATTGTCTCTTTGGATCACAGGCTCCTGGTGTCTGAAAAGTTGCTTACTAATATTTCATTACTATTAAAAGATTTCATTCTTTAAAACCAAACGCTGGGCTCCTTGACTAAAGTTCTTATGTGTAGCATCTAGCATAACCCTTTGGTTAATTTCCAACCCAAACATGATATTGATAGCATTTGGTTATTTTCCATGTGTCACTGGTCAGAGAGAAAGGCTGTGTGTTTTGAATGGCTGGTATTTCACAACAGGATTCAGGTACGAGCTGGGAAAAGCCTGCCTCACCCTCAGCCGCTCTGCTCTTTGTTCCCTTAATTAAAGTTTATTCTGGTAACCTAGGGAATGAATTAAGAAACAAACCCCAACCAGTCTCACTTGTTCACTTGTGCAATGGTGTCCTTAGAAATTTACAGGGAAAATGTTAAAACACAGCACGATAGAGATGTAATTTTGTACATGTGCCCCTGTGTGTCTTTGATTGCATTTCTCAGCCTGGTATTTTCCTTAAGGTACTTGGTTTCCTAGCTTCTGAAAGCACAGGGTTAGTTTGGGGAAAGGATTTTGGTTGGTTTTCAAAAGGATTGGAATATCAAATCATGTAGTGTATATAATCATGGGAAGTTCTTTTTCTCTAACCTTACAAGGCTTGAAGATTTTATATTATACTTCATTGTGCAATACAAGAAAAGTACCTCAGGAACAGAAATCTTTTATTCCACTCTCCATGTATCTGATGCTTTATTCCCTCAGGCACTACTTGTTTGCCAAAGGATTGTTTAACCACTGTTTGACAATTTCCAAATGGGAAAAAATGCTGGGTTTCATCCAAAGGAAGGGAGGAGCTTTCTGAAGTTTTGTATTTAATCTTGGTTAAAAGTAAACAACTTTACCCTTTCAACATTAGTCATGCCTGTTGCATAAAGTACGGTGTAAAAGTGCTCAGCAAACGAGCACAACATTTTTCCACACTTTGTAGCTATTCACATTTGCATCGGGGGTTGAATTGGATCAAATTACTGGCTGGATACGGTGTATGGCAGGAGGCGGACATCACAGCGGGGTAACTGGGTGAGCTGGGTGGTGGAGGTAGTGGGAGAAGCAGCACACCTCCTCTCGCAGGAGCCAGGTAGCTGGAGCAACCATCAGTCCACATGCTGCACCCACACACGCACACCCGGAGTGGGCAGAGTGTTCTCTGCTGGTGGGTATTTTGCGAGGATTAGCGTGTCTTTACAAAAGAATGCATCGGGGGACATGTGGAAACAACGCCTAGCCCACCACACAAACGCTGCTGGAAGAGGCACGGCTGTGTAGTCAGGCCTTTTGGTACGGACAGAGAGCGCACCTCGGTACGGGGGCTTTCCCTCCCCAACAAATCCCTCCACTGAACAGAAAAAAATGCAACTCTCCTGAAAGCAAATACGGTATCTCGGGGGGAAACCCCTTCTGCCGGTGGAAGAGGTGTCTGCCAGCAGTGCCAACAAGCCCCGGGTGCACAGGCGGTGCGAGGGCGACAGCGGGCAGGGGGCAATAGCCGGCGGGGCCCGGAGGACGCGGCTGGCGGGGCGGCGCCCGGCGGGGGGGGGGGGGNNNNGGGCAACTGCGGAGCCGCCGCCTGAAGCCGGCAGGAGTGCCCGTCGAGGCAAGAGCAAGGCTCCGATCGCCAGCTCCTACCCGGCTCGAGCACACCGCCTTCTCTCTTACTGGCCACTTTGCAGGACAAGTATTAGAGGGGGGAAAAAAAAGAAAAAAAAGGAAAAAAACAAAAAAAAAGGAAAA
>VYXF01007841.1:824687-915140 GCA_013397295.1 Polioptila caerulea | reverse complement strand
CCCGTGGGCGCCCACCCGCGACACCCGCCCGGGGGGGGCTCCCGCCCGGGCCACCCACGCGGGAGGCTCGGCCACGCGTGACCCCCGCGGCGGCGGCCGGGGACAGCTCCGCCGAGCCCCGCGCTCCGCGGGGCCGCGGGGTGGCATCGGCTCTGCCGCGGGAAAGTTTCCGTGGGGAGCACGGTTATGTGCGGCGTGTCTGTCCCGGCCGGGCTGGCGGGAGCCGGCCGGGTGGGCCCCTCCCTTTGGAAAAATAAGTTGCCCCCTAAGCAGTCCTCTTCTCCATCTCGTTTTGGTGCGGTTGGACGTTTCCTGGCGTTGGGGGTTCAAATAAGGCTAGACTGGAACCGATGGGACCGGGAGGTGTTGCTCAAGGAAAACTTCCAGTAGGACCAGTGAGGTTTTTGAATGGGCGAAAGATCCTGGGGGGAGCAGAGGCTGTGTCGTGTGCTGGGAGAGCCGTGCTGCTGCTGCAGCCCTACGCAGAACTCCCGCGTGTTTGCTTCCGTCTGTGCAACGGGGTAAACCTCAAATCCACGGCTGAACGGCAGCACCGGATTCACACGGAGTTGTGCCGTGGTGTTTTCCTCTATGGTCACTAGCCTGATTTGTCAATTAACAAGCATGCTCATCCAGAAACTTTGCTCCGTACTCCTTAGCTGTCTACAGGATGGCAGCTTACTTTCACTCGAGTGACTCAGAAATAATTAGCGGTTATAAGCGTTACAGCCAGCAGAGGAACTTGGGTTTTTTCATGGCTCTAAACCTCCAGAAGGGCTGTAGGGATCTTTCAGATGGGCACAGCCAACCTGAGCATTCAGTTCAACAAGTGGTTGCTTCTTGAAGTGGAAAATTACCTCATTTACCCCAGTGTGAGATGTTAATGCACTGAACTATGGATTTAGTTTGTTTGGTGGTACTAAATAATTAGAGTTCACAGTGTCCAGACATAGCCAGCTCATCCACTGATCCACGTCTGATTCTGAGAGCTGTCAGCTGGCGGAGGGCCCAATCCTGCATACATTTCAGTAGATGAGTATGGACACAGGGTTGCTCGGCAGGGATGGCCAGGAGTATTTGGAGAATGTGATTGCCAAATTGTACATTATTTCACCAAAGATGTGAAAATGAAGGTTTTCTAGAACTAGGTATATGACATCAGGGTGATTCCCCAAGCTGACATCATTTCTGTGCCCTGCACCAAAGCCTGGAGACTGTGGGCTTGCCTAAATTAGTTTTTCCTCACAAATAAAGGTGCCTTCCTGCATGTTTGCAGGGTTGAATCCACAGACTATACTTTGCAGAGTTATGATTTTTTTTCCCCAAATCTCTACCCTCATGCATGCAAGAGCCTTTGAAGGAGTTGTTTTTTTATCATAGGCAGCAATGTTGTCTACAGTTAAAATTAGCTAGTGCTTTCAGTACAATGCTCTGCTCTCAGGTGCTTAAGCATTTGCTAAACTTAAGCCTAGGCTGTTATTTTCCAGGTTGAGTGTCTGCTGAAGACAGAATGTCTTTGGGAAGTTTCAGATTAAATGGTTTGGTTATTTCTGAGAAGATGGTAAGAAGAAAACTTGTTCTTTGACCTCGTATTTGATGAAGGTGGTTTAGGTATAGATCCTTCATTAGGAGACACTGATCTATCTGGAAATCTGAATTGTTTTGCTATGCTAAGAAACACTTTTTTTGAGACTTGAATTCTTGTGGCATCATGTTTTGGAGCAGGGAAAAGATACTTGGCTTGGGATCAGTCCTGTGAGGGGGGTGTGCCTTATGTTAAGCCTCTGAGAATCTTCCAGAATTTCTGTCCAATAGAATTTTATCACAATGCTCAGGGCGTGTGCTCTTGGGAGAGGAATTGTTGAGGATTTGACCATTGCACTCACTGAGGATGCTCTCAGCACAAGGCATGCTGAACTGTGCATGCAGCACTGTTAGGAGCTGAGCAACTGCTCCTCTTCCTGGGAAGGATGAGAGCACTCCAGTTGGTGGCTGATGGGCTGATTGACTTTCCCCCTAGTTATTCTTCCAAGGTGTTGCTTCCACAGTGAGCACAGGAGGGAGAATTGAAGACTTTCTCAACACTGTCTTCGGTGGCAGAGTATGCCTGGTGATGCCATGGAAGGGTGGAGGAAGAAACTGTTTAATGCACTTACGTGGTGACAAGAAATTGTGGGATGAGAACTGTCTCACTTCTGAGAAGTACTGGTGATGGATACATGGAGAAATTGAAGAGCAGAGAATTGAGACGAAGGATTTGTGGGGTCATAGATGACAAATCTTGGGCACACGGTGCAGGGAACTGTAAATAAAGGTGGTAAACCCAGGCCAAGAGAAGGAATGGTTGGAAGAAAGAAGTTGACACTTGTCGTGTACAGGGACAGGAGAGCTGAGCATGCAAAAGCAGTGGTTTCCAGTCTTTCAGTAATCAGGGCATGGTACTACTACTTTTCCATCCTTCTCATTTTCCTCCCCACACTGCCTGCTGTGTGTTTCAGCCCCTGCCTTTGCTTCTTTGCCTCTCCCCTGGATTGGTAAATGTCATACAGCTGAAAATAACAGTCAAATATATATGTTATGTGCATTTAATTGATTTTCTTTCTGTCTTGGATGAACTTAGGTAACTTCCATTTGTGTTTATAGTTTTGTGTCTAAGGTCTTAGGGTAGATGCACTTGAATCGCAGATTTTGTAGAGGGATCATTATCTGTATAAAAAAATAATTTTCCTGGATTTGGCTTAACTGTCTGTCAATCCTTGATCTTAATAAAACTTCTTGAAAAGGTAGGCTGAGGCCATGCAAATATTTTAGCTAATTTAGTTCAGTTGGTAATCTGCATCAGCTGATAGACTGATTTTATGAGTCTGGCTACTTAAGTTTGAAAAGGAAACACCATGTAATAGCATTTAAGCAGAATGCATAGATGGTGGTGGATTTATTTATGCGGTGCTGCTTTTGGTATTGCTGTTTTTTGGGAGGGACTAAAGCCATTGTGACGTGCTATGGGACACAGAATATATACATATATATATATGTAAAACAGTATATTGCCAGCAAAATTAAAAAATACAAGAGCTGCAGGGCAGGAAAGGCAAGAAGGTGACAAGGGATGCGGGTCATGTGGGCTCATGCTCTGAATAAGGAACTGAGAAGGTGCAGATGTGGTTCATTCTCTGCTCCTTGCGTTTATCTTGTGGTGGCTTGGGGATATTGGCAGATTAGATTGAGGGATTTAAGGGAATGGCTTTCTTGGCCTTGTCCACATAAATTCGATGTACATTTTGGGGATAGAGGGATAAATACTGGTTTTTATACTTCTCTTCCTATGTCTCTTCCCCCTGAAGGCAAACTAGGAGGCACAGCTCAGTCCAACCACAACATTGGTTTTAATTACAGTTTGGTAAAGACACTTCCGTTCCTTTATCCAAGGACCATGGCAGAAATCAGTGTTTATTGCAGGCTGCCTGCCACGTTTGGGAAGAAAAGCCTTATGCATCCTCAGTGCTAGTTTTAATCCTGCTCCAGTCTGAAAATCCACCTGTGACTTCAGAAAAATAAAGCTCTCACAAAACTTAGGTCAGTGGTGAGCTTGGAACTTTGTTACTAGGAAATAGTATTGCCATACTTAAATACCAGTATTATAGTACTCCATCTGCCTGCTGTTTCTTGTCCTCTCCTTAACCTGCAAGCACTTTGAGGCAATGCCATCTCCTTCTCCTGTGTCTTTGTGGACTTGAGTGGCAAGGTACTCCAAAAATGACCATGCAAATGGTGGGAACAGGGTGGTTATCTAACCTTCTCCTGCTTGGGCACAAGTCTGTGTAAAAAAGCTGGGCTTCTGCTGGCCTGATTATGACAGAAGGTGTTTTTCAGCTGTTTTACTACTGTTCTTAGGCATCTGCATAAAATAGAAGATTTCTAGCCAACTGGAATGATCATATGGGAAAAAAAATCTAGCAGACGTCTATGTACGTTTGAGATCAGAACTGAAATTTGGAAGCTCAGGTATGAAATCTCTCATTTCAAAATGTACAGGAAGTGCTGGCATGACAGAGTGTCATCTACTGGGACATTTCTATCACCCTTTTTCCTTGTGTATCTTCTTGTGATATAAATGTAATATGCATGTTGGTTTGAAAATAAATAGAAAAAAATACATCTATAATCATAAAAAGCAATTGTTACAGGTCACTGAAGGTGCTGAAGCTTCCGTGGACAACTCAGAAAAAAAAAATCAATGCAATGTACAGATGTGAGTCAAAACCCAAAGGGAAATTAAATATTAAGATTGTTTTTAAAAGGATGGAAAATATTTTTTCAAAATCCTCCTTATTTCACTGTAGCAGCTGTAGTGTGCCATATCTTCAGTGTCCTGCCCTGCTGATTCCCTCACATCAGAGAAGGATAACGGCGAGGGAGAAGGTTTGGAGGGACCTAGCAAAGGTGATCAGAGAAACAGTGACTCCTGTCTCTGGACTGACAATGCTGATAAAGTGATGAAACAAACATCTGTAAAATTAGGCAAAGCATGGAGAAGGCAAGCCAGGCATGACTGATCACAGCAGCAGCAGCAGCAGAGGGCACTGGGTGAAGCAGGCAGTTGCAGGAATGGAAACAAAAGGAGATGGCTCTTCACATGGCGTGCTCAGACTGCTGAGCTCCTCACCACAGGATGTGGATGCTGAGAGGTTACATCAGCTAATGAGGTGACTGGATGAGTTCATGGAAGAGAAATCCATCAAGGGCTATTAAATTTAAAACCACTGCCTCTGGCATAGGAAGTTTTGAGCTGCATATTTTGGAAGCTTGGTGACTATCCTGAAGAAATACCACCACCGGTTTGCCTTGTTCTTGTACTTGCTCCTCAGCACTTCTGTCTGGCCTTGGCTGAGAAGGGCTGCTGAGCCAGGTGGTCTCCCTGTGTCTGCTCTGCAAAATAAAGTGGGCCAGCATCTGGCCCCCCTCAGTTCCCAAGGCCAAGATGCTACTGGTGGCTTGTACCTTCCCTGCTCAGGGCTGGCCCCATTCCAGCCGATTTGCCGTGGAACGGGCTGGCTGGGAGCAGCTAGTTGAAGTGCTCCAAAGAAGAGTCAGGCATGGTCCAGAGCTGTACCCCAAAAATCAGTGTGCACTGCTTGGGCCCCCTCCCTGGTGTCCTTTGTGGAGCTGTGCAGCCGTGGTGAGGATTATCTTCCTGGGTTCAAGTAGGTTCAGAAAGCAGTTCATTCGGGGAAGCAATCCCACCTGAAGGCATTGAATAATGAGATACAGTGCCTGGCTGAAGAAGCCCCTGCAGGGAGACTGTAATATTGCTACATGCCTGCCCCGCTGACACAGGCTTCCCCAGCCTTCCCAGTGTCAGGGAGAGGATTTGGGCCAAGGTGGTCATCTTCCCTGATGAGGTGCAGCTGTAGTTAGAGTTTCCTCTGTCTCTACGAGACCAGGCTTTGACATTCTGAACTGAGAATGGGAGGACTGGGAATTAAATTTCTTCAGCCATCCACTGCGTTTAAGCACTGGTTAAAACAGAAATGCTGTTTACTAAACCAGACAATTTGCTTAATCATCTGAAAGGCAGATTTTAAGGCCATGGATTGCATTTATGACGGGTGTAGTAAACCAAAGGCGGTATTGCTGTTCACTTAAGCAATGGTCAAAGCACAATGTATTAAAACACAGCTCACACTGATGGTATTTGGCTGGCTTTTGGATGAAGTCTATTGCTATTAAAACAACAAGCACCAATCCCAAACTCAGCAATGTCCTAAGTCCTTCTGATCGTTTCTTAAAATTCCCAGACGCTAACTGATACAGGAACTCCAATACAGCACTTAATGGAGCTCACAACTGCCTAGCTGTATATTTTTGGGCTACCTTATGTAATAAAATGGCAGGCCCTTGCACTGCCTGCACAAACAACGTTGCATAAGCAGCCTGGGGAAACAACCGGAGCTCCAAGAGCACTCCTGAATCCTGCACATCTTGTTTGATCTCATTTAACGTTATTTAATAAGCGATATTAACCTTTTCCTCTCTTCCCCCCCGAGTTATCTGGAACCAATGATACTGACTTAATTTCATGCACAGACCTCACTTTTTAGAGAAGTCATCAAACTTTACAGCTAATTGAGCAGCCTGATGTCTGGGTAGCCTTGAATTTTCTGTAATCAGCACTCAATCTAGTTAAAAATAAAAAGACATTAAAAACAAAGCCTTGAACAGGAAAGTACTTGTTTTTCTGTCTTATTTCTAATTTGGTAACCATTCTTAAAGTTCATCACTATGGTTTGTTCTATCAAGGGAAAAACAATTTATTATTCAAGCAGCTTTGGGTTTTTTCCTTTAAAAGCAGACAATACTATTCAACCACTGGGAAAAAAACCAGCACAAGAAAATTGTAATCAATTTTAACTGGCTTGCAGATGGCAATGAATTTCTTTAAGCATAATATTAGCCCTGCAAACAGCAATAATTGAGTTTGATTATTTATTATCCTTTTATCATTGATAAGCAGACCAAACTGTTTTTCTCTCGATTCCCTCTGTTAGGTGTGTCAAATTTTTAAGCTGGAGAACAATTTTAATAAGGCAGCTTCCACCTGTAATCTCTAAATCAACAGGTGGATGTAACCGTGCAAAACCTGAGCATTCCTGGTTATCTGATTGAGTCAGTGGCTGAATAAATCTGACTTTGAACATGTCCCAGGCTTATTGGTTTGGGTGGGACACCTCTCATTAATACTTCATGGGAGAATTGACATATTTCCCATATTATGCATAAGAATGGTATGCTTGCAAAATCTAGCCAATAATAAATACTATGTGCAACACGATCAGCTAGAGATAGGATATTTATCTGTTATTTCGAATTCTCCTGCAAAATAACTCCCTCAGTGTTTTTATTGGTAATTCTATGGATTTTACTTGTGGTATTTTGTCTGTTCCTGGTTTTGACATATAAAACATGAAAAGGTTTTAAATTGGAGACTTTACATTAGACATACCCACATTCCAGTTACACTTCCAGTGAGGGCTCTTTTAGTTTATAATTTATAAAGGGGAAGGCAGCTATATGATTTCTACATGGATCATTAAGGCCACTATTTACTTAGGCAAAATCTTCATCCTGTTCATCATATAAACAACAACTTGTTATAATTTGCTTTATCTTCGGCTACAAAGACGAGAAGAATATTTTAGTCTCCCATCTACTTTTTTTATGCTCTCTTTTCCATATAGTAATACAATATTTGAGAAAGATAGTTTCACATAAACAGCCTAATCAAACAATAGTTCTGTAAAGCAGCTGGGTGCATTTCCCACAATTTCAGCAAGAACAAAAATGATGAAAAATAAATAGGTCACTCATAGTCATTCCTGTATTTATATTTTTTTATAAGAAGGACTGAAGAATCTTCTTTGTTTCTGGGCTGTCACTGAAGTCGATGGAAGCTTTGCTGGAATAATGCTGGGCCTTTAATTTGATTGTTTGTAGAGTGGCATCAGTCATTTTTTTCATCTTTTTTCTTTCTTTTGAGCACAAAGGACCTTATTGTCAGCTGATGCACACTGATGTAACTCAGCTCGTTGTAGCAATTACATTTATACTGCCTGGCTTCTAACATCCATATTTATTCAGAAATGCATCGTCTTTTCCAACAGAATATCTTGCTATATCTTGCTGTTATTCAAGTACAAGAAATGAAGCTGCATTTGGTGCCTGTCCTGGTGTCCTCATTAAGGCAAAACTCCCACTGAAATCAAGGAGAGTTTGGCTGACAGAGAATTACTGACTCAAGTTTCTGAAAGGTCTAAACTTTCTCCATTTTTGGGTTTGATTTTTTTAAAATTGAGTTTTAAATTTTTATCTTGCCTTGTATTCTAACTCTTCCCTTTCTTTTTATATTTCTGGTTTTGAATCTTTAGCTGCCTTTACTAGGATCTTTTTTCTTTTGACTTCTCTCAGGTCTTAGGACCTTCTACTTTCCACCTTGCCCTCCCTCCCCTTTCTTCTCTCCTCTTACTGTCTTACGCTCTCTTTCAGTCTGTTATTCTCACCTCCACTGACTACAGCACTGTAAAATGTTGATATACATCATACATGTTTCCAGGAATTTCATTTAACTTGTTTAGACCCCTTCTATGTACAGATGCTTATTTTAAGGTACTAGCCTTAGGGCAAAGCAGCAGTTTGTAAGATTGGTGATCCAGGCAGAGATTTATTTGCACAATATTCATCTCAGTAATCCTTCCTCTTCTTCTGGGTAGAATCTTAGAATTTCCTCTGAAGTATTGATGCAGGGTTTCAGCAGTAAATTGAGTTTTGGACTGATAAAATAAATATTTGGCATAGTATTGCAGTCAGAAAAAAATACTTGCGGATTTTGAAGTCTGTGTAAAAGGGGTTTTGTTGAGGGTGACAAAACAGGAAATCTCCAGAGAAATAGGTTTTATTCATAATTCTTCTACTGTGCAATGTTATGAGCTTAGACCACAGACATAATGCTTTCTGTGCATCACTTGTCTGATCTGTAAACTAGGGCAGCTTTGCAGAGTATTGTAGGGTATGAACAATTCTGGGTGCCAGTCATAACCAGTATCAGTATCAGAGGGGGCACAAAGCAGGGGGCTCTGGGATGCTAAAGATGCCATTGACGGGAAGAGGAGCTGCAGTAAGGGGGGTTTTGGGGGTTGATCCACCTCTGTGGTTAGGATACATCAGGCAGTACCTTGTTACTTTGCTTCCAGCTGTGCAACACTTGATGGCTTTGGAGCTCTCCCTGGATGTCCCAGCTCCATTGGTGTCCTGCGCTGTGGCTTGGGTCCCTCCCCACCCTGCTACCTCTTAATTGATTGCATTTTTCAGGTGGAAAGCATTTGGAGAGTGCCAAGTATTGTTATTTTCTTGCAAGTCTGACTGAAAGTTGTGTTCTTTTTCAGAAGACCTAATTCTTGCTTGTGAAATAAATAGTAGGTGTTTGGCTTCTTAATGCATATTGTAGCATTTCAAGCTAAAGTTATCAGCTTACTGCTCAGCACCTGGATCCCTGCAGACATACTTCTTAAAGTACAAGACATAACACTAAACTCACTTATTCTCCCTTAAACAAGCAAACAGATTTTCTCTTATGTGAATGATAAACCAATAATTTTTCATGGTGCCCAACTGCCTGTTATTCTGGCAAACCTAAAATGAATCAAAAACTGCAGGCTATATATAGAAAGTAATGACAGTTATAGAAGCATTTCTTCTTTGATGCAATTTCTGGTTGATTTTCTTAAAACCCTCCTCTTCCAAAGACCCATTTCAACCACATCTGAACAATAGATTTATTGTTGTCAGCTGAATGAGAAATTTGATAAAGATAGCTTTTCTATTTCCATTAAAAATAGATGATTTTTCAGAGGACTGAAGGATATAAGTTCAATTTTTAAGCTTGAATTTCACATTTCATTCGACCAGTCTATAATATATACATTTTCAAAGGCCTAATTGGCATTAGAATTGGCATATTTCTCTGCATATTTTTTCTCACCATATTTTTTTCTCAGTGTGAAACTATTAGAGGGTCATTGCTCTGGTTAATGAAAGAGGGCTGACATTCTTTGTACGTTGTGAGTGTTTAAATATTCCTCTATGCAAATTTTCCCCTACAATGAAAAAGTTTAAAGAGGTATCTTAAAAAAAACTCCTTTTGCAGTGTCGAAAAACACAGGTTACATTAATTCAAAATCTATGATATCCAGTGGTGCGAGGAGATGACACAGTTCAAATTTGCTGCTGTATAATTAAGAGGGGATTCCATATAGGAGATGTAAGCATAAACATTGGGTATGGCTCTTGACGATACTGCTGGTTTTGCTGCTGAATTCTTCAGTAGTTTTGTTAGAGTGTATAATCAGTTACGCTTGTGCTGATTTAATCAATTATTCTTGTGCACAAACAAACAAACGAACAAACACACACAAAACCCAGCTAATTTCAGACTGTCTTTGAAACACCAGAACTAGAGATTTCACTTACAATGAAAGAAAATATTATTTTCAGGCCTCTAGAATGGTTTTAAAAATGGCAAAGATATATTTGGGAACTATCATACTTTTGGGTACCAGCAGCTGTATATCCTTATGCAAAAGTGGATTTGGCTGAAAGACCAATTCATAAATACTGTGTTTGAACATTGCAGCAAGCTTTCATATTTGCAAGAGATGGTGTAAAATGTGCACCATTTTTTTCTTCTCTCCAAGAAGTTTGACTTCAAACAGCTTGGTCTCCCAAATCTAATGAATAATGGCCAACAAACAAAAGTATCCATGGCTTCTTGAATCGTGGGGGCTGGAGACCATTCTGTCTGTGGCAGCAGAAAGGTCAGCCTGCTGTGGTCAGTTTGAACACCCTCCTGTGTACTGCCAAGCTGTGAAGTGGCTTGGAGGCGGAAGATGCCCATAAATAACTTGACACTGGCACTCCATGACTTCACATCTTATGGTCTACAAGCTTCCAGGCAAGCAACAGCCTGCTCCTAGAGAAACAAGGGAGTTGGGGGAAGTCTCATTTTCCTGCTGGAAAACGAATCTATTTTTTTCCTTTTTTGTAGTCCTCCTCTGCCTTGATCTGCTGTTTGGGGAAGTGAGGGGTGTAGCGGGGGAGGTAAGACTTATCTTTGATCTGATGGCTCCTTTCGTTCTGGGCTGCTCTCCAGGAAAAACTTTTTCCCCCTTTGGGACACAGTGCCTCTGCACATGGAGAGACTCTGCAAACAGGAGTGCTGCAGAAGATCCTGAGTTCGCCTGACATGCATTTGACATTTTAGCACAAATTCAGCAGAGCAGCTTTATTCAGGTAAACACTTAAGCACATGCTTTTCATTACTCCGAATTTCATCTGTGTTTCTTCCCTGAATGTGGAAAGACTTAAGCACGTACTTAGGGGCTGAAAGGTCTCCAGTCTGACTCAGGTACAGAGTGGCGAGGATGGGTTGGATGGAAAGGGAGCAGTCATCGCGGTGGCACAGCAGCTGTGAAGGGAGATGAACTGTCTGAAAATCAGCAAGCTACAAAGGGGGCTTGTTCTTAAGGGAGGCTGCTTTTTGTCTGTGTATGATCTCAAGAAGAGGAGCAGGCCTGAACTTCCTGCTTTCATCTACCCATTCGTTCCTCTGTTTCTCCTTATTTTGAATTACTCTGCATATGGCTTGGATGATGTGAAGTAAGTTTATAATTAGAATTTTTTGGTTGCTCTGCAACCTCATGTTTGTCAGTTTTAAGATTCACCCATCTGGCACCCCAAGATGAGGACAGTGTTCTTTTGCAGAATACTTTTGGCTATCTGCATGTGAAGATGGTGCTGTATGCTAAGTCCTCTGAGGATTTCTCACGTCGCATCAGCCACAGAAGGTTTCTGAAATTTATTAAGTAGTTGTCAGCAGTGAACACGTACCCAAACCTTTTGGCTCTTTATAGCTACTTCATTCATGAAAAATGTTTGTTCACAGTTTTGTGTGCAAAACTTAAACTGACTCAGGCACTGATGTAACCTTTCTCACTTCTTTTGAGAATCTGAATTATGAATCTAGGTTAATGTTTTGCAACACAGAGAAGGAAAGAGAAAGGCACTGCAGAGAGAGCTCAGAAATGGTTCTGCAGGAAGGTTGTTTTGGTGAGCCAGATCTTGTTTGTTCTTAAACATCTTTGCTAACGCTAGCCCACGTAAGGGCACAGAGGTAACTTCTAACAGATGCGTGTTGTGTGCAGGTACTTTACTGGCAAAACTAAACTCTTTCCCTGAGTTGAATGAGCTATTCCAGCAAAAAAGTGTTTCAAGGGAATATAGTAGAGTTGGCAGAAAAATGCTTCCAACACAGGGTTCATTGAAGGTTCTTTCCCATTCCTCACTGACAGTGTCCCCCATAATTTGAAACACAGACTACATCTGAGTAGAATATGGATAAAGGGTTCCAAAACCTCAACTGATTAATAGCCTTAATTGTTGCATTTCTTCTTGCACTTTGACTGGAGTGTGACTACAGTGGAAGTCTCATGTTTTTTGGGGATTATAATGTAGGAAGTGTCTCACTTCATGCCAGCCCCTTTTTTTTTTCATTTTATTCTGGAGTTAATAATTTTTTAGATGTTTCTTCCTAGTCTTGTTTCCTAGCTAGTCTGCAGGTTTTTTCTGGAGAAATCTATTTGATGTGAATCTCTTCTCACTCTGCCAAAGCATGACACCTCTTGCAAACCATTGTCTTAAAGAACAGAGCAGTAACTGGGAGTCATAAGATGTTTCTGGCATGAACTCAGGCAGCACTGCCTGTATAGTGTATTTTTCCATTTAAGACTAGTTTCCCCGTTGCTTCCTCAAATCTTACCCATTTTGGCTAAAGCCATAATTGCAAGACTGCTGTAATCCATTGTATTGAATTTGCATGGAAAGGTTGTGGTGAAGGGAGGGCTATAGGTGTGTATTTCCTGAGAAACTGCTAGAAACTTCCCTGATGTCTGACAGAGCCAATGCCAAATGGCTCCTAGACAGAACTGCTGCTGGCCAAGGCCAAGCCAATCAGCAAAGGTACTAATGATTTTGGGATAACATGTAAAGAGGAAAAAAGCAGTTATGGGCAGGAGTAACTGCGGCCAGAGAAGAGAAGAATGAAAATAAATGAGAGAAACAGCTCTGCAGACACCAAGGGCAGGGAAGAAGGAGGGGGAGGAGGTGCTTCAGGAGCTGGGATGCCCCTGCAGGCTGTGCTGAAGACCATGGTGAGGCAGCTGTGCCCCTGCAGCTCATGGAGGACCACAGGGAGCAGGGATCCACCTGCAGCCTCTGGAGGACCCCATCACAGCCAGTGCATGCCCAAAGGAGGCTGTGACCCCATGGGAAGCCTGAACAAGAGCAGGCTCCTGGCAGGACCTGTGGAGAGAGGAGCCCACGGCAGAGCAGGTTTTGGCAGGACTTGTGGGTCTTTAGGGAACTCACATTGGAGCAGTCTGTTCCTAAAGGACTGGGAAAGGGACCCACACTGGAGTGGTTAATGAAGAACTGTAGCCTGTGGGAAGGACTCACTGTTGGAGTCCTCCATGAACTGTCTCTGGTGGGAGGGACCCCACAGTGGGCCAGTGGAGAGACTCCTTTCCCTGAGGGGGAAGCAGTGGCAGAAACGACGTGTAATGAACTGACTGCAGCCTCCATTCCCTCTCTCCCTGTCTCCTCCACTGGTCGGAAGGAGGCAGAGAATCAGAAATACAGCTAAGCCCAGGAAGGAGGGAGGGGTGGCAGGAAGGTGTTGTTAAGATTTGTTTTACTTCTTATGGTCCTACTCTGACTTTATTAGTAATAAATTCAGTTAATTTCCCTAAGCTGAGTCTGTTTTGCCCCTGACAGTAACTCGTGGGTGCTCTCCAGTCTCTCGCCTGTTCTTTAACTCATGAATGTTTTGTTACATTTTCTGTCTGCTATCCAGCTAAAGGGAGCAGTAGAGCAGCTTTGGTGGGCACCTGGCATCCATCCAGGGTCAAGCCACTGCATCCATGTACATCTCTGCTGCTACTGCAAAGGATGATCCTGCCTTATGCCCAACTCTGAACACCACTGTGTCAGAGCAGAAAGCTGATCCTGCTGAACTTTAACCTTTTCTTTATGTGGATGGGTTAATTGTCAGCTGTTGTATTTTCCTGGGTCACTGTGCAGCCACACAAGTTGCAGAGGTGGGAGGAAGACAGAGGATCTCCTTTGGAACCAGTGTGGGTTTAAGCCACTTTAGAGTAACTGCTGAACTTTTCACATTTCTGGGTGAGAGGAGAAGTGGGGCTTGAGGGAGCTGCTGAGTGAAGAAATGGAGGCAAGGCTGAGACTAACACAAGGATTTGTACAGGTCAGGCAAGGACATGATGTGCTGGGATGAGAAATGGACCAGCAGGAGTGGGAACAGTGAGCATGGATGGAGTTGAAAATGATGACCGGTAGGAGAAGGAACATGGACAAGGACATTTCAGCTGTAATCCATGGCAGTGAGGAAAAAAGAAGAGATGGAAAAGAAGCCCTTAGTACAAGCTTGGCTAAGGAGAGAGTGGTGTGATCTACGGGAAAGAGAGGGTGTCATGAAGGGAGCAAGCATGGAGCTGAGCCTAGAAAAGGGAGATCAGGTGGCAACATGGGAGAAGGAGGTAGGAGGAGAAGGGTCTTTGGGCTGAGAAAAGTCTGAAAGTGGGGTTCTTAGGAATTACCTGGGACTTGGACAGCCAGAAATAGAGATGAGCATGTGCTTATCCTGCAGTGTATAATTGGAGTGAGGAGGAGTCTGAGGTACAGAAGGAGGCATCAAGCTGATGGTCAGGGAGGACAGGCAGGAAAAGCTGGCCCAGGTGAGCATCTGGGAGGGCATCCCAGTGCTGACAAACTTGGTGCTCCTCTGCTGCCTCAAAGCCCAGCAGGAGAGCATCTTATCCCTACCTCTTACTGCAGCCCACTGTCCCTACCTACAGCAGGACCCTGTGACCACTCCAGCTGATGCAGCTTGTTAGCTGAAGTGAGTGGAAGGCTGCTGATATTTTGGAAATATCACAACAATGCCAAATAGTGAGATTTTCCATTTTTTTTTTAAGACCTAGCAAAGTATCCCACTCACAGAAACTGCCTTGAATGCGAACTGCTACGGATGCAAAGCTGAGCACTCAAAAATTAGGAAATAGTATAATGAAGTCTGCCTGGGTGATTTTGATTTACTCCCTTCCTGTATATTCATTATTGTGCAGTACTTAATGGTTTAGTAATCACACTATAATAAAATAATTTTTTTGTTTAGTTGTTGCTGGTCACTTTAAGTCAGCTTAATTCACTGGCAGTTCACAATCAGTTCCCTGAGTCACTTCACAGACACTGGCATAAGCTGAGATGGGCAGGGGAAGGATGTGACCACTTTTGTGCCACCAATGCCAGCTTAGCCTGGTCCAAACCAATAATCAAATAACAACATTACTCTCCATGTAGTTGGGTAAAAGCTTCAGTTTTATTAAACATGGGCAAATCCAGGCAGATTTTTAAATGAGGATATCCTTGTTGCAAAGAGCACACACACCTGCAAAGCAAAGAGTAACTTTTCTCATGAATATATCATCTCTACTTCTTAACTCCTCTGGCTGAAAATAGGAATAATCAAAATTCCCAGGCAGACACCAGACTGCAGAATTTCAACCCAAGTGGTTTAATCACAGAAATGTTCTGTATAACTAAAAAAGATTCTTGAAACTGGAAGAACCAGGCAAGACTTCCTGGCAGGCACTGTCCCCAGACCACTCCCTTGAAAAGGCTGAAGCTGGGAGAGTTCCAATGAACCTAGCCCTATATAAAATCCATATTTCCTGCAAACGTTCTTGTTTGTTTTCAGGTGTTTCTGCTGCTAGAAAACATTAAGTTTGGTATGGTTAAATCATCTTCTTGAGATTTTAAATTTTACTTGGTTTTAATAGATTAATTAAGATTTTTTCTTACTACTGTGTACTATTTTTTATGACTATCTTGATGATGTAAAAGTTTTCATTTTAAAGAACTGTGCACCATTTTTGTATCCTAGAAAATATGAGTCACTCAAGTTCAGAATTATATAAAGTTTTAACAGTTCTTTCTGATACAAATTATTTCAAGATTGTCAGTATGTAACCAAACTCTTGAGATCAAACAGGCCTTCTTATTAGTTATTTGATCTTCTAATTACATCTCTTAGAAGCAGATTGACAACCATGAATGAAACTTAATGTATGTTTATAATTTACTCTATCTACAAAACCCTGCATAAGACTTTCATTGTCTGTTTGGATACTCCTTAAGCTAAGGAAACACAAACTTCAAGAATCTTGCTGTAATCTTGCTTGCTGAGCTAGAATTGCATGTGCTGTTCTGTATTATACCTTTGTTTCAACAAGGTTTTAAAACTTGTGCTTAAGTTTGAAGTTGTTTTTGTTGTAAAAGTGACTTGATTACCCTCATGCATCAATGTCTTCAGGAGAATAATAGGTCTTGTTTCTATCATATATTTTTACACTCCAAGCCTATATGTATGCAAAATAGCCTCCTTTAGTTGTGAGCTCTTTAAGAACAAAGCTTTGCACATTTCCTTTCTGCTGTGCAAGGCTGGAAAACTCTGAAAAGTAGAATAATGTAAACAGTAAGAATAGAAACCTTTGTGATGTCCATATGTCACATCCTGTCACATTGATGCATTAACTTGCCAGATTACAGATTTCAGTCAGCAAAAAGCAAAGCAAAGTTGTGAATAAAAGTTTGACCTGGTTTTCCATATAATTAAAATAGTCAAACTGATGGAAAGCAGTGGACTTGGCTACAGAATTGAAAGCAAGTAAGTTAACTGCTAGAGAGCTCTTCAGGAGGGAGTAATTCTTTCATATATCTTGGTATTTGGAGACCAAAAGCTCACCCATGGACTTCTGAGAGATCCAGTTACCATCTGAAGTCCATCTATAATAGCTACAATAAATACATTGTTGTCATGGTAATACAGTGTTCAAAGTCTGAGGGAAGAACTCTAGCATTTCTATGGTTCATAGTGTGAGATGAAAGAAAGACTTGACAAGAAATAAGATTGATTATTTAATTTTTGGGATTTTTTTCTTCCAGACTCACTTCAGCAGGTCCATGTCCTTTAGATGGTGGGGGTTCCAGAGCTGAGGTCAGTATTCCAGAGCACAGCAGAGGGACATAATTACCTCCTTTGACCTGCTAGTCACACTTTTGGTGCAGCCTAGGATATGGTTGGCTTTCAGGGAAGTAAGCACACAAGTCCTTTTCCTCAGCACTGTTCTTAATCCATTCTCTGCCAAGCCTGTGTTTGTGTTTGGGATTGCCTGACTCTGGTGCAGGACCTTGCACATGGCCTTGCTGAACTTCCTGAAGCTCACACAGACCCACATCTCAGGCCTGTCCAGGATCCTGTGGATGGTAACCCTTCCCTCCAACGTGTCAGCTGCACCACACAGCCTGGCATTGCAGGCAGGCTTACTGAGGGTGCACTGAGTGCCACTGCAAAGGTGTTGAGCAGCACTGGTCCCAGTACTGACCCCCAAGGAATGCTACCTGTCCACTTGCTCAGCAAGCTCTGGACCACAAATCTTTAAGTGCAACCATTTAGCCCCTTCCTTACCCAGAGAGTGATTGATCCATCCATGTCTATCCAGTGCAGGGACAAAGATGTTGTACCAGACAGTGTCAAACACTTGGCACAAGCTAAGGTAAATGATGTCAATTGCTCTTCCATCATCCACCACTGCTGTGACACTCTTGTGTAGAAGGCGACCAAATTTATCAGGCACAATTTGCCTTTAGTGAAACCATGTTGGCTTGTCAACAGTCACCTCCTTATTTTCCACGTGCCTTAACATAGTGAGACTGACTCTAGTTCCCTGAGTTTTCCTTTCTTTTTAAAACATAGGAACCTTCCCAGAAAGATACTCTTAATTTTAATTTAAGTTAATCTATTTCAATTTAATAGTGTCATCTTGTATAATTATTCTGGTATTGTTAGTACTCAGAAGAATGCTGTCATTGTTGCCTGGGAAAGGTGATAGTCTTCTTCCAAAATTCACTTTCTAGTTTTTGTGGCAAAATTGGCACAATTGAATCATAGAATCACCAAATCACCAAGGTTAGGAGAGACCTACAAGACCATCCAGTCCAGCTGCTCACCTGGCACTATCACTGTAACCCCTAAACACTGACCCACATCACCCAGCACCAGATCCACACCTGTTAGACACCTCCAGGGATGGTTACTCCACCACCTCCCTGGGCAACCAATTCCACTGTCTGGCAGCACAAACAGTGAATAATAAGAATCTCCCCTCGTGCAGCTTAAGGCCATTTCCTCTGGCCCCACCACTGAAGGCACAGCAGAAGAGATCAGCCCCCATCTCACCACAACCTCCTTTCAGGCAGTTGGGGAGCAGTGAGGTCCCCCCTGAGCCTCCTCTTCTTGAGCCTAAACAACTCCAAATCGAGCCTCCCTGCAAGGCCATGCAGGGAAGTTGCTATGATCAACAGAGAGGATTCATAGTGAAGTCTACTGATGCCTGAAAGATCAGGTTTCACAACAGACAATGTAATTTAAGTCTAGTCTGCCACCACAAGTGCACTTTGGTGGAGGAGGACCAGTCCCATTTACGAATGCCAGATTTCCCTCCCCTGTTCCCTGCTCCTATCTGTGCACTTCTGCCAGTTGCCTTTGCTGTCCTACCTAATGAGGCTTCTGAAGAAGTCCTGTCAGCTTTCTCTATCAGAAAATAAAAGAAAAAAGTAAAGGATGGCTGTGTTTTCTTGCCAAACTACAGAATTCAGCTAGCTCACAGAAGGAGCATGGACCAGCAGTAAAGATAAGCAGTGCAGGAGAAGCAGGACAATCAACCACGTCTGTTTGGTGGCCGTAAGCCAACTTGGCTGGCCCACTCTTCATGGCTTTGAGCATTCAAGATGTAGAGCTTGAACTGCCTGCTCACCAAGCAGGCAAAATGCATGTCCCCAAGGAAGTGCAGGATAAAAGGGAGGCTTGAAATCCTACCTTCTTCTGCTGCTTCAGTGCCTTAGTGAGGGCTGTGCTTAGGGCCATCTGTAAAGGCAGGAATTTAAAGCCACAGTCCCTTATGCATTTATGCAACAAATCTTCCCCTCTGGGTTATTAGTCCTACGGAATATTACCCAGCTCAGATCACATCAGAGGAACCGTCTCCTTTGCCAGCATGCTCACAGTGTGTTTCTAGCCCCAGTCCAATATTACTTGCTCACAGTGAATACCTCATTATTCCAAAGCAGTGTCCTTCACTTCAGTGGTGTAGCCTAATGGGGTATGCCCATAAATCCAAATAGATCAAGCTGTGCAAGCTTTAGTTCCAGTGAAAGGGGATGACTCACCTGATGAAGCGCTCACTAGTCAAAGCAAAAGCGGCACAAAGGAAATCTGAAGTGTCAAAGTAGGCTTTTGTCAATAGGGACAGATTCTGACCTCCTTAATCACAGTGAGTACATCTTACAAGTAGTCCCATGAACGAGCTGAAACTACTTGTCGAGTAATAAAGTAGCTCTCCTAGGAGAAAGGGCACTGAATTCCAGCTCTAGGTCATTAAACCTGTGTTAAAGTCAGTCCGTTTTTTTGGTGTCTCACGGTTAATGTCCCGTGACAGCCCTTTAATACACAAGAAAACAGCTTAATCTGAGAGCACCCTCCTGGCACGTAATAAATGTCATCAGTATTGACGAGACTATTGAGATTCCGATTACAGTAAAAGATGTGAAATGCTGAGCCCTCTTTTAGCTTACTTCCTGGACACTAGAGTAGGCCCACAGCCCATTGCCCAAAACCCTGAGATAAAGGCATAAATATGGAGAGAAAGGCAAACACAAGGGGAAATCCAAAGGAAAAAGTGCAAAACTGAAAATAATAAATGGAAATTTCACTTCCAAGAGCTTGATTGTCTAAACAGAATTAATGAGAATGTGGAAACCTCCATGCAAGACTGAGGCAGCTTTCATTGTTTTTTTTTAAACATAAGCAGTACAAAAAACTGAGTGCATGGGAACCATCATTCATGAAAACTGTATAAATACTGTGACTACTAATCTGGAGCCATTGCTGGATTTTTAAGAAAATCCTTGCCAGAAAAGGACTGGTGACCTTAATATTATTTTATTCAATGGTTAATATGTCAAAAAACAATTTAACTTTGCTGACCTAAATGATAAGGAAGTACTTGCATTGCAGATATTAACAGCCTCATGCAGTTTTCAACCTAAACAATGTAAATAGAAAAGTAGTTTTGTCTGAGTAAGGACTTTATGATCTACCCCAGAGGAATTAAAACTCCAGGAAAGGAAATGGAAAAATCTAGAAAATGTAGAAACTACAATTTAATAGCATGTTTAAAACGTATACTTATTTTAGAACATGGGCTCAACATCTTCCTTTACTGGGTTTTTAAGATGTACAAGTAAGAACCAGATAATGCACATTAGTAAATCACAGAGCAAAGATCAATAAACATATCTGCAAAACTTGCATTTTTCTTGGACTCCAGCCTGGATGTGAAAAAAAAAAGAATTATAATAGGAGAAGGAAATTAAAGTATTAAATGCACTTTTTTACCTCCAAATAGACTGTAAATCAACCTTCAGGCAGCACTTAGCAGTATAGAGTATCAAGCATCTAAAGGAAAGGCCATTACATCTGAGTAGCACTTACTGTTCTCATTTGTACTGTATACTGTAAATACACAGCAGTAGAACACTAATGCTCTTTGGTTAGATTTTTAAAACACAAGAAATACTGAAGTCAAAAGGGACATGCTCAGTCTGACAGTCTGATAATTTTTCAAGAATGAACTCAAAGTGATTTCAGAGACTCCTAACCCCTGAATTGCCACCTTGTGCTTTTACACTTCTGCTCCTGAGTGTTTAATACATTATCTTTCTCCCTGTGTCTGATAGGGCCATACAAGCAGAGGCCAATGCTAGGTCATGTGCCTGATAGCATAGTAAAATAAAGGGTTATTGTATAAACAAATTAAAGTTGGGTATTTAAAAAAAATACAAAGATTTCTTTATTTTCCTTCAGATTATAGAATCATAGTATAGTTTAAATTGGAAGGGACCTTCAGTACCACCTAGATTCAACCATGTGCTATAAGCAGGGACACCTTCCTCTAGACTAGGTTGCTCAAAGCCCCATTCTCTGGGCCTTGAACATTGCCAAGGGATGGAGCATCCACAGCTTCTGTGGGCAACCTATTCCAGTGCCTCACTGCCCTCAGAGCAAAGAATTTCTTTTGAACATCTAGTCCAAACCTACCCTCTTTCAGTTTAAAGCCATTCCTGCTCATGCCATCACTCCATGCCTGTGTGAAAAGTCCCATGCAGCTCTCCTGTCAGCTCTCTTCAGGTACTAGCAAGCTATAAGGTCTCCCTGAAGCCTTCTTTTTTCCAAGCTGAACAATCCCAGCTCAGTCAGCCTGTCTTCATAGGAAGGGTTTGGAATGATCCAGCCCTATGATCATCTGGACTCACTCCAGCAGGTCCACATCTGTCTTACACTGGGGGTCCCAGGCCTGGATGAAGGACTCCCCTTTAGTGAGGTGTCATCAGAGGGGAGTAGAAGGAGGGAATCACCTCTCCCAACCTGCTGTTAAGAGATGGCAATCCTTGTTCATATTGCTGCCTCTCTCTTACTGCTTTGCTACTTCTTACTGGATTCGGTTCTCAAACCTGCGTGGTTTGGATATTGATATAACAATGATTTTATTGGAGAAATAAAGGATATTTGGTCATGTTGTCTGCATGTGTGTCAATGTGCTTGTGTGCAGATGTGTTTGTGTGTCTCTTGAACCTGTTGGCCAATTGTCAAGTTTGAAAGAAAGATAAAGATCTTGAAATTGCTGCATTTCTTCAACTTTTATTGCAATAATTATCTGTCCCTGCAGACACCAGAGAAGCTACTCAAGAGCTTTCTGACACTTTCACTGCTCAAAAAATTTCTTTTATTTTCTGCTAAAACTTCCTTTTGAATCTGAATGCAGTGGAGAATTAAGTGTCTCACATCTGAAGTGTGTTTGGTTTGGTTTTAAAAAAATCAACATTTTAGAAAGAAAAAGTTGGCAACCAGGAAAGAAGAAAAGTAGGAACTGGTCAGAAATTGGGATGGGTGGATGGTCTTAGGACCAAGTGTCTTGAATTCATGATGATAGGAGTTTTGGCAGATGAAGTATTCTAGTAGTGGTTGTTCTGGAGAGATTTTTGTGCCATGACTGCACACTTTGTCTCTTCTGGCCACAGAAAAAGAAATCACAAGTGAGAGGGGTTATTAATGGAAAATGCTGTATTACTTTCCTGCATCTAATAGATGATGTGAAAAAGCAATTGCCAGGGAAAGCCAGAATCACTCTGAACACTGCAGCATTTAGACCTGCTCTTGGCTAATTGCTATTCTAGAGACATACAAAATAAAGCTAGAAGACATGGTGCTGTTGATTACATCAGTAGGATCCACTGATCTGAGCACTCATGTGCAGCCAGCTGGCTCCTCTTTGAACTTTCTGAGGCCAGCCTTGCCTGTGGCACGTGAGCTGGGTGCAACAAGAGAGAAAGGCAAACACCATGAAAAGTGAGGGAATAAAGAGACTGCCTGCTGAGCACTGAGCTTGATGCTCACGGGGCCGCCAATAAATATCACACGTTTTATCTGGAAGGTCCGAGGTCTTCCCCATCATGAATTTGTAATTTTTCTCCTCCTCCACTCCTCAACATTTCAGAGCGAGCAGGAGCTGGCTACTCTGCTTGCCCTAGATGAGTCACTGCTCCAGATAAGCCTGACTGACTTCAAAACTGAAGTTACTCTGCATCAAGTTGAGACAGAAAAAAGCAGACTGCAAATGAGGAAATGCTCCTGCCAAATTCCAGTACCCATCACATAAAGTAATGCTATTTCATGTGTGAGGTGACGTGCTGTTTTGAACTGACTTCAGCTGATCGTAAAACAAAAATGATATTGTAATTGTCACATAAAGGCTCCTGACATAGCAGGGGAGAAGACTTCAATCTGTCACAACCTGTTCTCTTTGAGGAAGAAAAGGTGACTGAGAAAGTGTTATTTGGCACAGAACAGTGAATCAGAAGCAGAAATACAGTCTTCTTTCATTTTTTTGGATGCGTTTACACTTGCTAATAGGCCACTTGGTGCTCTTAAAAAACTCAACTATTCGTTTTTCTACCTGGCAGCAGACTGAGAATCTACTTTCCTAGGAACGTGCCAGAAAAATACAGCTTGTTCAGAACCAAAAGTTTCAGTCAAGTGTGCAATGCAACAGTTAAAACAGAGAATGTTTCACTGACCTGTGTACAGGATGCTCTCTGTGTCCAGTGCTGTGGCCGGGGAATTCCTGCATGGCTTTAAGGCAGGAAGATTGCCTTTGTGCTTTCCAATGCCTCCACTTCTGAAAGAACTCAGCCCGCTTCTAGGAACTTCTTAATGTGGAAACAAGGCTCAAGAAAGTTACAAAGGTGGCTATTCAGACCCTCAGACTCCGGTTGGAATGCCTAATTTATCATTAGGGAGGCTGGGGAGGAGTGGGGGAATGTAAACATGGGGAAGACAGTGAACCTCCCTTCACAGGAGCTTCCTGAAGCTGAGTGGTCCTGCTTTATAGCAGTGCAATCAGGCAGCCACCTCACCATAAAGGATATGAGCCAGGCCTTTTTCAACAGAATTTTTCAATGAGTAAAAAACTGACAAAAAACATTTGTTTGATATTTTTGTGGAGAAGAAAGAGAAAGGTTCTGTGTAAAAATGACGAGAAACTCCTCAATATTCTAATAAGCATAGCCATAACCAGACAGTGGGATATCATCCTGGAACAGAGAAACTTTTAGGACATAGTACTAAATGGAACTCTTCCATCCCTGCTCTTCCTAATCCTGATGTGGGACACCTGATTGGTGTGCTAAATGGCCTGCACCCAGCAGAGACTGTAATATCCTCATCATGCTTATCTTATAGCACCCATCAGTGAACACAACCTTCTGGACCCAAACACTGGTGGTAAAATGGGCCCAAGTCAATAAGGAATACCATGCTTAAAGCTACTCTCAGGCCTTTACTCCACGCAGGCCATCTTACTCTGCTTGGCTTTGGGGTAGAGAAAATTGAAACTGAGATTAACGTTTGCGTTATTGCTAGCAATCACAAGAGCAGGAGAATTCAATTTATTGCTACAAGAGTTCACTGGGATCACTTCAATCCTGGATGATGAGAGGAAAACCTGAGTTTGAAGCCGGGCTGTGGAGGAAAGGAGGACACGCTGGGCAACTTTTACACAGTGTTTGTGAAAGAGATACTGTTAAATTTTAGCTGTGGAAATACTTAACAAGGAGAAAAATTCATGGATTGCTGAAGACTGACCAGAAGACCAGTGTGAAGCAAGTACTGATAGGACCAAAAGCTCTAAGCTGAATTTTGGCCCCATGAGAGTAGATGTAGGACAGGAAAGCAAGCTAGAGGATGCACTTGAAGTGGGGCTTCAGGGGTGGGCAGTTCAATTTGCTGGTGGATCCTGTATCTGTAGAGGAAGAGGCAGACAAGGCAGGAGTCAAAATCTTAAATTTACTTTTCTGACTGTTAGAAGTCTCAGGTGATAATTAAAGATATAATAAGGCTTAGGATGGTGATTGCGGTTAAAATGAGGCAGAAGTGAGTTGCTCTTTCTGCTGGGACAATCAGAAAGAATTGTTGGGCTGCAGTAGAGGGTTTGGGACATCTGCTGAGAGGCAGATGCTTTGCTAAGTTTTTCTGTCTTCATTTTGGTTGGGGTTAAGGGAAATGGGATCTGCAGAGTTTAATCAATTTTTGGTCTAAGGCCCAGGGTGGTAGGATGGCAGCAGGTTTTCCCAAGGAGCTTAGAGAAGATTAGTTTCATTTGGGGTTTGGAGGGACTGCAGAAACTGAAGCACCCCAGATTTGGGGATAAAATGAATCCTCAGTCACTGGCTCATTCTTCTCCCAGCCCTACAGATCCACTCAGATCTGACTTACTCTGAGACTTCTCTTGGTCTCATCTCTAAACCTACCTTGCACATCAAAAGAAGTTCACGTGCCCTTCCTCTCAGTACAAATAACTACCTGCCCTTCAGCCCCAATACCAGTTCAGTGAACTTGCAGGGTCAGTGCTATTAATACTCCTGAAGCTGGTGCTTCCACTACCCCATCCTTTAAACCTAGCTCTAACACTAACCCTCATCCTTGGTGTATTTTAGCAGCCTGTATCTACTCCAGGGTTATGCACAAGCCATTTGCTCTGCTGGCATTTGAGCTCAGTGCAGCTCGGAGGGTCTCTTGAGGCTTTCTAGCGTTGCTCATCCTCATTCCCACCTCAACATGGACACTTGTGCTGGGCTCGAGACAAAGAGGGTGTTTGCCCCAGCATCTGTGATGTTCTAGCCAGAGGGGGTTTTTTATTAGTGAAATTGAGACAATGCCAGAAGACAGGAAAGAACCCTAAAAATCTTTGCTGATGAGCCATCTCATGCAAATATAACAAAGCATAGAAATCTGTAAGCTGCTTTAGTCCTCAGACCAGTGGCTGATGATCCCACTTTCTCATTTAATCAGAAGGAACAAGTCACTGACCAGACACTGTTCTTCTCAGCAGCAGAGACAAGGTCTCAATAAATGGTCCTTTTTAAGGTTTCTTAAGGGGGGTTTCCTAGGGCCTGCTGCCTTAGATGGTATTATTCCCAAGCTGTCTGCCTGCCAATCCTTGTTAGGTTCTACACAGACAGTCAGTGCTTGATAGGCCTTGGCACAATGTGTATATTTGGCAAGACCATGAAGCCATACTTGTGTCCGGGTCACTTTGTCCTGGTTTTTTATCTAAACTTTTTCTTATCAACAGCACTTTCATTTCAGTAAGCTAATAATAACCCTGGGAAAATTCGATGCATCAGTATGAAGGCTTCCCATTGCTAAAAATTGAGTTTGGAAGTATGTGCTGCACATGGGTGAGCAATGAGGAAGCTGATGTTGGCTCAAGCTAAGGTACAGCCTTGCATTTGCTCAGGGAGGCCTGCGGTGAGGTTTTGCTGTTGTCTTTAGCTGGGTCATCAGTTAAGCCCATTGAGATCCAGTAATTAACTCAGTTCTTTGGGTCCAGACTCTAGTTCTACACCAAGCCATTAAACCTCAGACTAACACAAGCTAAAGCACATTATTCCCACTCAGCCCTACAGCTGGTCATGCTTTACTGTGTTTGTGCTCTTCTGAGCTTTATAAGCTTTGCTCTTCCCAGCAATAGCACCTGCTTTGCATCCCCATCAGTCCTTAGCCCCAGTCTCAGCTCCAGCCAGAGTATTAAGAGATTTGAGCAAACTCAGGTCTCCAGAAGTTATGAATACCGACCTTGATTGAATCACAGCCTTTCAGTCTGGAGGAGACAGCCAGAAATATTCAGCTCCAGCTTTTCCAAAGCCAGACACCAACTGATGCCATTCCCAAACTTGTATTAGTGGCCATGTGGAACAGCCTGTGCTGTCTTTGAGCCATGAACCCCTAAGGCAGAACGATGCTTGGGGAAGCACTCAACAGCAGAAATGAGCTTTGTTTATGGTATCAAACTTACCCTTTGAAAATGCCAGTGCAAGGTGCATTTGAGTTTGCCTTTTAACTATAGCCCAAGCACAGGCCCTGAACAGTGTCCTGTGTTATCTTATAGTCTTCTTTATGCAGAAGTACAGCAGAAATTGCACATACAAGTCAAGAAATGCTTGTGGATAAAGACTGCTTTTCTCAAAGCCTCATTGTAAAATGGATGCCTCAAAAAACAGACATGTACGTCATGCTATTGTTGGAATTTTGGCACTGCTTTTGAGAAGGCTGGAGTGCAGTACTTTAGTCAAGGTCAGGAGAGCAGTTTCATTAGGATGATGCACATTTTCCTGGGCAAATAATCATAGTACTATTTATCTCCAAGCTATGTTTTCACAACAGAGTAGAATCAATGTATCTGATTCCAGTTCACATACATTCATTTTACTTACTAGTGGAAATTGATATTACTGGTCTTTGATAAGTACCTAAATTAATTCCTTCTAGACATTTCATTTAATGCCTTTCAGCCTGATGGAGTTAAATTAGCAGGACTAACTACTTAAGAGTACTGAAAAGAAAGTAAAACATTTTTAAGATTAGACATTTGAGACGGGTTTACACATTAGTGTATTAAATCCATGCAATGCAGGTGTTAAAAAGGGCTTCAGTTATTCCCTAATTAGAAACAAACCTTTGATAAGACAGGGTGTGTATCTCTACACATGAATTTCCCTGTGGATGGGAGAACAGCATCGCTATGCGCACCAAGCTGCCACAATGTATTTTAAATAGCACTGCTGTATCCCTTTTTCTAGAGGAGGTTATGCTCTCAGTGTAAGTGGTAATGCAAATGTACTATTTTCCTTGGGTTTTTTAAGAGTGGTAGTCAGAGCAGCAGTGCTGCTTTCACTCAGCAGGACCATATTGTTGCCTGGGATCAAGCAGCCGCAGGTCTCCAGTCACCCCAGGGAGGTCAGATGGGAAGCACCACCACTGTATGGCTTTACTTGGCTCTCTTACTGGAAATTGTGGATCTGTTGGCACCCCAGTGCCTCCTGCCATTTTGGGGGAGAAGGCCCGTGGAAGCTTTCTGATTGAAAGGCATGAACTACAATTCCCTGTTGGTCTGACAGAATGGGAAACTTGCAGGGGCAGTTCACGGTTTACCCACGTCACCTCCTGGATCAGAGTCTCCAGGTGATGATTGCTCAGTGTGGGGAAAGAAGCAACAAGTAATTTCAGTGTTTTTACTCTGGTGGATGCTGCCTGCAAGTAGCTTATGAGTTGTGTGCAAATGAGACACATCTAATAAGAAATTTGGAATAATTAGGTATCTTCCCAAGTGTTTTTGTTTTTTACTGGAAAAGTCAGAAAATCTGAATTATTTCATTAAAGGGAAGATGTATTCCAGTTTTCCATAAAAACAGTGTCCCAAATATTTCTTCGGAAGATACACAAAGTGTCTCTGGTGGTATTCTTTTCCATGAAAATATGCCATTTTCCAGACAGAGAATGCTGTATCACCCTTTTGGCAGTCTTCTCCTTAATTTATATTTTATTAATAATATTTTGTACTCACCTTTGTTTAAATGTGCAAGGCCTAGATATATGAGGATCTAGAAACAATTACTGAAATCTTCCATTTAAAAAAATTAATCTCCACTTTCCATTCCCTCCTCTTCTTCCTTCCTCACCCTCCATCCCACTACTCCCAATGCAAAGTAGGAAATACAAACTTGGAAAACCTGGGAAAAGCTTGAATTGAATGTATTTGAGAATTAATTTTTGTCAGAATAAGCAGGAAAAGGCAGTGTTTATGTGCAGAAATGCCACCCTTCAAAGTACTCAGCATACAATGGAATATTTCCAGTTAAGCTGCTATGAAGTCACTATACTATGTTAGCTATGTTATGCATATGGATGTTTATTTTCCAAACATTTCTTCCAGGAATATGGGTTTGTGCTGTGTGGCTTTGTGCATTATTGCCTTGAGTCTGCTTACTTCCCATTTCTGAGTCTTATGGAGCCTTCTTGTTAATGGCTCAGTGATAGTGGCACCCTCCACTTCCATCTTGCTATTTAATTAGTTGTTTTACTGCTTTACAGATATGTCAGCTTGGAGGAAATGTCAGCAAATACATTGTGTGCATTACATCTCTGTCTTTAGCATTGGGCATTTTTGGTGGCATTCACAAGCCAGGATTTTTTCCTTTTTCTTAGATCTGCATCTGGCAGTAGTCTATATGTGCTAACAAAATTTGGCATAATAGAGTTTTTATTCTGGAAGAAGTAAATAAAAATTAGTTCTAAAGTGAAACTGCTGATATTTCAATGTTCCCCTAAAGGGAAAAAAAAGGCAAAATCTGTTACATTTTATATTTACAGTCATTTCCAGAATATTTAAATCTCTGTGTAGACTACAGTAGTAGCAGAATTCTGTGAGATATCTTTGACTCAGGATGCAGGTGTAAAGTAAATGTGAAATTACGGAGGAAAGTTTGTGAACATGGTGTTGGTTCTGTCTTTCACTTGTTTACTCTTCCTTGTGCTGAGAACCAAAAAAATGAGGGTAGGAAAGGTCAGAGAGAGGAGGTGAAGAAAGTGAGTCTCAGGGTTTCTTTAGCTTTCTCTGCTGCTCCAGGAGAAGCTTTTGCAATTCAAAGAGCACACATTCAAACAAAGAGGCAGACCACCAGTCACACAGGCTCATTTCTCAGCCCTCAAAGGTGCTGTCATAGGTGTGTGTCGTGTGCTGTGATCTAAGTGTCCTCGCTTTAGGAAATGAGTAAATGCCAAAGGGAGAGTTCCTTTACTGGAGCAAAGGCCAGCCTGCTTGGGAGTGTGAGAAGAGCTGGACGGTGCCAGTAAGGCTGGATGTGCTGGTGTGGGAGTGCTTGTTTGTAGCAGGCAGTGGTGGCAGCCGTGGTGGATGGAGAAGAGGGAAGTAAAGCACTTGCAGAAACATTTTGGTGTAGAAACTTTTTGCCCAGTTGCTCAAGGCAACATATTTTTAAAAACAACAAACCAAAACCAAACAGAAGATATTTGCATTTGTGTGACTTGAGTTAGCTTAATGCAATACTGTGTTTTCCTAGAGGTGTATCACTGCTATCCTACAAAAACAAAATGGTTCTGTGATTGAGCTTTTTGTGTGTTCCCTCTTTTCTGTCTTGTCTGGTGAGAGTCGTTCTCTCTAGTCTTCTAAAGTGTGATGAATGCATATCAGTATTGCATAGCAGGCTAAAGGAAATTTAGTGGTAAAGGGAAGATAATAGTTTCTGTGGCACTTTTGTCCTGCAGGAACCCTAAATTAAGCAAGTATAAAATCTGGGGGAGGTGGAGGGAAGTGGGAGAATGGTAATGCACTTAGTCTCCTATTCTTTCTTCAGCTTTTTACTCTCCTGCTCTTTCTGCTAAGCACAAGCATCCCCCAGATTTGTTGCTTTCTGAGAAGAGTCAGGTCTGCATTTGGAGCTAAGGAGCATCAAACTTGCCTTAACCCAGAGTGTTTTAGAGTTAGTCAAATGTTGCTTGGTCTCAGGTGCACAGATCAGCTTTCATTTACACTCGAGGCTGACATCCAGAAGAAACCCAGGCCATGTTCCTTCTGCCCTGGCTTGGTGGCCCTTGCCATGCCCTTGGTGACTGGCATGAGAACCATAGGCTGGTCTGAAGTCCAAGGGCTTCCTTGCTCACCCTGCTGTGCTCCAGCCTTGTGCTGGCAAGTAGGTGCCACACCTGCACCCGTGAATCACAAGCCTGGGAAAGCAGGGCAGGCAAAGAGGGCTCACACTTTCCCTCTCTGTTGTCTTACCATTTTCTTTAAAACTGTGCATTCCTCCACAGTGGGACAAAATACCCCATCATTTCTCAGCTCTCCTGAGGTTGCATGTTCTGGTGATGGCATTTGCCACCCACATGACTGGAGAGAAGGTACAGGCAAGGGATGCAGCGCTTGGATTAGCTATTGCAGCCACTGAAGTGCTAAAGTTGCTTGTGCGTGCTTAAGTAATGACAATGCTGAGGGTAGTGGAGAAGAGTCCCCCAGGAACAGAACATGAACATTAATTATAGGGGGGAAAATATATTATTAACATCAGACTGCACACTACAGGAGATCCCAGTGTGACTATTAAAGGAAATTAATTACCACCTCTTTTTACCTTTCAGATCAACTCTTCTTTATAATGAGAATAATTCCTTCATTGTTACCACTACTATTATCAACTGTAAGAGAATATTTTTTTCCTTGTATTCTATTCACAGCTATTGTGCATCTCTATGTTTTGAAAATAAATACTTCCAGTGGAAGTATTGCATCCCCTTTAAGGGGAAGTTCCCCAGACTCAGCTCAGGCTGTGTAAAATGGGGCAGTATGCTAAAATACTCATTGCTCTGCACTGATATTTGTGAAATAGCATTCTCTGTTTTAATTATTTTCCATGTAACCCACTACCCTAAAATAGAGCAGTTAAGGAGATATTCTCTTTTAGGCTAAACCAGCTTCACAATGCTCATTTCCAGATCTGGTGTATTTTCCAAATACATATTGCATGAACTCACATGAGAAATTTTTTCTGGCAAAGTCAGAATTGAGGTCAAGACTGGACTAAAAGAAAGCTCATTACAACTTTAACATCTGTAATCCACCCTGAGGAGAGAAATGAATGCAGCGAGCAGGCCATGGGTGCATTGTTTCCATTGTACTCTTGATTAACTTATAATTCACAAGTGAGGGACTGTGAAGGAGACTACTGACTGATGGAAGGTCACCAATTCCAAGAGGAAATAAATGATATATAGGCATCCCATTCATCACTTTATTTGTGTAACAGCATTTGGGACTTTGTCTCTGTAGAATAAAGCCCATTTAAAATATTAAAAGATTTTTGCAAAGGCAAGGCTGGGAAGCTTGTGTAATCTCGGCGACAAAAGAACCATATGTAAAATCCACATCATCCCAGGGCAGCCAGTGACTTTTTCCTTGGAGAGGGTGCCAATTTCCCAAATTCCTCATGATTGTCCTTGGATAGAGGCCAGTAATTTTTGTTATTTTTTTTCCATGCTGTGTGAAGATCTGCTGTCACCCTATTATTTCTAGTGTAATAATAATCCTAAGCTTTGCTGTAATGTTAACCTTTGCATTACAAAGAGCACCCACTTCTCAGAAAATCTTTTATTACAGCTGTGTCTCTAATTAGTGTCAGATTCCCAAATTCTGGTATAATATGAAGATATGGCATCAGTTGATCCCTTTTTTTGTAGAAAAGCAGATAGCCAAGTATCTGCAAACATGCATCAATCTCCTGAAGCAGTATATCCTTTTATCACATTGAAATGGAAGCAGTGAAACAGGAGCTAGTCTAAGCCTGGAAGCAGTAGGAAGAAGTAAGGATACTCCACTTGTAAAGGCTGCAGAGAGTTTGAGTGAAATAAGACAAAAAAACAAATAGTGGGTGGTAATACAGACACCAGGGCCAGATGAAGAAAAGCTCTTTGCATATATATCCCTATTTTTACTTCTGTTAAGTAATACCATGGCAGTAAGGCAGCTAGACATGAATGAAATAACACTTTATTTTCTCTACAGTTTATTGCAGAAATAATAAATGCTGCGCTGCACAGACTCGAATTGATGTATGTGATCTTCTATGTTTTTGGTGGCTAATAGGATTGCTTTGGAGCAGGTCAGTGCACATTCACACTTTCAATTGCTTTGGACAAAAGCAAACTAAGTGTACCATGAAAAATGTCGTCACGTAACATGGCATCGAAAAGATGATGTATGTCTTTACTGTGATATTTTTATTATGCCTCAGAGAAAATCCACTTTAATGCACAGCTGCAAAAAACCCCACAGGTCTCAGGGCAAAAAAGACACACACTAATCAGAATGGAGTAGCATTTTCTGTCACATAAACCAGCAGAACTGCAAAAATGCATGAGATGGGACATAAGCCGCATCTCTCTTGAGCGTTTTGGTGGGGGGGAGTTAGTGATAAATTTGAATTAATGAAGTCTTAATGCTGCATTTTGTTATAATGCCTGTTTGTAAGGACTGAAATGCTAGATAAAGAAACAAGGGAAAGCTATAGTGTGTCTGCAGAATCTTAAGGTGTGAAGGAATCAAGGCACAATATTAAAATAAATTCTTCAACAGCCGAGGTCTTCTTTGTTCAGCATACTGTGCAACAAATATGACAGCTAGTATGACAAAAAAAAAAAAATCTTCAGCCAAATTCCATCTCTGTCATTTGTAGAGCATGCAGCATTATTGGAGCTGTGCTGAGCAGGCAAACCCTCACCCAAACCACAACTCCAGTTAGTGGGAAACCTCTTCAGAAAAGAAGCAGCTGCTGTGCTTGGTCATTCTATCTCCATTTCAGTGACTCTGTGTGTAGTGCTAGATCACAATTCCAGGTCAGCTTTACAGAGCTTTAGCTCCGCACATTTCAAAGGTCATGCTGTTGTTTCTCAGCAATGTGAGTAAGAACAGAGGCTGGCCTCATTTCTGTGTCCCAGCTGACAGGGGGATGCCAGTAGGCAAACGGTGTTTCCCCCATGCCCCACCTGGATAGGGATGGCTGCAGAAAGAGGCTGTTCTCACCAGCGGGGCCAGCAGTCAGGAGGGCAGGTTCATGCACCACAGAGAGGGGCAAAATCCAGACTGAGCCCAAGGTAATAGGTTTGATAGTTTAGGAGTAAGGAAACAGCAGATGTCTTTGAATACATGTTAAGAGCAACCAGGTCAAAGACTTGGTTTGTGATGTTCAGATTTTGAGAGAGAGGAGAAGCAGCAGCTTGTTTTGTGACACATGGCACAAAGCTTCAGTCTTTATTTGAACATCTCTTTGGGATGACAACCCGTAATTCTTCTTTCTGATGTGTAGCGTTGGGGTTTATTTCCTTCCTATGGTTTCCACATGACAGTGGCTGCTTCAGCCTGCATTTTAGTTCTTCAGGTGTAGACTAGAGGAGGAAAAGCGCATCTGTGAAAGGGATAGTACAGGAGAAGGGGTCAGAGAATGTCTGTTTCCCAGGGAGCCTTCTTAATGTACTCCACCACTGACCCAAAGATACATTGCAATCCATGATAGTCAATGGAATTCCTAGCAGCACCAGGATTTTCTTTCAAGGTTTCTTACCCAGCTTTGCCCAGTCTGTTATTGCTTGTCTGTACAATCAAAAATCATCCTAGCAGCTGACACAAAATAGTTGAAAGCTAGCTATGAATTTAGGAGCTGTGCTAGCTGCTCAGAGATTTATTATCTTTTTTTTTTCTGGGTAATGGGAAAGTTAGAACCCTTCGATATTTCAGCAAAAGAGCAGCAGAAAATATCCCTGAGGACAGGCTGCATAAGCTCTGATCCTTTATCTGAAGTCCAGTACCAATGTTTTCTCTCAAGAACAAAGTAATTCATTCAGCTAAAAGAGAGTGAGATTGACTTTGAAAATTAAAATCAATGCTTTAATTCAATACACATACAATTACCAGCTGTCAAATGGCATGTAATGCACTTTTACTGAAAAAAAAACAACGGCACAAAAGACGAGAAAGGAGGCTTTGACAAATGTTAGGATTCTCATAATGATGTTTTTTGTGTGATTTTGAAAGCAAGACTGCAAAGTTAAGCGCTGTAGATGATAGGGCATTATGCAGAGGGCGTAAAAGGACCAATGGTGTTTTTCAGAACACATATCACTGCTCTCTGTAATGCTCTGTTGTCACAAATACATGGTGATTAGCTATTTATCAGCGTGAAAGCACATCATAAAACATTCCACATATCATTGAGTTTCTAATAATCTGTGTCACTGTGAAGATTAATACATTAAGTCAGTCCACACAACTTCATGAAATACCTCCCTTTGCCAAGATTTGTGTTGGGTTTGGCAAATGAAGGATGAAACACTGATGAAATGGGAACATCTACTTTCGTTAACTAGTCTGTGAAATAACACATTTGTTTTTTCACTCTTTAACACTGTTTTGAGGGGATAATAAGGGTGCCCCTGGTAGTGCTGTCAGCTTCTGAAATATCTCACCTGCCTGTTCTGCTACTATGCTCCTCCTTAGATTGTTTTTGGGCTGTGACTTACCTGTATTGAACTGCAGACCTTCCTGCCATGTGAAGGCATACTAAAGACCAGCACTGCATATCAAAGTCCATATTTTCAATTGTGGATGTCAGAAGATCAGCACTTAAATCTACATTTACCCATTGGACTAACTACCCTCCCAAGCATCCACACGTCCTTCAATTCCAGATTTATCACTACCTCTGTTGTGACGTGGACTTTCCCAGAGCTCCACTGTGTCTTAAGGATACCCTGAAAATCATATCTTATCTAAAAGACAGCCAGTGTAATTACTGTTTCTGAAAACAAACAAACAAAGAAATGACTCAGCCTTATCATTTCAAAAGAGGAATCGTCTCAAATCACAGAAGACCTCTGAAAATCCATCCACATATTAAGATGGCTAAATATACTGCCATCACTAACTTAAAACCACATGTTTGAAAATGTTGCCCTCTGCCCACTCAGTACATGACTTCGAATTAGATGAATGATGTATCCAAAGGAAATACAACTTTCTCAGGTTAGAGTGTGACAGATGACGCCCATCTCCAGTTCAGGGGGGAAGGTGGAAGTTCATTTAGATTGATTTATTAATGTTTTTTTCCAGAGTCAGTAAGATACTTGATAATAAATGGCACAGAAATACGAGTCCAGCTGAAATCCTTCATAAATTGAAAGTATTTAATTTAATAGTAATTTAGAGGATTTTGCAAAGTGCCAGAGCAAGATAACTGCATTTGCAGGGGAAGCAAGATTGAGAGAATTGTCTCCTGGACTGATGCAAGTAATGCATCTTTATAGCCATGTGGGTCAGAATTCAGTAGCAGTATTACTATCCTTCACATCAACATTTCCATGAAGAGAGAGAAAATATATCAGGAAAAATATTCTCTCCCATTTAACTCCTCGCTCTTTAGCTGCCTGGGAATTCACTGTGTGCTTCACACAGCACGCAGTGAAGTATAGTTTAAGACTTCTCATTATTTCTCAGGAAAATGTCAGTTTTAAAATAGCTTAGAACAAGACAGTGGACTAACTGAAGCACGGCTGCAACTGCGCTGCGGTTCTTTCCTGTAAAATATTTCCGAGTGATAAAGAGAGAAGAGCAAATCTAAGTAAGGAGAGCCTTTTAATGCATTTCTGTTCCAGCTTCCCGTGACTAACAATAGCTTAAACCCTTTTGGATACCCAGGCAGTGGCAGTTGGATGCCTGTTTCTCATGGCCAAGGCGTACATCAGGCTTTGGCTGTGGCAGCAGCCCTCACGTGCCTCCAGATATCCAGCGCCAACACACAGGCAGGGCCTCTGACTCAGGCACTGGATCCAGTACAAGGGAGGGGAGTGGGAATGGTGTGTGCTGGGGCAGCAGGAAGACGGGCCAGTGCCATGGTCCCCACAGTCATTACTCTCCAGGGAAGAGAGTCCTGGCCTGGAGTGCCACGGGCAGCTGGGGGGGCAGGACAGGGAGAAGCTCTTGCTGCAGGACAGAAAGCCCATAACTGTGTTCCCAGAATGTGCATCTATCACCTTGCAGAAGCTGGACCAAGATAGCTGTTTTTCAAAAAAACCAGGAAAATTAGACATTAATGGGGCAGCATTGGAAGAGTGGGTGACATAGACATCAATGTGCGCTGCAAACGTGCTTGTTGAATTTTCTGTGCAATTTTAGGTAATATGGAGCATTTAGCTCCATATTACCTAATTTAATGAATTTAGGTAATATGGAGCATTTTGCTTAGGAAAGGTAGGTTTTACTTTCTTCTGCCCCATGTCCTTGAGAGGGAGAGAGAGGTTTGAAACAGCAGGGTGATAATTATCAAAGAAGAGAGCAGAAGGGTTGGGGCTGAGATTTGGGTGAGGATGTTCCTCTTTTTCTCATGCTTGTTTGAAAAAGTCCTACTTTGCTTTGGGGGATTTGAGCAACTCCCTGCAGCAGATTTTAGGACTGGAACATGTTCAATCATGGTCAGAGACGTTAAAGGGGACTTAATTCTCTGCTCTTTCGGTGGTTTACATTGGCACAGGCTGAGAGATTCAGAGTTCTGAAGTTTACACATTCACAGAGTGTTGGTGCTCAGATTTAACATTATGTACTTTTTTCACTTGAAGTAGAAAACAATAGGAACCAGTAGAAAAGTTTTCTCAGGATCCTGCCTTTTGAAGTATCTAAAGAAGGGAGGCTGAGGAAGGAAAAAAATACCCATGGAGAACCTAAGATTTTTCTGTTTTAAAGCAAAAGATCCCTAGACCTGAATACCACTGAAATAGTGTGGCAGTAGGATGAAGTATAAATTTTTCAAAGTGAAGTGCTGTGACATCAAATTTTATACTACCTTTTGCACAGTTTCTATAAAATGATATCTTTTCACAGACACTAAAGTTACTAGTTTCAATAACCACCCTTGAGAGTGCTTTAAACCTACCCAACAAGGAGGAGCAACAGCATTTTTGCAAATCAACTTCCCAATCCATCCAATGACAACAACATTTTTCCCAGGGCCCCCAAAACTGCCTTTGGGATCTCTCTTTTTGTGTGGATTTTACAAACAGGACATGGCACTTTCCCTTTTCTCTTCATCTCAACTCACAGCCCTGCGATTTACCTCCCCCAGCTGCTCATGAGACTGTGAGCCAGAGGACCCAACCCGACCCAAATCTCAGCTCCCTGACAACTGCTTCTCGTTCTTTCCTCTTTCTCCCTCTCCCTGCCCTCCCACGAACTGAGCTGCCCTACACAAGACTTTTTTTTGTGACACTGGGTAAATATGTAAACCAGGAGACCTGCGGTGAGCTGCACTGATGCTAAACTTCATCTCTAAAGCCAGATGAGATAATGTTTCAAGAGCTGCAGTTGTAGTACTGGCTATAGAATAGATGGGATGTAAAGTACCTCATTTCCTGCAGGATATTTAGTCCAATTTTTTTTAGGTTATCTGTAAAATGTGTGGTGTGTTGAGGGTTCAAGTCCTATTTTTTCATAGGTGGTGCTTCAGTAATGGCTGTGGCACTCTACATAAATAAAATGCGATACAGCATGAGCTGAGATCTAGAATTATGTCAGGTTTTACCCCCTCCTCATTTTTTCCCTGGTAATTATGAAAGATAGGAAACAGTGTGCAACAACTGAAGCCCTTCGGGACATGGATACACACTTGGTGTGCCTATATGAATATTTGACACAGATGGCAAATAAAATAGCAAGTCAACGTGAGATTCTGACAGCAAATATCCTTGCAAGTGAAAAGGGAAAATGCACATTATGAGTGGAAAGCAGCACCCATCAGAGCCAAAAGATGCTTTCCTCCCAATATCATTTGGCACAGAACAGAGATTGTTTTGCAGTTCTAAGTCATGCAGTACATAAGTGTGAGGTGAATCAGCACATCAGTATTTCACTGTGGTTTTCTGACTGTCTCTATTCCTTTTCAAAGTTAATATCTGGCAGAGGCATAATTTGATCTTTTGCTGTGGGGCTTTTAATGACTTCTGTGTTTCTGAACTGCTGCAGTTGAGTGAATAAGCTTAAATCTAAGTGCACTTTACACTCTATGGACTGTATCCTTCATTTAGCCTGTGTTCAAGAGGACATTAGCCTGACTCTTCTTAAACTCTCTGCTTCATTTTGGTCAATAGGGAGAGTTTAATGTACAATATGAAGTAGGAAGATGTTGGTGTATGAATAAAATATACAAACAAAAGCAGTAATAGTTCTGTCTTGTTCCCACATTTCATCAGTTTAAAGCTGTTTTTATGCTAATCAGTGCTGGATCACTGGAATGCGCTGTGGATAAAATACAGAGTTTTTCAAGTTATTTCCTTGTGTAGGATCCTTAACAGGATATATGAATTCGGGAGCCAGATCAGTTTTAATTGATTCTAAATAATCAGATTCTGAACTGACTATATATTGATATTAATTATTTCAGGCTCTGCATTTAGATTGAACACACAGCTGAAGCTGTAAACTTGTGTTCTTCAGAATCCCCTTTTTCAAGTCACAGATATATAAAGGGATGGTTGGGGTGGGGTTTATTCCCAGAGGACCAAGAGAGAGCAATTCTAGCTGCCTTGCAAGCTCCCCATGCAGCACTGCCACACACATCATGTAACACAGCAGTGTTGCACCACAAAAATAGAACATCTATCAATTACGGTTGAAGAGGCAAAAAACCTCCCTTTAAAATTCAAGACAAAATCCCCCGAGAATGCTGAAGCCAATAGCAGAAAAAGGGACACAAGGTGCAGAAGAACTGACAAATTAGAGAATTTCCCATGTGGGAAGGCAATATCATCCCTTAAAGTTGGCCTCCCACTGGAGAACAATTATGCAGAGATTTTTGCAGTTTCTGTACTGGCTTTGGGGCCGTTTCTCCACATCTATTTTTTTATCATGCTGACCCATAAGAGTTACTATTAACTAAAATTAAACAGCAAATGCTATATTCTTGGTACCATAAAGATTTGAATTTTCATCTCATAACATTTTGTTTTCCAAATCACTGTATTCCCAGTAGCACAGCAAAAATCATTTGCTTTAATGCAATTGCTAATAATGATGATATCAACACAAACCTCTGTTTGTTCATATGTTGAGCTCATTGAATAAAGAAGCTTATCATTTATCTGTGTAGAAGCTTTTAATTAGTTTCTGAATTTACTCCAGAGATTAATGGGCAGATGATATTCAATATATGCTTTATTGTTTTAATTTCTTTATTGAGATATCTGAATTTGTATGCTCTTCCCTCTTTGATCTTTTACTTTTTTTCTCACTGTTAGATAACTGTAGAATATTTGGCTGCAAACAGGCTCATAAAAAATTCCACTAGGCCATTGCATCTGGGTGGTGGTAGGTGGGTCATAACAGGACACAGCAGCAAATTCCACTCTATCAGGGATTATAAACTTTACTCAGAAAATACTGTGTCACTGAAAAGTGTCACTTGCTGGCACTTTTCAGGATTTCCAGTAGATTGGAGAGGTACCTTTTCCTGCTGACACACAGCACTAATAGTTTGTGTATTCAGGCATTTTTTTTTTTAATTAAGATTTCTTTTGACCTTTTCCCCAGCTCCCACCTTTTCCCCGGGCCATCAGTTACTGCTGGCCACTGCAGCGTGGCTCCTGCCATCCCTCGGTGTCCCACTCACCTGTGGGACTGTCCCAGTATGGCAAAGTTGTCCTGTGCAACTTCCTGCTGTCTCCACCTGGCAGGTCTCTGTTTCATGCAGTGGGTCACATCCTCTGCCTGCTTGGGAGGTGCTCTTGTTGAAGTCCATGTGAGGACCCCGGGCAGATGAAGCTCAACCCTTGGGCTGTTTAGGGAAAGAACTTTAAATCTGTCCTATCAACTGAGCAGTGGTGTCACTGACTTTCCTGATGGCAGCCAATATCCCCAGTCTGCTGCCATCCTGGCTCTGGGACTGTGCCCTCTTGTCGCCAAGAAGGGAAATGAAGCCCAAGCTGCCGAGTCCATCTTTGCTTTTCTCAATTTCTTGTGTCTTGGGAGAAGGTGCACCTTCGAAGTGCATAAAAAAGGGAATGGAAACCTGGGCGTTTCATCAGAAACCCTCACTAAACAGTGTGTCATTTTTATTAAAAATAGTGCCCTGTGTAAATATAAAGTTCAACATTATGGTTTTGTTGGCCCAGTAGGAGAGGGATTAAAATGCTCCTTAATGGGATTTAAAAGCAGGAGTTCAGTTATATTAGCTACAAAAATATAATTATCATAATTAAGATTGCAAAGCACTAACGAAGTTCTTTAATAATTATCCTTTTCCCTTAGAGATTCATTTTGTAAAACCTGATTTGAATTTTACATCACGCTGGAGAAACTTTTATCTTTGTAGAAACGTGAACCACTGGTGGCATGAAGGGTCTGAGAAAAGGGGTACTTTGCACATAGCTGGAGTATGGTTCAGTCTGAGACAGGAGGGACTCAAAGGCATAAATGTTCAAGATGGCACAAAATACAGGTGCAGCCTTGGTCTGATGCTGTTGCTGCATTCTTTGCAGGTTTATGTACTTAGAGAGAAAACTGGGAGACTGCAGCTACAGAACATTCCTCCCCAAAGAGTCATGCAATTCGGCAGGTTGTGTGTCTCTATTCTTGCTGTCTTTAGGCTTAGTGATGCCCAGGCAAATCCTGAAGCCTCCTGCCTTGCTCTGGTCAGAAATGACCTTAAAATTCCATAGGTTACGTTACCTTCAAGGGAGACAGCAAGAAGTACAGAGCAATAATCTGTGGTCACAGGCTTGCAGGGTCCCTTCTGAAAAGAAAGAGACAGCAAGTTCTCAAAATTAAATGACAACAAATTGTCCATTTAAAAATATCTCCCCCAAACAGCTTTTCATGATTCATCTCCCCAGATGATTAAATATTTAGTTCTGCTGACAGGGATATGATAGTTACTATAGAGCAGAAAATTTAGTGCAGTGTGTGAGTTACAAGCAGATGTGTTATCAAGCTGTTAACACAAAAGTGATGGGATTATTGGTGTTGATATCTGTATTTATTTCTGTAATATTGTATAGAGATATTTTTCCTGTCACCAGCAGATCTAGGCCACAGCTTTGCCTCTTGCATGGGGGCAGGGAAGTTGTCTTGTAGGGTCTCTGCAGGGACAGTCACATTGTCCCCTCATGCCTCCCACCTCCAGCCCCATGAGTGGCAGAGCAGCTGAGTGCCCATGGGTGTCACCATGCTGCCATGCCCATAAGGATGGAGAGGGCCAAGGAGGGCACTCACTGCTTGGCTCAAGTCCCAGTCTTCTCCTTGGAGCTTGGCCCTCCAGTTCTTGCTGGTTTGGAGAGGCAAACAAATCCCACATGGGCAGGGAGAGGGCAAAGACACTGAGAGAGGACAGCCCTTCACCCTAGGTCCTGTTTAATTAAGAGGGAGATGCCACATCAAGGTAGGTGCCTAAAACTCAAAGGAAATTTGGCTTCATGTTTAGTTTCTGCTTTCCTGACGAAATCTCTACAGAAACATGAGGTCTGTTATTTCAGCATCTTATGTATGGAGGGAGCAATCACAGCTGGTGTAAATTGTGACAATTAATTGAATAGCACTGTCAAAAATTCAGAATTTCTTTCTAGAACAATGTTTTCTGTTATCAAAATTGCTTCTAGACTCAGAGCCTTTTAAAAGAAAATAATTTGGTTATTTGAGAGCCATCCATAAACACTTAACAAAGAAAGAAGTGGGGGGAGTGAGACTAAACTATGTCAGCTCTGGGACATTTTGCTTTACATGCCAGTGCCACCATAGCCTGTTCAATCATATGGAAAGGGTTAAAATGATCTTGTCAAGACTGTTGCTGCCAGAAAATGACAAGAATGACTGATTGATAAGTCTCCCATTGATATGAATGATTGATTGGCTCCCATTGATAAAGCCTAATTTCCTGCTTGCGTTGGTGTTTCCCAGGTAGTTCATGTCAAACAAAATAAAAATCCTTGCATTTTTGACAAATAAATCTTTATAGTATTATACTTGCATATTTTGCCTGTATCAGCTGAGCATTTGACCATCAGAAGATCATAGGTCAAATGTCATATTATTCTACTTATTTAAGTATTTGCAGAAGAACATACACAGATTCTTACAACTAAGAATGCTTTATTAACTGAGACCCCTTTCAAGGGAAGGTTTCAGAGCTAATAACTGCAAAATAATCTGTGCAGTTCTACCTCCACATTTTGACCTGGATTTTGCAAAGATACACATACATGAGGGCCTTCTTATAGCAGTATAGAGTTAAGCACATTTTAAAGTCTTTGTACATTTGGGACTTCTGATACTATGAGGATTAAAGTTTTATAAATACCTAAAACAGATTAAGAGCATGAGAAGTAGAGAGAGAAGAAAAACAGGTTTTACAGTCAAGTGCCATTCTTCTGAGGGGCTGTTTTCTTCCCCTTTTTTTTTTCCCTAATTCTATCATGAAGTGAATTTTTTTTAAATTAACATCAAGAAATGGCATGAAAAACACCTGAATACAGACATACATGTGTATCTGTTTATAAAGCAGGGGCAATGTCAATGTAGGGGAGACAGTGCACAAGCTGTTTCTAGTACAGAGACCAAATGCACAATAAAATATATTTCAAGAACATATATTATATAGAAACTAATTCAAGGAGACTCATTCGCTTAGGATATGTAGCCAGCTCAGTAGATCCAGAATAACTGGACAATTCAGGTTGAAACTGAATTCAGGTTGAAACCTCAGGAGGTTTCCAGTCCAACCTCCTGCTCAAAGCAGGGCCAGCTCTGGGGTCCAACCAGGCTGCTGAGGGTTTTGCCCAGTCAAGTCTTGAAAGCCTTCAGGGTTGGGGATGGCACAGCCTCTCCAGGCTCTCCAGGCAGTCTTCTCCATTGCCTGGCTGTCCTCTTGGAGAAAAGTTCCTTCTCTCTTCTTTAAACTTAGGCCTGTTATTTCTCACTCTCCCATCCTGCACCACCATGAGGGGTCCAGCACTGGTTCTTCATTTGACCCCTTGTAGGCAAAGAGAGGACTCTTAGGTGTCCCCAAAGCCATCTCTGTCCAGACTAAGCTAGCCTGGCTATCCCAGCCCCTTCTCATGAGTCTAGGGCTCCAGGCTGTACCATTGGGGATGCTACTGACCTTCCTCCTGTTAATCTATCTTTTCTGTCCTAGGCAGCCCCAGACCAGTCACTAAATGTGGTACAACAGGGACATAAACCCTTCCCTTGATCAGGCTGCATTCCTGTCCATGCAGACCAGGGTCCTGTTGGCCATCCTTGTCACCAGGGCACACCACAGGTTCATGTACAGCATGCTGCCTGCTGCCTTCCAGAACTCCCAGAGCCTTTCCTGTGGAGCTGCTCTCTGATCAGTCCATCCCCAGCCTGTATCAGTGTTCAAGGCTCTTCATTCCTAGGTGCAGGACTTGGCAGTTGTCCCCACTGAATTTCAGAAGGTTTCTTGTCTGTCCTTTCCTTCAGCCTCCTGGTCTCCCCATGACAACAGCTCTGCCTTTGAGCATGACGCCAGCATAAATGACATCCAGTGCTCTCTCCTCATCCACAGATCCTGTCATTTCATCATAACAGGGAGTCAGGTTATTCTTGGTAAGTCCACACTGGCTGTTTTTTATCACCTTCTTCTCCCTGTGCCCAGCCCTGTGCTCCAACAGAACTCACTCCATGATTTGCCAGGGACTAAAGTGAGGCTGACTGGCATCTTGCTCCCTGGATCACTCTTTTGCCCTTTCTCTAAGGCTAGCATTTGCTTGTTTCCAAACATCAGGGACCTCCCCCACCTTCACAACCTCTCAAAATGAGAGATCAGCCTAGCCAAGGACACCAGCAAGTCTCCCAGCACCCAATTAGGCAAGCAGTCAGTCCCTATCAACTTGTATGGTCAACTTCGCTCAGGCTTCCTCAAGTTCCCTGAGCTGACCCTCACCTGTTGCTGGTGCTTCTGCTCCTCCCTGCCCCTGCCTCCAGCACAGAGGCTGGGAGACCTTGCTGGTGAAGACTGCCTCAATGCAGGCATCAGCCTTCTGTGTTTTGCTGTCACTAATTTACCCCCTCACACACCTTCAGGACTGCAGCAGTCCTGCACTTCCATTGTTCAACCTTTTACTACTGATGTAGCAGCAGAAGCTCTTCTTTGTCATGCCTTTTGTCATGCCCTGCAGGTGTCACTTGAGGTGAGCTTTGGCTTTCCTGCCACCATCTCTACACACCCAGTGAAGTCAATACAGAAAGACAGTACCTTCACCAGGTGATTTACCATCCCTTGCCACTTTGGCTTACGTGTAAGCTTTGACGAACATTTGGCTGTACACAAACTAGTAATAACGAAGCATTTAGCTGCCCTGTGCCTCAGTTTCCTTATTGAAATGCACCCACTATGTCCAATGCATCCACCAGGCTTTGCCAAATCCCTGATCCTACAAATGTCAGGTGTCACCACACAGGGACGTAGGGTCTGAGCCACCTCGTGTGCTCCATGACAAGCCCAGGTTCATCTGCTGGCTCCTACAGAAGGCGAGAGGGCTGCCAGCAGACCACTGCAGTCACATCCTCCTCCGTTCCTCACACACAGCGATGTTACCAAACTGACCTACTTTCCCCATCCGCCCACGGAAGGCTAATCCTGTTTAGCATTGCTGGAAGGGGACGGGCACACGGAAAAGTGCTCTGAGTTACACAGATGGCAGTCTTTGCTGATTAATGTTAGTTTAATTTGTTTGCCTTTCTGTTTCCAGCCGTGCGAGGGGAGAGCAGAGCAGCGGTTGAACATGGGGATTCACAGCCTGTTCACTGAAGTCTGAATGGCTTTAGTCATTCAGTAGTAATAATAGCAGTGAGGAGGATAATGAGCATGTGTGTGCTGATCTTCACCAGAGATCCAAACACTGCACAAAACTTTACACACTGCCCACAAGCTGGAGATAAAAGATGCCTCTCACCCACCCTGGCCATGCTCCAGCACGGCGTTGCTGACGTCAGCTGTCTCACTCCTGACTTAAACCAATGTGAATCACACCACATCTACAGAGGGATTGCAGGCTGCACACCCCAAAATTCAGCTGGCACCAGGGGGCAGGGGTCAGGCTGTCTAACTCATGGCAAAAGGGGCAAGGTTTCTGACATGTGGAAAGTAATACCACTTCCCACAGGAATACAGAAAATACTCCAAAGAGTAAAACTAGAATGTGCTCTGAGCTTTTATTTCTATTCAGCATAATTTCTTAACATTCAGCTCTATTACCTGTGAGCATCTTCTTGTCATTCTCAGTTCAGAAGAGGGGAGGATTAATTTCTGTCAAATTCCATTACTTTTACTGTCCACATGTGGATTATTTTTAATGTCTGTTTGCTTTAAGCCTGTTACCATCTAAAGATTCATGGTACACATATGTATGAAACATGAAACAGCCCATAAGGTTCATGAAGTCCAGTATTTTCTCACAAAGTTGTTTTTTTTTTTTTTGAAGCCTCTAAATATCTCTAGTGTAAACAAAATGTAATAAACTATTGAATGGAAGAAGACCTTGCTATACACTGTCAGGCAAAAACTCTAAAGCTGGGCACTTAACAATGCTTCTGGATTTTGCCTTTAGTCCTAAAAACAGTAATTTCCATAACAATCTCAGCATAACATGACCCATGGTGACTCCAGACTGCCATTCTCCCACTAAAAAGCCACATATCTTTCTCAAATAACCATGTATATCATCAGGAAAGTGGATTTTTACTATCTTAAGTTTTCTAAAGGCTAGTCTCTTTACATTTTGATAAATCAATTTTTATTGCTATGGTTGGGAGTGTGTCATGTTTAATTATGGACTCCAGCATGTTCTTGTAGCAGTTCATAGGTTGATATCTGAAAAAGGAGAATAGAGTGGTACAGTTCAGTTTGATGTGTCTATGAATCTGTTGATTTGTTCTGATTTATGTTTGTACAAATCCCTCTGCTGTGTGTTCACACTGTACCCTTCCTGGTGGGATATCTGAGTGCTTCATCCATGTTACAGAAACTTGGAACAAGGTGCTTAAAATGGTCAGATGATCACTCCTTGCTTGTCACTGCTGCTTGCCGTTTGCTGATCTTTCTCTTTGCCTTCCAGCAGGGCTTGGAAGGGAAATACTTCACTTGTTAGTGTGATTAATTTCAGAGCTCTGCTTAGCTGAGGGGAAGCAGGTAGAGTTCCTAGCCACAGTGGTGCTCCCCAGGGTGGGCAAGTCTCATCTAACCCACCCTGTGGAACATCCATGGGATGATGCCATTGAGCAACCACAGTGCTCCTCAGACCTGGTTCATCATCATCCCTGGGCAGGAGGTCTGGCAGCAGTGCCAGCACAGTGACCAAGCTATGCTGTCCCCTGTGCTAGTGGGTGCCTAGAAACTGTGTCCCTGGATCATGCCTAGAGCCTCTACTCTCCTTTGGTGCCTTCTTCCTATGTATTGGATCCTGTTCACTAAGCACAGGATGCCACGTGTGGCTGGATCTGGCCTTTGAATCCTGAACCCCACCAAACATACCTGTGTGCCTCCTGTATTACACTGACCTCTTTGCTAACAACCTTTTCCCCCCCTTCAAAGAGGGGATGGGAGAGTAACTCCCTGCTGAGGCAGAACTGAAGCAATGCTGAGCAGAGATGGGCCCTGGAGGCTGAGCAATGTGTCTGGAAGGCTTGGGAGCATGTCTGCCCTACTCCATGTTGCTCTGTTCCTTCCTCCTCCACAAAGATAGCAGTTGTTGGGAAGGATCTGCCCAGAGGTCAGAGGATAGTTCAGGGTGTTTCATCCCAGCATCCCAGTTTTCCATACAAGCCTTGCCCATCCCCTGTCTTTCAAAGGATTGTTCTCCAAGTGCAATGTCATCATCTTTAATTAGGATTGGTTGTACTGCACCGGCATCCCAGGTGGTCTGAGGGTGAGGTCTGAGGTGCAAGGTATGTCTGCAGTGGGTGGGAGCACCCCTCTCCCCAGGCCTAACCACACCTGTACAGGACAAGTGCTGGAGTACCCAGGCAGGCCCGTGGGGTCATGGAGGCAGACACCCCACCTTGCTAGAGGGGGAAGAGGAGGAAAGGTCCAGTCTTTGCCTCGAGCTGTCAAACATAAGGGCCAGGGAAGCACAAACACTATGATTTCTCATGAAGATCCCCAGGCACATCTCAGGACCTCTGAAAGAAATTTACATCTCTGATTTAATTCAGACGAGTTAAATGAATATGATTAAATATTCTTGATAAATATCAAGCTGATTTGTAAGAACTATTAGCTAGCCTTGTGGCAACTTAGTGGGAAATCAATAAATGATTACCTACATTTGAGTGTCTACAGCATATTCTTACGAGCAGTAAGGCAGGAAGGAGTGAAACCAACCTCACCAGCCCAGAAAAGTAGTAGCTTAGCTCAATAAAAAACATGTGTCTAGCACAGGATAAGGTGATCAGTGCCAGACAATTTTTAATAGTGCAAGCTCTGTGTCCACTGGGAATAGACTCTATCAAAATAAACATGTGCAACCTTTCTTCTGGAGAGTCCCTGGAGCGAGCTGGCACTCTGCCTGAATTACTTCTTTCCCAAGCAACTATTCATTGTATGAATGAATGAATGTGGGGGAGATGTTTGTGCTATAATTCTCCATCTGATAACTAAGCCAGAGGTACATGGTGGACAGTTTTAGCCAAGCTTTTGTTTCCAAAATGCCATTCTTCCCTACTTGTGGATATGCGTCTTTCTGTGTGTTTGAGTACCTCCCTGATGGGAGTACATGAGCTTTTCCTCCTTGCTCCGAGTAGTTCCCATCTTTTTGAGTGACAGTCTTCACTCCTTGATGATAATGATGATACTAACAAAGCTCCAAATGTAACTGTCACTGTAAAATACTCTGCCAGCAGGAGTTAGGTCATGTGATGTTTTCACCTAGAGCTTTCCAAATTCTCTTTGTTATCGTGGAAGGATTCTTTACATTTTGAGGAATACTTGTGCCACTTGCTATTTTATGTCACTTCTTTGCAGGGGAACTGTGGCATAGAGCCTTGGTATTTACTGCCTGCCTCCATCATTGCAATGAGTCAGAATTTTCTCCTAAACCAAAAGACAGTAAGTTTCCAGTTTGCAGTTCAGGACCTTCACAGCTGAGGGACTGGCAGAATAACATAAAGCAAGCAGGTTGCACTAAGCACATACCTAAGCTCCAGGCCTTGGGTTTCTCCATCAAGGTATAAGGAGAGGGCTCTGGTGGGGCTCTGGAGAGGGGTGACGATATCAGCTGGCAGCAGTTGTATACTATGATGTATCTATTTTGTTGAGAACAGTTTTAATTTCATGTGGTACATATGTACTAGCAAACCCTGTTAGCAATGCTTATGATGCTCTAGAGATTTTGCCCTGTGAGCAAACAGAAGCAAAATGACAATTAGATATTGTCTCACGCTAGCAACAGCACAGCAGGTCCAGAATTTCATGTCAGTCAGTGAGAAACCTTGTTTACTGGAAGCTGGCCATGAATTGCTTTACAGATCTAGCCAAATCCTTGGCAGAACAGACCAGTTAGATCTGTTGCTCTCTCTCAAGAGTAAAGGCTTCCTGGCAGTGTAATTTTCTTTATGGTTTACGGGGTACAGCTGTAGGAAGCTCCTTTCTATTAGGTGCCTTGTGCTTCTCCAAAAGAGCCTTGGCTGAGCAGCACTGATGCTGAGCGTCTCATCCACCTCTGTCCTTCCTCACAGCCACTCATCACACTTGTCCACATATTCCTGCTTTCTACTGGGAATCTGTCACAACCAAAGGAAGATCATTAGGGATTCAGGGAGAGTGACTTTTGCTGCTGCTACTGCCCCATTTTGATTGTTATACCCTTGGTTCAACAAGTGTGCATGCAACAGAACATTTTGTGCTTGTGCTGTGCTGTGCTGTGCTGTGCTGTGCTGTGCTGTGCTGTGAGACACTGGAACAGGTTACCCAGGGAGGCTGTGGATGTCCCAACCCTGGTAATGTTCAAGGCCAGGTTAGATAAGGCCTTGAGCAACCTGGCCTAGTGCAAGGTGTCCTCCCACCACTGGGACTAGATGATCTTTACTTCCTACCCCCTTCCTACCCCCTAACATCCTATGATTCTATGATTTTGAGCAAAGGCTTAGCAAAGAAACACTGCAAAATCCTGAATGCTAATCCTGCCATTTTAACAATGCCTTCTGTATTCTTGAATAGCATAGGTTGCAATAAGTGAGCAAATAAAAACAAAACACACTGAATATTGTCACTACATTTTAGCCTGAATTGGTTGAAAACACAGTGGTTGAGATAACAGTTTCATTATGGGACTGAGCAAATAAATACCTAAAATATATGTAAAACACTGGTTAATAAAATTTTGCTGGGCCAATACATTTTCCTAGTCTAAAATACAGATTATGATATGGCTGACTTGCAGGTCAAAAGTCATGGCTGACTGTGGCTGTTTTGTAAGTCAAAACAAATATCTGGAAAAAAAATCTGAAAACTACATAGTATTATTTGTTATTTTGTTCTGTATAATGGAATTCATCAATTAAGTTCACTGGTTATGACTAAAAAAACTAATTCCTTAGCCTTCGTATTTCCTGTTTATCCTTCATCAAAGAGCTGAGTAACATTCAGTAGTAGCTTTACCCTCCAATCAGTGACCAGTGGCTCTAATTCCTCATAACTCATTTGATCAAAGGTTTTTGTTCTTTGCTAACTGTTGAGTAATGACCAGGTAGAATATTGCTGTAAGAGAACTAGTAACAGAAGCACTGTTTTTACTATTGTTACGTTTTCACTTTGGTTTTTTCCTAAAATGTTCTTTAAACAGGCAAATGTGTGTGTGACTCATATGTGAAAAATAACATGGGCTTAAATAAAGCCTAGCAATTAACTTCCTTCCTCCTCCCTTCCAATTTTATCATGTCTTACATGTTGAGGACTCATTAAATGAGAAACATTGATTGCTGAAAAAGAGTGTTATCGTTGCCTATCATTTCACCACTGCTTTGAAAATGAGGCTTTGACAATATCTAATGGCACTGTGCTGCTGTTTCAGAAAATATTTGTGTGGGATGCAGCGCGTGGATTTTGTACCCAAAAGGGGTGCCAGATGCCACGAGGTGCAGTAGCACAGGGCTTCCTTCTTGGGCTGAAGCGATTACAGATCAAGTGTCACTTTCTCATGAGGCCCCGGAGCACAGGAGGGTGGGTGGGCAGTGAGCGAGTGACAAGTGTTTCTGAGGCACTCAGCCTTCAGCTGGGCTGCTTTTGTATTTTTCCCTTTGCCTTGCCTCCACAAATTTACTTAATTCACCCAATTTACCCTTTTCTCCTTACAGCTCACACTGCTGGAGCAATTGAACTACAAAGCTGAGGTCACAATATTTTGGTGAAGATTAGCAAAAAGAGTGATGGGGATGGGCCATTCCCCAGCCATGGCAGGCCAGGTGGTCTGGCTGTGCTGCGTGAGGGTTTTTCCAGTATGGCTTAGGCAGTGGGATTTATAAGGACACTTTGAATTTGAGGTGTAATTCAGTAGAGTTGCTACCATCTCTTTTGGCTTTGGGTCAAGATCCACAGAGGAGGATAAAGAGCTTCCCAGTAGGAAGAGCAACCTGGGAAGTCAAAGGCATCAGTGACGCTGGCTCCTGCACTGAGGATGGTTTTGGTGGGAACATGAGGGCAAGGAAAATGCTTTTCAGCTTGAGCAGATGCCAGGCTCATCCAGCCTACAAGTTTGCAGAGAGTAACCTCCACACAAAAAAAATCCCCAAGAAGTGGTTGTTTTTGTACTGTGCTGATGCACCACATGGTGCCTGGGGGCCTTGATCCCTGGCTAGAGACCCATAATGCTCAGGAATAACATAGCCCACAATGAATATTTCCTAAAATCAAGGACTGTGGCATAGAGCACTGCTGACACATTTGTATGACCTGGATATCATCACTGTGTTATTAAATTGACATAGAGTGACTGTGAGATTAACCTGAAAATAGAGCTAACAAAATGACAATTCATAATTATTCTTGCATTCCTTCAACAGAAAAAACTGCTTAGACAATCTAATGGATGAAGATGAGAAAGACAGGGCAAAGAGGTGAGTATCTTTTCTTTTATAACTCTCTGTGGTGAGGTTGATACTATTTGTTGCTGCAGAAACTGTTTTATCCATAATCAATTAATTAAAGAGCAAGAGGGTAAAATACAGTCAAACACAACTTGAAAAACTGCCATCTCACAGACTCCTACTCCTGGCTGCACTCTAAGAAGAAAATAACCTAGCAATGTTTCCTTTGGAAAATGTTAAAAAAGCCAAGGCATCGATCGTTTTTTTCACTTTGCTGCAGAACATCAGAACTGAAGCACCAACAACATACTTCTGCCACTATAATACATCATCTGAGCTTCCAGAGTGTACAAAAATGTTGAGGTTTTTATTTTTAAAATACATTTTTCAGAAGAAAGCAGAAAAAGTGAGATTTTTCTCTATTAGAATGATCGTTTATTCATTTATTCGTCAATGCCTATCTCACAGCAGTGAAAACACCCAGAAGTTACCTTCGGAGCAGAGAAAGACCACGAAAAGTCAGAGCCTTAAACTGGCACAAACCTGTATTCACATACAGTCTGTACTCCATTGAGTCCCAGTTGGTGGGAATTCATTGTGAGCCCTTTGTTGGGAGAGAAAGGGTGTGTTTCAAGGCAGAAGACCTGTGGCAATGAAACTCTTAATAACTGTCAGAGCTGACTGGCATCTGCAGAAAAGCAGTTTGGAAGCATTCGAGGTTATCAATGCCTCAGCCTGCAGTTTAATTACTTTAGAGAGAGCCAGAGGTTGCCCACATTTTTCCCCTTGGTTCCCTCTAATGAGAGTATTTCCAGTCCAGGCACAAGCAGTTGATCCAGTTTCATCTCTTTTGATTCCTTCTCCGCTTCTTTCCCTCCCTGCAGCTTTGTCTCACCAATATAGGTCAGCACAGGCTGCAGCCAGGCTCGGCTGTTCGCCTTCGCTTCCTTTCGGAGGGTGCACAAAGGAGCCCACCTTGCAGCACTGCTTCACCTGCTAAAGGCCTGGTCATCTTCAAGATATTTGTGTGCTAATTGTTTAGTAAAAAAAAAAAAAAATCATTAAATGAGTGCATATGTGAGAAAAATAGGATAACACGTATCCTCGCTATCGGCGATTGTCATCACCATCTGGTATGGTTTTCGTGCCGTTTGTTCCCAGAAGGAATTTTTGTCATACCCTGGGGCAGGTCCCTATCAGGGTGCTTAAAAAAGTTATAACTTCAAAAATTAAAAAAGGAAACTGCTTCTTCAAATTGTAATTTAAGTTCATTTTGCTTTTTAGAAATAAAGCTGAAGTTGAAATCGAGTTTGAAATCATGAGATGCTTCATGAAGATCTAAAGTTAATGCATTATACTGAAATGGTTCAGATTAATTTAAAAGCTACAGATTTTCTTCCAGAGTCAAACTTAGGAGAAACTAATTGCTGAACATTTTGCTGCTGTGTCTTGTAAACTGAGGAGTCTCACCTGTGCTATACCACAAGGGAAACACTTTAATTTTCTTCTATTTGGTATAAGGACTGGGTTTCTCAGGGCTGAGAAACACCAGAGGGGATTAAAAAGCTCAGTAAGTTGTTATCTCCTTTTGTTTTCTTTGTTAAAAGTAGGTGAGACTGAAAATTTCTGGGCCTAAGTTTTTGGGATGGACTCAAACCAGGAGCTGTGTTTCTCAGGTTAGGTGTGTGTAGAGGTACATATACACACCATGTATATCAGCTGCAATTTCTTAGGCACAGGTTGTATTACAGAGACATGACAAAAGGATCCATCCTCTCCTGAGAAGAGGCACTTGCACTCCCACCCCTGCGCCAGGTGTTTAGCATTTGGCCAAGATATTTAACTCTTCCTTCAGGAAGAACACTGGTTAAATTGAGCCCTGTTCTGCATTGCCTGACTTCCTAAGGCACAGCTTCACTCTGAAGACCTGAGGACTAAAATGTGGATATGATGGCACCACAGTTGGGAGCATTGAAGACCTATGTGATGTTTTCTGATCTTCTGAAATTAGAAGCCACAGTTTAATTTTCAGTTCTTTGATGCTAGATGAGGTTTATTTTGGTTATAGAGATTTATTAATTCTAAACAAAAGATGGGCTTTGTGCACTTTTTTTTCTATTTGCTCTTCTTTCCATTTGCTTTAGTAGTTTATAATTTTAAAATACTTTTTTTGCAATTCAGTTGAATTCCAAATTCCAACCAAAACCAGCTTGAAGTGAACCATGAGAAAGTGCTTAATCATGAAGACTACTACCTGCCATTTTCCACTGAAATAAAAAGTAAATTTAAGAATCTGAATGAAGGTATGTGGTACACTTACTTGCATTGATGCATATATAATGCACTCCCCTGGACTTCCAGAAGAAATCTGAAATTTAGTGTAAAGTCACACTTCATTGTAAATTCACAAAATGTAGCATCCACTAGTCTGTCAGCATCTAAGACAACAAGCAGCATATATGTAAGCACATAAAAATGGCTGTTAAATTGTTGATTTTGATCGTTCTGAATTCAGGCTGTTCTGTGTTGCCTTCAGCTTTATTCACTGAAAGTCCTGATTTTGTTCATACTGTGTCTCCTCCTTCCCCTTGAATATGCTGTAATCTTTGTGGAGTAGCAAGGAGGGAGGAGAATTGGGACAAGTAGTGTGGAATTAAGACAGAGATTGTTTGGGCTTACTGTAATTGTAATGCCCTAGCAGTGAAGTAAGCAAGGCTAGGAAATAATCTTCAAAGGGAAGTGATGAAAACTATCTTACTTCATGCATTTATAACTGTTCTAAACAAAATATTTTCAACTGTGCAGGGATGGTTTTTATCATTTTTTCCAATCTTTTCTCGTTTTCTTTCTTTTCAAAACTTTACTGTGATCATCGATTCATATCTTGGTAGAGTTATTTCCACTAGAGGAGTTTTTATATTTCCTTTGTGAATAAAATGTCAAGTGTTAAAAATAGATACTTTATATTTCTGTCAAGGCTTTTTTTCTTTTTTTATTTTTTTTAAGCAACATATTCCTTATTGACAGTTGATGATTTATTTTATTTTCAGGCAAATCTGGACTCCTTAAGCTTAAAATGAACTGAGGACTGAATTATGAGGAAGTAAAATGTTGATATTCTTAATGTTGCCCTGAACTGTAGAGAAATAGGATAAGGCTGGAGCTTTTCACATCTTGTTCTGACAGCCTTTTACAGTGTAATAAGAGCAAGCTGAAATCAGTCAGGCACTATCCACCCAATCTCTTGTGCTCAAAGCTGTAAAATAATCAAGCATTGGCTTCCATCCAGTGTATCTCCAAATGTGTTCAGGGTTGAGAGCAAGACAAACAAAAATTACCCCTCTGTCAGTAGTAACATCCAGAAGCCTCTGTAGTGATTTCTCTGCTGAAAATGTTTATTGCCATCCGGATCCTTGCTGGGGATGTAGGTGCTGGGCTAAATTCTGCTCTGATTTTCAGCAGTGTGCATCCAGAGCTGATTTGAGGCACAGCAGAGTTAGCTGGGGCTGAGAAACTCAGAGTGAGAACTGGCCTCTTGGCTTTTCTTTCCCATCTACATATAATCACATTTTTAGATCTTTGTGCAATTGACAAGGCAAATCTCATCTGCTTGAAGACCTTTCAGAAGAACAAACCTACTGGGCTATACTTATTTCTATTTCCACATGGATACAGAAGGCCAGGTGATAACCTCCGGGTCAAACAGTTGTCATATTCATGAGAGCAAGTCAGAAAATGCATGGGTACAGACCGACATAGAGTTAAAAAAGCCCCAAGTGCGCATGCTGAAAAGATTATCAACAGCCTTAATGACAGTATTATGATTGTGCCAAAACACCCCAAATGAAATCAGATCCTTTCTTCCTTTGAGCTCTTGAAATGCAGCAGCAGAAGCAGGCTCTCTCTGAGGAATCTGCAAGCTAAACAGACAAGATGAAGAAAGCTGTGAAGTCTTCATTTTAAACCTAGAGACTTGGGGCACTGACACTGATTTTCCCAGTGACACACAGCAAGCACTGTTGGCATTTCCAAGACCCCAAGTCTGGCAATGCATCCCAGCCTCAGACCCAATCCATGCTGATGTCCTCTCTCCTGCTTGTCCTTGTGACCTCAGAAGGGAGACTGAACAAAGTGGCATATGAACCAGATGGGAGCTGCAGTAACTCCTGCTCAGGTCTCTCATCGTAATGACTGGAAGACAACATCCTGATTCTTCTCTGCCAGCCTGGAGGTAGGCAGAGCACCTGTGACCAAATTGGGCAGGGCCTTCTAGATCAACCCAGCTCTAGTGCAACAGTTGCAGGACTGGGATCCCTTTCTTCTGTCAAGACTGCACAGATGGGTATGACCCAGTCTCCACTCTTCCTCTTTATGGACAATTTTACAGTTGTCACAGTATTCCTATTTCTTCTCATTCTGAGTCTCCCCAGAGACTGTGTGAATTTTTAAGATCCTACATGTGTCTGGGAAATGGACAGAGCTCCTTCAAGTACAGGCTCAGTGCTGTCCTGATAAGCTCAGCCAGAGTGTCCAGAGGCAGCACAGAGGAGTGAGCAGAGCCTCCATCTCCCCACTGGGCACTAAAGATGGCTCAAAGACAAGAGCAGGAGGTGGGAACTGTTGCCCTCTACTTTCTTCTGCAGCTTTGGTGGAGTCCAGTGCCAATCTTCAGATGGTGACGCATGCAGCAAGCTGATTTTATGTGTATACATTACAAAGAGCAGGTGCATGATCATTTTCCTTTTTGGTCTGCTCATCCTTTGTTTCTTTTCCCCTGTCTACAGGGCTTCACGTAACAAGTCTGAGAAGAAGAGGCGCGATCAGTTCAATGTTCTCATCAAAGAGCTCAGCTCCATGCTTCCAGGCAACACTCGCAAAATGGACAAAACTACTGTGCTGGAAAAAGTCATTGGCTTTCTGCAGAAACACAATGGTAAGATTTAGTGCAGCTCTTCATGCACTTGCCAGAGAGTTACTATAGTATCCTGTTTCCTTCAGTGATTATCAGAATGGCTCAAGGGACCTAAAAGTGCCAACATAAGGTATTTGAGGTTTTTTTCTATCTCATCAAAAAAGATCATTTGCAGACACTGTGCTGCCCAAGTCCATCTCCTTGTTTGCTCTTCAGTTGAAGATGACTCCCAACCTGCTAGAGAAGGGGGCAAATGGCAGCCCCCAGGGAAAGAGGGAAACAGTGCCCTGCAGCACTCATGAAGAAGACAGATGCTTTGAACAAGAGAGATTTAGGAGCAGAGGGAAGATTCCTTTACTTGAAATTTGCAATATTCTGAGCAGAAGAACAAAGCGTTCGCCCCGGTTTCATTGCAGAAAAAATGCAGGGAAGCGATCTGTTCAGCACCCTAGCTCCTCAGTGGACTGTGCAGGACTCAATTTTCCACACTGAGTAGAAAACTCAGACTAGAAAGCACCTCCGTTTTTGAAGCATCCACAGATAGTTGACATGCTTCACCCAGTTTGCACAAGCAGAAGCTACATCCCATGTGCACAGCATCGGAAATCCGGGTGTTTATTTTTTAAAATGCTTGCACCAGTGACATTGAAATCTTTTAGAAATGTACCTTCACAGAGGACAGAGGAGATTTCTGACCCTGCTGCTCTACTCTTTAGATCTAATTTCTATTCAGAGGGAAGAATGTGCACTGTGGCCTTCCTGATGCTTTGACCCCCACCAGTAGTGGTCAACTGAAGTGCTTCTCCCTTACAAATCAGGGCACTGGTTTGAAATGGGGCTCTCCTGCTCTGCCCCTATGTGTGCAAGGTTTCAGTGGGTGACTGTGGGGAACGCCCCTGGTGCCAGAGAGCAGAAAGGGTCTCACAAGATGATGCACTGCATTGGCTGGCTTACCTTGGCTCATCCAGCACCTCCCTCCTGCACTCTCTGGGGAACTCTGGGTGTAACAGGAAAGACCATTAAAACTCATGTCATGACTCGCAACAGAATGGTGTCACAAATGTCAATCTTACTGAGGAAATAATTATAATGGTTCTGTCATTAGAGTGCAGTTTCTCCTTAAATGAATTTTTACCACAGGCAAGATAGAATCATATATTTGTTTAGGTTGGAAAAGACATTTAAGACCAATGAGTCCCACTGTTAATCTGTGGTTTTGTACAGGAGGGGATGACCAGGACATCTCAATGTTTAATAGTTATGTGCACTTTTAAAATAATTATAGTAATACCTTACCTTTTTTTCTTAGCTGCCCAAAGCAAAGGAAGATGTGAATATGCTCAATTATAAAGCCAAACAAAGAACAATCACCCAAGATTTGAAAGAAGTGTATAAGTGTAGCTGAAGGTCCAAATAATTTAAGCCAAAAGTTGCTTTTCCTTGAAAAACAACTAGATGAAGGAAAGCTAATAGTCACAAATCTTTCCACAGTAATTGGGTCAAAATGTGACTGGGGTTTGTGCACTTGCTAAAAAAGGCAAATGTTGTCTATTTTTAAACCAGATTAGTTGTCACAGTATATAATACAAAGCATCAGCATTTAAAAGTGTTGATTATCCTCAGGGTGCTTTGGATCTGGTTTATTGACTCATATTTCCCTTCCGTTTGGTAGGCTAAAACAAGATTTTAGTCATAACAGAGGAGGAGGTAAATTTTTAATTTTTTTCCTTCATAAACAGCTTCCTTCATTATAATCCGCAGGATCTCCCAAATCTCAAGTAATTCTCCCAACAGTCACCATTTCATGTACATTGGCTTTTCCAAGCTACAGATCTGCTGAAAGTATCCTATATTCCGAAACTACTTTAAAAAATCTGATGGACTCTTTTTCCTTAGTCTGGTTTTCAGACCTGTGTGTAAAACCATGGGGGCTGTGGAGAGTTGCTGTGCTGCCAGTGACAGCCCCCAGCAGTGCAGAAAGTGAGTTGAATGAGCTGGTAGAAGCAAAGGGCTGCATCTCCACTAATACAGCCTGAACAGAGGCTTTGGTTTCTTCCTCAGTGACAAAATGCACAGGCACTTGTAGAAATTTACTGTTTTTAGTATCATTTATCCATTTGTATTTCTCTGGCCATTTTGCATGTATGCTCCGAATATGGAGCTTGAGCTTCACATGCTCTGGAAGTGTTAATCAACAGGATTAATTAGCAGGAGGTGCTGAAAAGAGAAGACAGTCTGTGCTCACCATCCCCTCACTACGAGAGCTGAGCAAGGGAGCACTTCTAGAGAAGCAGAGTGAGCAACAAACTACACCAGCTCAAGTTTCTCTAAATTAGAGCTGTCTCCCTGACTCAGAGCTAACATAAGTGACTGTTTTCCAAAGGCAAACAGTGCAACCAGCTATCCAGCATGGTCCCCAGTTCCAGTGCAAAGCTGGGAGTTGTTATTCCGGTGTGTGTGCACCCCTCCATGGAAAGCCCTCAGGGAGCAAGCCCTCTGCAGGCTGCTGTAGGGTCAGGATTGTACAATAGTGGGGCAGATCTCCTCTTGGGGCCGTAAGGGCTGACAGCACAGGGGCCCCTGCCTTCCAGACAGGATTTGGGATGAGATGCTGCTGCTCCATTCCTTCTCCTGGGCTGCCCTGCACCATGTGGCTGAAGGTAGGGAGAGAGTGGTGGAAGTAGCACTGGTGTAAAGCTGCTGCAAATTCTTGTGATTCGCTCTCCTTTTGGAAAACAGAGCAATAACTCTGTAGTTTGGGGTCACAGCCCTTTGGGGCTCCTCTGAAGGAGCTTTCTTGCTGTTCTGTTTGGCACAGAAGCTATAGGCTGAATTCTCTCTAGTATCCTGATTTTGAATCATTAAATTGTGATAACAATTTGACACGTGCTAATCTTTGCCTTGATTTTAATTTCATGCAAAGTGGTTTTATCTTTTGATCAATACCCCAGTAATGCTGCTTGAGGCCAATGGCCTTGTGAATACAGGCTCCCACTGAAGTCAGAACAAGTTGACTTGAGTAAAAAAAGGAAGAAAACATTTCAGGCTTGAAAACTGCAATTTTTGAATACAAAGGTTATTTTTCTCTTTTCATAGCAACTCATATGTAATATTGCAAGATAGAAGTTAATTTGAATTTTAAAGATGTAAATGTTCTATTTGTCTAGAAGTCTCAGCACAGACGGAGATTTCTGAAATTCAGCAGGACTGGAAGCCTTCATTTCTCAGCAATGAAGAATTCACCCAGCTGATGTTGGAGGTAAACATGCATATCTACCTTTCCTAATTTTGTCTAGCTCTCATGGAAACACCCATGCATTTGGAGTAAACTGTCATCTGCAGTTCCAAAAGAGGAGATTTTGGGAACTGCTGTATTTGACCATCAAGCAGAGCTGTCACTGGGATTAAAGTCCCCAGTTGTTGCTCTTCCCTCTCAGCAATACTGTTCTGCTGTGCTGCTGTAGCCTGCAAAGCTGTGCAGAGACTCCCAAGAAAAGCAGTTCAGGGCAAAGATTCAAATCACAGGTTATATTTTTTTTTAACAAACAGAGGTGAAGTAAAGGGCTCATGGCTATTTTTCTCTGTTCTTGGAAGGTGTTATTAGCATCTAATATTTATGCAAGACTAGCACCTGAAACCCAGTGGGGTTGTGCCCCTCTAGTGCTAGGTGCTGAACAAGCAGATAAAGCCTGACAGCTCCTCTTGGCTTGATACAGTTGGTGCTTCCACTGTGATTTTCAAGGCCCTTATCAAACACTTATTCTAGCATTTTGCAATCATAGTTTTTAAATTATAGCCTAGGTTCTTTTAATGCTACCTGGGATTTGAAGGGAGGCGACTCAATAGTGTTTATGTAGGTTCAAAATGAAAAGCAAATGAGTTGCTAGAATGCATTTTTCTCTCTCAGTAATAGCTAGAAGTTGACTTGAGTAGGGACTTCTCTTATACTAAACACACGATGTGATAAACAAATGATGTGAACATGGCACAAGATCCAGGCTCTGGTGGCGGGCAGGAAAGGATGTTGGGGAACAACTTCACCACCAAGGAGTGGCATAAAGCCGGGGCACATTGCAGGCTCCCAGGGGCTGGCAGTCCTTTGACCATTGCAATTTGTGATGAGACTCCCCTGGGCCAGTTTTATGAGACAGTTTGCTCCCATTGCTCTGACAACCGCCCATTTCCATCTCTGTGCACAGGAACTTAACACACATAACTCCTTCAGTCTGCACTGAAATATGTCCCTCAGACAGCAATAAATTGAGTGTTGTTTTGACAGGCTGGGCCTTTGTTGATTCTACTTGTATGCTACACAATTTTAGATTAAAACAATCACTTTTGGTTTCCCAGCTTATAAATCACCTTGTTGCTACTGTGATTTTCCATGCCCTTCAAGATAACATTGAGTATCGGGATGTCCTGTTGTGCCAGATGTTCATCATTCCCTGCTATTTTGCCTTTCTACTAATCTTATTTTATTAGCATTTGGACAAGACTGCTTGAAGTTTTTCCCATCCTGCTATTAAAAGATGGGAAGGGTTTTTTCCAAGCACTAATTCAAAAGACTCAAGGCATAATTGACTGCAGTAATAGATCAGCTTTCCTGAAAATGGCCTTTTCTTACCACATTGAAAAGTCTGTCACCAGATTACAGTGGGCATTAGGCTCTGTTTGTCTAAGACTGATGCAACCTTTGAAGAGGAAAATGCTCTCTTAATGTTGGAATGTCCAGTTGCAAGTAAATAAAAACAGAGTTATGTATGCACACATTAACTTGATTTTATCACAAAGTTCTGATATGAGTCACTGTGTGTAATTTGCATTGGATATGAAATAAAGACTTGATTTTTTAAAAACTAACAACCTTCACCATAGTAACATGCACGATCCAACTGCTTTGTAAAACCACTGCTCTCTTCTATGGGTTAACAGCTATCATGCTTTTTTAGAAAACAGCTTGAATATACTGCACTAAAGGAAAACATTCTCTGCACCTAGATTAACAAAATCAAACTAACTATAGCAGCTGGAGGGTTTTCAGAGATGCTAAGCACACACTCTTCTACTGGGGTATAAGTTATTGACTTGCTTTTCAAAGGATTGAAGCACCAGCAGATTCCCATTGACTTAAATAGTTGTGGATGCTCAGCATTCTCTGGAAAAAGGAACATATGTTTGTGTCTTTATTCAAGGCTTTGTGTTTTCTTTTTTTATTTTTTTTAAACAATTAGCATTTTCCAGTGTTCTCAGAATTCTTTCCCCTATTGAAGTCAGCGGGGGGGAAGGATGTGCTATGGTTTACAAGATCAACTGCAAGTCTGGCTTGGAGGCAGGCCTGGATTTGTGGTATGGTTTTGGCTCTCTGATCAGGCTGCTTGCAGGTATGAGCAGGTGTGGCCACTGGAGTATAGTCAAACCCTGCTCTTATTCAGTTGTGCTTGCAGTGCCTTTGCTGCTCGAATACTGCTGGCTATGCTGACTCCAGAACATCAGGGAACTGACAGGAAGGACCCTGACTTGCTCCACTTCAAGGGTTGGGAGTGACTCCCTAATGACAATGGGAAGGTTTTAATATACTCTCTGAGCACCTACTGTTGTGTCTTAATTTTTTGAGGTGTTCTCCTTATAGTAATAAAAAGATCATTTTGCTTTAGTTCACTCTGAGGAGAATCCCCTGAAAAATTAAGTTAATCTTGCCTTAGATCTCAAAAATCTTCCTCAGTTTAATTTTGAACAAAACTTAGCTCAAAACTTTGCAGCTCAGACTAAAAAAGAGACTCATTTTGAAGGTGAAATTGCTCCTGTGCAGAGGGTAGGGATAAGGCTGACACTTTCCTTCAGTCCGGGGAGTGAAGGGGCTTACGGCAAGATGGGACCAAAGTGAGGGAGAAACTCTGCAAAAGGGTGAATTTCTCTTGGAATGAGCAATCTAATACCATGACCTTTAAAATAAATCACTCAATTAAAACTCAGGCTAAGGCTTATTTGATCATTTGCATTGCTTCTACTTACATGAAAGCCCAGTAATATACAATGTTACATTAATACAAACTGAGATTTATGGGGTTTGCAGAGAAGTACCATTTTGAGATAGGACTGCATCCTTTCATCGTCCTTTGATATTTACACAGAGCTCAAATGTTCATTTTAATAACTTCCAAGGGATCCAGTCTTAGTCATTTTGCATTATTAAAATGTGTGATTAATTTAAAAACTGAGACATGAAATGTTCCTGTGAGCCCTTTGTTGCTTCAATAGTAGGTTTTACTAGACTACAAAGAATCTTGAGAAGTTAAATCAGACTGTGAAATCAGAGAATTACTGTTCTGCAACTTGAGATAACGTTCCTACCTCTCAATAACAATATGGTGCCAAAGTCAAACTGTTTTGATCGACACATGATGAGATGTCCTGTTTACACCACTCATTCCTATTAAAGCACTCTCGACTTTTCTGTTTTCCTTAGGCATTAGATGGCTTCATCATAGCAGTAACCACAGGTGGAAGCATCATCTATGTGTCTGACAGCATCACACCTCTTCTAGGGCATCTACCGGTGAGTAATTCTGGCATTGGCTTTTCTACTACACATTGTACAATTGGGCACTGCACTTTTAGAAACAGATGTAGAACAGTGCTGGGGGTTGTGTTTTCCTTAAAAAAAAAAGGTGAAGGGGTTTGTCCCTGCATTATGCTGGCTGCTACTGTTGCTCAGCTCTGCTTTCTCTCTGTCTGATTCATACCCTTCAGGTTTTTGTTGCTATGAGGCACCTTAGCTTGAATGGAAAAAGCTCTGCAAGAACAGGCTGGCCAGGGGAGGGACAGGGTGACCTGGCTGATCTTTTCCATCTCTGATTGCTATGCTAGCAGAGAATAGCACCAGTGCTGCTGGCAGCCCAGTGAGGAGCATGTTAAGGGCCTTATTCTGCTCCCAGGGAGGTAAAGGACAAAGACCCCATTGAATCTGGAGTTAGCCAGAGGCTGCTCTCTCTGTGGCCACTCTCCCTGTGGCTCTGCTGTGCTTTCCCAAGGTGCTCCCAGGGGGTGCTGGTGGAGCCAGTGCTGGGTGCATCACTACACCAGTCCAGCCAATGCTCTGGCACATTCAGCTGCTTTTATCTGTGTGCAGCTCCAGGAGAGACTCCCGTGTGCATTGGCTTGGGCTGGAGGAGCAGGGAAGAGAGACTGCTCCAAACCCTGCTCCTGTTGCTAAGGCTGCCCTAGGAGAAATGGCACAATAATTACGGATTAATCCTCACACTCATTTTTAGTATCCTGGTCTCAAATAAATGCATGCCCAGGAGAAAAAATTAGCTGCCAAATCATTATTGAACTACCCCCTGCCATGTTCTTAAGAAAATTACAACTCTCTTTCTCTCATTTAGTTTTTTCACCAAATATGTGTTATGTTTTCCATCCAGACAAACGTATTTCACAACACTACCTTGCTGGAATAAGAACAAAAATTATTTTCTTCTGAGACAAAGGGAACTTGATGAAAGAGCAGCTCCTGGTAAATGCAAAAATATTGCTATGCAACAACAGATTGAACTGGGTCTGCCTATTTCAGTTTTCTTTCATCCTCAACAGTTTGTAAGACCAGTACTTGACTATTTTCCGTCATTTGCCTGATTTCAAGGATGGGGAGAGCTCTGTCCTACACATAGGCTGCGGAGTTTTCATACACTTACGGATTTCCATGGAATTTCCTTGTCTTTCATCATTTGTAGGTTTCATTGGTATCCCCTCCAAATACTGATTCTTAGTGGAGGTGATAGATCTGCTGCAGGAAAGTATTCCTCTTCAGGAACACACATATCAGACCCTGGGCCTAAAATCTGAAGCCCTGACTGAACGTGGAAAGATTTAGATTTATCATTCTTGAGTTGGACCATCAGAAACTAAATTGGTTTTCTCTCCCAAAGATATGCTTTGTGTGATGGTATCCAGCCCAAAATAAGGATAAAGATGGATGTTACTTTTTATTTGCATAGAAGCAGCACACGGCAGTCCAAGTCAGGGACCAGCCTGACAGGGCTGGAGGTGGAGCAGACCTTCCTGGAGCTGTTAGAGTGGTAATTGTTAACAACTGCCCCACCATCCCACACATGCAGAGGAAACATCCCAGAGGCCACAACTGAACAAGGAATAAAGGCTTCTGCCTGCCCCAGGTTGGCAAATCACTGTGACCATGGGCAGGGGCCCAGCTGAGGGTTCATCTAGGCGCACACTGGGTATTTTAGCCCTCTGTTGCCCTTGCCATTTGTTTTTTTTTAAGTTTTAAAACTGATCAGAGTGCTATCTGGAAAATCTGTGCGGCTTATTTTGTTTACCTTGAGGATCTATTTGTAAGCTAAATTCAGTCACTGTTTGAGGGACAAAATACCAATTCTTTCTCTACTGTGACAATAGGGAAAAAATACTCTGCAAATCTTCTGCTTTGAGCAATGAAAAGAAAGCAAAACTGGGCAGAATGCAGAACAGGACTCTCTGAGGGCTCCTTTTAAGAAAACTGATGTATTTTCTTTCATTAGAATAATGGAAGTCTCCAATGCTGAGAACAAATATATCTGGTTCTCTTTGACACAGCTTTCCTTACTTCCGTGGAGCATTTTCAAATGCAAACCTCCCCTGTTGTAATTCCAATTATTTTTTTTTTAATCAGGATCTGGAGACTACTTGTAGGGTCAGTTGAGATGGAGAGGTCTAGCTCACGTGGTAAGGATGACTCCAACTGAAGTGAACTCAGTGAAATCTGATCACAACTCAGCATTTGCCAGTCAGATGGTACACTATGACTCCAAGAATGTGCAGTCTCTTGAGAAGGGTCCTCCCTGTCCCTTCTTGCCTGCTTTCTCAGAAGGTCCCTGGCAGGGTTGAGACTTCTCCTCAGGGGCTACCCAGTGAAACTCAAGGAGCTGCTCTGTTGGGTGCTTCAGGTAAATGTCAGGGTAGAAAAATCCAGGACATAGCACCCTACAGTGTACAAAAATGCTGTGTTGCTGTTACAGGATAGCAGTGGGAATCAGTGCAGGACATACAGGCTGATAAAGGGGCCAAATCCCAGCACATAAGTACAGAGCCATCTTTATTTTTTGTGTTGATGGGAAAGAAACCTGTCTCATTTGCAGCCCTCCACCATCCCTTTTTAGTGACCATGTTTGCTTAGTTCCTCGGCCTTTTTTTCTCCCTGCAGCAGGAATTTTTCCTTCTAACCACTACCCCCATCCCCTGGTAAAAGCAATGAAATTAGGAGGAAGGAGTTCCATTTTGGAGTACAGCTGGTTTGTTGAAACTGCAGAAATAGTTTAACTATGCATCCCATTATTGCAGAATTTTATGTATTGTATTTAGACCAGACCACCATCCATGCAGGCAAAGGAGCTCTTTGCCTGCCTTAGCTCTCAGGAGTAAATGCTCCAAAACTTTGCTTAGCAGGATCCATAGATTTGAAGATGCAGAGTAGATTCCAGGCTTAGCAGCATAACTGTGCATTAACATAGTTCATCTAACAAGTCTACCTACAGTCACTGTAGTTTGTCTGTTATCTGCTTTGCCTATCTCATTCAGCAATACTCTGTGGCTGTCTCAACCAGTGGCACAGAACTGCCCACTGCAGAATAATTAGACAGAGCTGCAAACCATTGCCCTCTAACTGATCCATTTTTATCACCAATGGTCAAATTTTGTCAATAGCCATAAAGGTCAGAAAAGACCTGCAAAAGCATCAAGTCCAACCTTTGACCTAATACCACCATGCTCACTAAAGCAAAGTGGAATGTCCATTCATTTTTTGAACCCTTCCAGGGATGGTGATTCTACCACTTTTCTGGGCAGCCTCTTCCCACACTTAACCACGCTTTCATGAAGAAATTTTTCCTGATGTCGAGCCTGAGCCTCCCCTGGTGCAGCTTGAGGCCATTTCCCCTTGTCCTGTCGCTGATTGACTGGGAGAAGAGATCAACTCCCACATCACCACAACCTCCTTTCAGATAGTTGTAAGAGTGTCTCCCCTGAGCCTCCTTCTCTCCAGGCTAAACAATTCTAACTCCCTCAGCTGCTCCTTGTAAGACCTTTCTCCAGACCCTTCCCCAGCTCCATTGTCCTTCTCTGGAGCTCCAGCACCTCAGTGTGAGGTGAATTGAGCAGCCCAGAACTGGACACAGCACTCGAGGTGTAGTGTCACCAGTGCTGAGCACAGGGGGACAATCCCTGCCCTGATCCTGCTGGCCACACCATTGCTGACACAGGCCAGGATGCCATTGGCCTTCTTGGCCACCTGAGCACAGCTGGCTCATGTTCAGTTGCTGTCTCCAGCACTCCCAGGTCCTTTTCCACTGGGCAGCTTCCCAGTCACTTTGCCCCAGCCTGTAGCACTGCCAGCGTGGTTGTGACCCAAGTGCAGGATGTGGTACTTTGCCTTGTTGGACCCTCATGCAGTTGGTCTCAGCTCCCTTTGCAGAGCCCATCTGTCTTACCACTCACCTTTTTACCATGACATCAGATGTCTGCTCTTTGGGTCTGGTGCAGAATTAGCTCTGAGTAGCTTTTCTACAGCTCCAGTGAGACAGTGGAATATTTGCTTCCATTTCTCTGTTTGATTTAGCAATGTATTCTGGATTGCCCTATTGATTTGAGAGCATTGTTGAAGTCTTGATATGTACAAGATCCAGAAATTCTGTTCTGTGCACTGTTTTACAGGTGTGCCAAACCTCTGCAAGAGGCAAGAGTTGTGAAACACAGTAAGAAGTAGAAACCTTAGCATATTTTTTAAAGTCATTTAAAAAAGTTGGTACTTCCTATGATCAAAGATGCAAACACAATATTAAATTGTGGTTATGGTACATGATGGCAGCAAAAACTGTAAATACCAGGGCTTGCAAATCGATGGATACCTGGTGCTCAGGGCAAGAGATTGCTCTGAGGGGATGTGTGGGGAAAAAAGTTTCTTGCAACTCCAACCATAGGTGTAGTCACAGGCCTCTGCAGCTATCACCTGAAACAGAAGTAGCAATGCAGAACTAATCAGAGGTTTGGAATTGGAGCTTGGTCACAGTATGGAGACAAAAGGTTTCAGTTAGAGAGTGGTGATGGCTCACATCTAGTCTTCCTGCAGTTACTGCGGAGTAGATGGGAGATTAATTAACCTGGTGGTATCATAATCATTTACAGGAAAAAAAAAATTCTGAGATTGCACCTAAGCCTTGAACAGAACTCACTAGTGCAGTTTCCTGTCAAAGGCTCTTTCTTCATATGCACAAAAAGAAAAAAATTACATGAAACAATGTTCTATATTTCATATTTTATGTAGTATGTGTATATAGATGTGTGTATGTAAGTATTTATACATACATAAAAAACTTTTATCACATACTGTATCAGTAGGATTCACATAATTAAGATATTAACTAAAACCACAAAAATAACTTTCAAGTATTCTTCACAGCAGGAATATTCAAGTAATGAGCAGATATAATACTTATAACTGAATCATCCAAAGCAATATGTTTTTGTCAAGGTGCATGTATAAAGCATAGCACTCTGATTTTTAAAGTCTGCTCAATGAGTTTTATCACTCTAAACAGGAGTTCCACACAGAAAAGCTAGCATGAATAGAAAGCAGATGGAAACCAAAGCACAATCTTACATAAATAAATGATGGTTAATAACTTGCCAGTCTCATATAGAGCTTACATGTTTTCAGCATGACTGTACAGTCTGATAGAAGCTGCTATGATGACACACAAAGCTGTGTCAGTGTGCCAGCTCAGCCTAAAGTAGTCTCAAGTAGGACAGATGTTAAGTTGATGCCATTGGAGGGTTACTTTATCTCAGGCTTCCTCTCGGATGCACTCTGCTAGTGTTGGGTTAGTAACCATGCTGAGCAGAGGGAGACCTTCCTCTTGGCAGCCCCTGACAGACTCTTTATCTTCTCCACCCTGGGCCAGCCATGGTCTTTTGCACAAATCCATCTCCTCTTTCCATTCCCAGATCTCAGTTTCTAGATTTTGGATGGATTTCAGGGTCAAGCCAGCTGATCATGGGGCTGGAGGCACATGCACATTCAGCTCATGGCTGGCCAGAGGGAGGGCTTGTGTTGGTGGCACTGTGAAGTCCCCCTCTCTGGAGACTAACTGCTGTAAAGTCACGTCCAGACTTGGAAGTCTCTTCTCCCTGCTCCCACCTGCCAGGATGCAGAAAGTGGGGAACAAGGCCTGCCACCCCAAGGGCATTTCCCAGGAGCTGAGGGGATCCCCCAGGAAGGGGCTGGGTCTGGGACTGACCTGGCTGGCTTGGGGTGACTCTCAGCCTCACTGCTCCTGCAAGTCAGGCTCTGTCAGGGAGAGAACAAATCCCAATGATCCACAACAGGCCTGTGCATGGAGCTTAGTAGCAGCATGGGGAGCCAGACACCCTTCTCCAGCCCTCTCCCAGGTCTCATCATTTAACTGTGTGGACATACCTGCTGCATCTGATGGTCTCTGAGAAACATTAAATATTGCTGAGTGCTGAGACTTAATCTGATGACCAGCCCAGAAAGAAGCGGCCACTCAGTTTGTCCAACAGCTTCCTCCTCTATTTTAGAGTGCCTGGAAATCAGTGAGGAAACTCCTGTCAAATGCCACAGGCTTTGTATCCACCTTGTTGCTCATCTCTGCAGGTGTTGCTTGTTGTGGTATTACTGTTTGTCTCAAAAGTTGTTTCACTTTGCAGTGTGATGTCTTGGATCAGAATTTGTTAAACTTCCTCCCAGAACAAGAACACTCAGAAATTTATAAGATGCTATCTTCTTGTATGCTTATGACAGATTCTGCCTCATCGGATTACCTAAAAAGTAAGTTTCATTTTACCTTCTCTAGTAAATGAAAAAAAGCATGGGCAGGATAAAAAATCTTCTCCCAGAAAGAGTTTTTCATGTGATGTGCAATAAAAAAAATAGGTTCATAGCCTTTCAAAAAGATCTTGCCTGGAATGACCCTTTGGTTCTATTTTTAAATGAAACTCTTTGCCGTTATTTTACTAGGCTAAGACTACTTGTAGTTATGTTAATTATTAAATATCATATCATTTGAGACAGCTAAGGAAAATAGGTTAGCCGATGGAAATTGAGAGTTCGCCTGAGACAAATCACATCTTAATTGATATTTCAGCCTGTTCAAGTAAGATGTTGTTCAGAGATAAGCTAATGTGGCGTACCTTTGGTTTGCCTTACAGTCCAAAAATACCTCTAAAACCATTGTAATTCTTTTCCCAATTGAATTTTGTGGTACTTAGATATGTTTTTACTGTTTTTACTTCCCCAGCCTTACTCACTCTGGGAGGTTAAGATGTAGAAAACCAGAAAACACACAATAATGTAAGATGAACAGCTGCTCAGTCTTCTGTATCGTACAAATCCTGCAGCTGATAGCTAATACGCCAGAGTTAATTTAATAGATATTTTGAAGTAATTAAGTGCAGTTTTCCAACACAAGATATAGAACAGCTGCGAGTTGTGAGGAGCCTAAATAGAAAAAAGCAGTAAGTGAAGGACCCAGTTCTCTCTGTTGCTGCACCAAGGCTGTGGCTGTGTAACTCCTGTGATGAGGTGGTGTCAGAGAAGGGTGAGTTGGTCTCCAAGGTTGTCCCTGAGCCACAGGCACAGTCTGAGCACAGCCCTGAGCAACCTGCATCCCTGCAAGGCACTTCCTCGCAGAGCCTCTGGTCCTGCAATCTGTAGCACATTGGTGTTTAGGACTCCTGAGTGGTAACAAGCTGTCCTTGTGCCACCAGTTGCAAGATTGGGGTTGGAAGACACCTTTGGTTGTGTTTAGCTTAAATAGTATATTTATTTCTTCTTCTTCTTCTTTTAACAATCCAGCTGACAATGAACTAGAGTTTTATTGTCATCTTCTGAGAGGAAGTTTGAACCCAAAGGAATTTCCAACATATGAATACATAAAATTTGTAGGAAATTTTCGGTCTTACAGCAATGGTAAGCTTTAATTGTTGTATAAATGTTACTTTAGCTGTGTAAAATAAAATATAAGTATTGCTCCATTGAACAAGAGAGGATTTTAACTGACAGAACTATTTTTAACATTACGGGATAAATTTTGCTTCACACGGATCTCATGGCTGAGTTGCAATAGCTGGATGAATACTTGTGATGAGTGAAATTGTGTTAGTTGCTTTTGTTACTGCCCTTCACTTGCAGTGATCCTGGACTCTGGTAAGTTTGCAAATAATGACAGGTTTAGAGGAGGGTTTATTTGTGCTCATTAATACTGCGTGCTAAGACCCCAACTATTAGCAAAATTATAATCTTGTTACCTTATCTGCTGGTTTACATTAAACACAAATTCCATGCCAGAACTGATAACCTGCCAAATCTGTCTTCTCGACCTCCTCTGCAAAATCTTCAGGAAAGGCAGCAGTGCCACGTGGCATCTGAACAGCTGAGGGCACTGCCACCCACCTCCCTCTCCAGCTGCCATTTTGCATTCTTCTCCAGCACTGCAGAACCCAACACTCTCCAAAAAACAAGGGAAGAAATGCAGTCAGCATAGTCACTAATGCACCACAGCCAGTCCAGGAAAACCATCTTCCAAGGGATGAAGAGCAGATTTCCACCTCACCCGTTCTCTAACAAACAGATTGCTGCACGCCATTAGTGTCAGAAATGAAATACTCTTTTATTACTTTCCTTCTCCTGCCTGCCCAAGTTTGCTTTAGTTACTTGCCTGACTGAACTCCAGAGTGGCATTTCCAAAGTTGCTGGTATTGTTCCAAATAGGTCATCCTCTGCAAAAAAATTCCCCACCGTGCTTTCCAAAAACTGCACACCACGCTGTGAAAAAAAATGTCCCTGTCCCCATTTAACTTTCTGCTTTTGCTCGACATGACTAGAATAGAAACCTACGTGCAGGATGGAGATATGTATTTCTTGTTTGGTGCCATCTGATTTGAGGCTCTATTTGTATAAAAAAATGTAGCTGCCTGTATGCTTTCTAGTTTGAATGAAGTGAAATGTGCCTGCCTGACAGACGTGCACACCAAGCTGTTCTGTTTTCTAGAGCAGAAACCGGATTTCAGGTGCTGACTCATAAGGATACATTTCTACCAGGGGAATTTCTGATCCATTTTCTTCAAGGATTTTCAGCCCTTCATTTTGGCGTGACATTAATATTGCCCCCTTACCCGTTAGGATTTCACATCTCAGCAATTTTATCAGTGGCTATTTCTCAGAAGAATGATAAAACTTACATTACAGATATCTTCCCTAGCTTAATGCATAGAAACTAAATGGGAACATATTGATTTCAGAAGACACCAAATCATTTTCCAAAGACCCCATCTTAATAGCTTTCAAACAAATCATGTGCATTCCTCTTCACATTTTATTTCCCCTTTGTACCACTTTTTTCTAAATCTTCCACTTTATTTTGTCTCTTCCACTTTCTTCCCAGCTCTGCTGCAGTCTGACCTTCTGGTTGACAGGGAGGGGCAGCTTTAGCCTGGCTCTGTGAGATGGTACCTCCTGGCCCTCTTGCAATCTGACTGCAGTTTTGCCAGTTCAGTGCAGAGCCCGATGGAAATGCCTCACCAGTGCATGTCCAGCACCGCTCCCCTCTGGCTGGGAGTCCCCCCCATGGCTCCTCCCAGCAAAGGTGGAAGTGCACAAGTTCTCACATGTAGCAGCAGCAGCAGACTTTACTTGGGAGTTGATACCCTTGGATCACAGGGTGAGCAGCCAGAGGAGGGTGCAGACCTCTGAAACGGCTGTCCTTGGATCCACTGGGCTCTGAGCAAGGCACAGGAGAATCATCAGCTCAAGTGAGCACCACATGAATGCTCCACCCTTTGGGGAAGTCATCCAAGGACTGTGCTTTGTTACAGGGACTTGTGGTACAAACGACTTCGAGCATCTGGTGGGTGCATTGGTGGGCTGGGGTCCTGCCTCTGCTTTGCCCACAGTTATCAGGCACCATCCTCCAGCCCATGCTCCTCAGGGCTGTCACCTCTTGGACCTGACAGTAATTGCCTTCTTTTCCTCCTGTTAAATAAATACCCATTCTCCAGTCATCCCTCCTCCAGGTGTGAGGCCAGGTGGGCAAGAAAGAAAGTGGTGGGAAGGGTGGTGGGAGAGACACGTATCACTCAGGGCAGCACTTGTCCTGTATGCATAGGATCAGCTGGCCCCAAAGCCTGCTTTTTGGAGGTGTTTGTGAAGGAAGGATTCTAAAGATAAGAGTTAGCTGGGGGAGAAAGACAGAAATTGCAAATTAGGCTTAATTAGCAGGAGACATTCCTTATGAATGTACTGAAGAATGTTTTTCCCTGTAGCTTTTCACAGCAGTGGAAGTGTGAGCATGTTTTTACACATGGGAGACTGATACAGGATGTTCTTTAAATACAAATCCTGCCGTTCCTTTTTAGCCACCCGATGCCATTTCCTACCTTTGTTTCCAATGGTTTGCTGAGCATACTCTGAGCCCACTCTGCCTTCGTGTTCCTGCCACAGGGATGCCAGAGCCTCTATGGCCAGGGAAGTTCTTTTATCCCTGGGCGGGTTATATTCTATCAGGATGCTTAGCTATTCTATTGTCATTAATGTAGAGTCATAGCAGCAACAGCCCAAGTAAATCTGTCTCCATTCCTTCTTATTTAACCTTTGCTGATGTTTTTAAGAACTAGTAGGTCCTTCTTCACCCGCTTTAACTTGTCACTATCTTTATTCTACTTCCACGTAACCTTTTATGTAAATTCCTTTGAATTATCATCTCCTTAGGCTTATTTTATTATTGTTCATTGCTCAAACAGTGTTGGTGCTTGGGACAAGGAGGTCATGTGTGTGAGTTCCCAGTTACCTCCCTCTTCCTTCTTACCTTCTCCGTTAATCACATTGTGACTTATGGCTGAGAACATCATATAGGGATGGGTTTGAATGGATTAATTTGAAGGACTGCGGCTTAGAAAGCCAGTTAGGGGCTTAGCTGCTCTCCCTAACTTTGATGGGAGCTCTGGAGCTTTAAAGGCTGTTTTACTGAGATGCCAAAGATAATTTCTTTCATGATGAAGGAAATATCTGCCAAGGTGACTTGTCACCAGAATTGCTGACAGGGAGCCAGATCACACGCAATCTGCATTGAACCCATGCAACTCCCACAGAGGAGCAGTCACCAGCATCTTTGCTGATCCCAGAAGAGGCAGGGACATGCATGTACAGGGCCCAGAAATTGCCCAGGAAAGCTCTCTCAGTTCACAGCAGGTATTCAGTCTTTCAGGAGATCACTGTCCCTGGAGCTCCCGGGGTCAGCTATAGCTGCGGGCTAGAGGAGCTGCCCAGCCCAGTGCCAGGGTTAGCAAGAGCATGCACGCTTGGACTGGTCCTGAGGAATCTGTACTCTGCAAGCCCTACTGCAGAACATTTCTGCAGCTGTACCTGCACCAGGGATGTGACATGAGCTGCCTGCACATGAGTGAATCCCCGTTGCATTGCCCGTGCCCTAGCGAGAGCAGCGAAACAGCAGTGCAAGCTGTGCAGAGCGCCTGCATGAGTCACTGGCTGTGCTAAATCAAATACAAGAGATTTGATTTTCCATTTGGGAGGATTATATAATCATCATTAATTAAGCTTCAATGAGAAAAGCGGGACTGTAACCTGATGTGAGGATTCAGTAGTCCCATGAGAGGAAAAGAGGTGGCCCATGGGCCACTTGGATGAGGAAGGTGGAGTCCCTTTTTGCTTCTGTGAGAAATGCCTGCTTGCTGTCAGATCACCAGGGTTGTTTTTCTTTTTTTTGCAAATAGGAATATCTGTCCAATATTTTTATATATTTCAGGTTCTGAGTCTGTAGCCCAGATTTTAATGAGAGACATGAATGTCTGCAAACACCTGAGGGAGCCAAGTGCATCACTGTACCTATTGACCAATAGTATCTGATAAGAGAGTCATATCAGCATCACCAATGAATAACAAAGTGGCTCACACCCAGTCTTGCCTGAGGGCTGAGGGGGAAGGCAAGTAAGAAAGGTAACCCTCCCCAAAAGTACAAGGAAGAGCTCAGCTCCTGGTATTAAATATCAAATCAAGTGAGAATAAATTATTTTACAAAGCTGCTTAATAGCTCACTCTGATAAGAAATTATAAGATGGGCTGGATTTATCCCTCCTGTGAAAATTGTTTGTACATTTGTAAACAGACAAAGATCTCTCACAATTTTATATTCAAATATTGGCCCTGGTATCCTCTTTCTGAAGGAGTACCTTGCTTAAAAACTCCTGAAAGGGACAAAAACAGAGTCCTCCCTTTCAAAGGCTTAACTGATATTAAAAAGGACCAGCATCTTTTAAGTGAGGGATCTGTCCTTTCATCCAAAATGCCTGAAGCTTTTCTCTTGAAGAACATAAGCATTATGTGAAAAGAGTTCCTAATCAAGTAATATAATATTATAGTGGAATTTAAAATTGTACATTTTTGTTCCCAATTACATGGAAACTCAGGAAGTATCTGGTTACTGAATGCTAATAATAGCAGATACTCTACTGTTAGCTGATACATCTCTCAGATATAATAATAAACATCACGAAAATTACTATGTTGAGGAGAAAAAAAATCTTAACTTTCAGAAAAATTAATTGCATCTGAATTCATTTTTAAAAGAAATAAACAGTTCATACAGAAGATACATTGATCTTGAGCCTTCATAAGTATAACATCTGAAACAAGAATAACTCAATCCAAAATGTTTTGATCAGAACCAACAGCCACATGTTATTATTTGTTATTAACAGTATCATAGAAGCTGCAGCTAACAATATGCAGCACTCATGCTAGGCTCTCTATGCAAAGAAAAGACACCATTCCTGTCCTAAAGAATCTGCCTGGGATTCCTGTCAACACAGGATGGCCAGGGGAGACACAGGAGGAGGAAAGAGGAGAGAGCAGATCAAAGTGGACAGGTGATGTACGGACACTGCCACTGTTACTCATCCATATAGCTACTGAGATAAGTCTGCTTGCCACCAACACTTCAGATTTCTCCCTTATCTCTATTAATTGCCAAATATTCTGTTTATCTGAGGCTTGAATTAATTTACATGAAACTATTTTGATTTTATTCTGGTCTGTTTGGCTTCTATTTTTTGAAATCATTGTTCAGTTTGTTTGACAGTCACTAAGACTGGTTCTTTAAACATTAATATTTCCTGACAAAGCAGGAAGGAGGGATTTCTTCTTTCAAATGGCATAAGCAGGAGGTTTGCTATCTTAGGAAGATTATGTTTTACACGTTCCAAGTTGAAGTAAGATGACCGAGTAACTGACTGCTGTACTATTATTAACTGAATAAAGTGGCATCTGGGGTTTTTTAAACATGTTTTCATTCATTTAGTGTGGCATATTTTCTATCCCTAAGGATGAAAATCCTTTTGTCTGTGATAGTGAAGGGCTTGGTTCCTTGTGTATATTATTTATTTGTAACATTCTGTCCCTAGTATCCTGGTCTTAGAAAAAAAAATCTCTGTATCAGTATATCAGTTTCTTTGTATCTTATGAGATATTTGCAGATATTTAATACTTCTACAGAAGAATTTTGTGATACTCTAGGAGCAGCAGGTGTGATAGGTAACCAGAAAAGCGATTAAAATTCACGCTAAGGAGCATCAGCTAGCTGATATATATGACACAACTGTTTAACCTTTCTGATTATGTATTTATCTTTGTCACATGATCTTCTGATTCCTTACTCGAGATGCTTTGTCTCTATCATTTGTGAAACACACAGGCCTTCATTTACCCAAGCCCACCTGTTTATGGCCAACCTAACATTTTCATTAGGCATCTTCTGAAAAAAGCACTCCGAGCCCTATATTTGACTTAAAAATGTTAATATCACCATAGCCTCAGGCTTGATCCTATAATTTTCTGTTCCACTATTTTCCTTTGGTGCTCTCAGAAATTTTGCTACTGAACTTTGTTACCTCAAGATGTTGTGTTTCTTTTAAATTGGAAAGTCATAAAGAATGATTTTTCACAAGGCTTTTTTAAAAGGTTATACCAGGATTGTATTCTTTCAAAAATTCATCTGAGGATCTCTTTTTTTAACTACACTTCAAAATTCATCAACCAAAAAACGTTGAAATTCACTGACCAGCTGCAAGAGCAGAGCAAAGCGAGCTGTGCAGATAGAGGTGTGGAAAGAAAAGATACCAACAATCTAAGTCAGGCAGCAAAATAATTGAGAAGCAAATGTGAGTGGTTTTTTCCTTTCAGTTATTGTAGTTGTCATTTTCAGATGGAGATGTACTTGACAATGTAGTGGCTACCTGCCTGCATCATTGAGGCTTTTAATGCTTTGGACTTTGTCAAAGGCAGCTGAGTATGAGATGGCACAGTAGCTGTTCAAAGACAGGATAACATCCAGCCAGGACAGCTCTGTCTCATCTCTTCGGGCTCATTCATTCACTGCTGCTTAAGTTCATCATTTCCAAATGTTGTGAGGAAATCCCAAATTACTGCCTAGCTGTCCTACACAATTATTACTCTCTTACTACTGCATTTACCTGTTGAAAATATAATCCTATTTTGTAAATGCCACCTTCAGGGATGTATTCTGCTCTCTTTTAAGTAAATGCCACATTCAGGGATCTATTCTGCTCTCTTCTGGGAATATGTCTCAGACTCATGGCTGTTTACATCCAACAGCTGACATAAAAAAGCCATCTGCTCTCTTTGGTGTGACTCAGTCTCCATTTCTTCTACAACTGGTATCATTTGCAAGCCCATGGTTTGCTGGCTGGATTAATTTATGGTACCTGTGTTTTGGAGCCTAAATGTGCTTCTATTTTTTTTCGTATCTTAGAGCCCAGACTGCAAGAATTTGCTACGGTACTTTGGCTATTACAGAGAGAAGCCACCCCACAGACTTCAAATGTCACAACATACTACATAGCAAGCTTGGAAGTAACTTTTCACAATGCCTGTAATGTGGGTTTATGGCATTCCCATTAATTTTTAAACGGGACCAACTACAGAAATCAACAGACTTACACTAAACAATAATATCAGAGATGGACCAATAACTCTTTACTTAGGCTACTCATGTGTCCTGTAGAACATAACTCTTCTTTTTTCCAACTTTTTGAGTTAATAATCACATAGAAGCCCACATATGTACACATAACCCAAGGCTCAGAATGGGAACACATATCCCTAGGGAGGCCCGAGAGCACGTGTGCTCTGCTGGTGAAAGGAGGAGAATTTTGCCCATATTTTATTATCTGTATATCCAGTTAGCCATGCCCTCCAGTCTCAACTATGAGAGAGGACTTGATCTCTGTGGATGTTCATGTTTGTGCTGTCTTCTCAGATAAGGAGGCTTTCTTTCCCTCTTGGGGTCATATATATTGTACAGGCAGTGGCCTAAACCAGTTAATCACAGGTGTGAATTCCACTCAGCATACTTTCTTTTCTGTCTTATACCCTGTTATCGTTGTTACCAGTAATGCATCAATATTCTAGGGCTTTTAATAGATTGAATTGGGTTCCAAAAGCACATGTGATCACTTGAGACTTCCATCTCTGCAATTTGTGGTAGTGAATGAAATCCCAGTGCAGAAGCACCCCAGGATAAAAATTACTCGTTACCTTCTCCCCAGATAGATACAAAACTCTTCAATTTCACAGTAATGCTTTACCCTGTGCAGAAGAGCCAAACTTGGAAACTTCATGAAGGTGGATATAGGGGCCTTATATTAAGGAAAGAGAATTTCATATTAGTATTAATCCCTATTAGCATTAAATTAGCTCATGTTGGTGAACTCTGGCTGCTAGAGAGGACCTTCTCTGCCCCCATGGGAGAAAGTCAGCTAGGCAGGGCAAGAATCCAGCCCAGTTCCCACTGCAGCCTGGAACATTATTTTCTGTCCTAGCTGTGGGAGTGGGATTACTGTCTCTAAACAGCTTGAACGTGGAGGAATAATTTGCATCATGTCATTCTAACCCGGGACCAGTGGGCTAGTTTACAGCAACACATGCTTTTTGCAATATATCTCTGTGGCAGGAGGTGCTAGTGGGCTCTCAAAGCAGCTGGAGCCATGCTGTCTTGAAAGACACAGGTAAAAAGCATACACAAAATGTGTAGCCACAAGACATGCAGTTTTTCCCTCTGCCCAGTGCTGGAGGAGACAGCAGGCCATCTACAGATGTGCCATCTCTGGAAGCCATACGTGGGGTCCCTTTTCCTCTTCTTTAGAACAAGGATAACTTGAGCATACTGGGGACAGTTCTTTGGATGCAGGAGGGGAAGGCATTCTTCAGCAGCTGAGAATCACAAGCATCCTCTTGCGAGTTCGCTGACGCCTCGCTGGCTGTGGGCCCCGGTGTTTTGCCACTGATGACTTGACGAACTCTCTTCAGCTGCCTCCTTTGCCAACACTTCTTTTCACCGCATCATGGAAGTTACAGCACTAGGCATGCTGCAGCATATAGTTTTTTTTTCCCCTTGTGAATGGTGAAAAAGAGCAATTGGATGTGTGGGGTTTCTTTCCAGAAAACTGGTTTATGCTCTGTAATAAGGTTTGGCCTTATTTTTATCAGGATTAACCTGTAAAATTCATACTTGAAGTTAAGCTCTGATGCCTTTCTGCCTAACATGACTGACTTGGATTTAAATATATGCATATCAGCTTTAAAAGCTTTTAGAGCACTTCTCTGAATAAAAATAGTATTAGTACACTTGGAGTGTGCAAAATATTCAGGGAGAGAAATCTTATATGAGGCATGATTCCAGGTCCCATTTTTTTCCTAACTAGTGCCTAACTCCACTTGCAATGGCTTTGATGAGGCTGTCCCAAGGGCTTACAGAACATCCCCGGGAAAGCAAATCTGCTTTGTTGCGACTGTTCGTTTGGCAACGCCTCAGTTTTTAAAGGTAAGTGCTCACCCTGGGTCCCGTGCATTTCAGAACTTCTCGGAAAACTTTCAGATGGGGTGACACAGAAGGTTCTTAGTTTTGCTAATTGAATGGATTACAGATATCACATTTCATGCATAAAAATCCAGTGAAGAGGATTATCAGTGCAAGCCAGGATCTGTGGAAGCAGTGTCACTTCTGCCCCTGTTGCACAGGAGACAGTAACATTCCTTGCAATAGGAATTGCAAAGTCGCTTTGGAATTTGGTTCCTCATTGCTGCTTTCTGTTCCTGCAGTGGGACAATGTACAAAGGTCTCAAGGGTCTTTTCCAGCCTAGTTAATTCTGTGATTCTGTGATTTTGTGATACAGATGACCACCAACACTTTCATTTGTGCTCCTCAGCATCCTTGGTGGACTACTGCTTGTTTCCCTTCTCCCGAATCCTGGAAGTAAGATAGCTGCTTGTGGTTATAAGGATAGACAAACCAAGCTTGTGCCTATCAGTGCTGTTCCCTAATTAACAAATGTGAACTACTGCATCAGGTGTCCTCTGCCCAGAGCTTAAGAGGTTTTTTTTATGTAATTGAGATGTGACCAGTATGAAATCACTTCTCCCTTGGCCCAGTTCCATTACTGTTCTGGAACTTGCAAGGCGTTATTGACTGATTCCTGACCCTGCCAGCAAGTAGAGTCCCTTCTGGGTAAGTGAGGACACTTCCCATGAATCTTAACCACAATAATCATATTAGCAGAAGGGCTGGAGTTAAAGGTTCTCTGAGAACCCTAAAAGCAAATTCCCTTGTCTTTGGGTAGCTAGAATCTCAAAATAAACAGGGGAACAAAATGGGCTACCCGTGGCAATGAGCTGCCCAGTGCTAGGGAGGAAGCAGCTGCTGAACAGCCCAGAGAAGGTTTTAACTGCCACAAAGTCCTGAACACACATCAGTTCACCTGGGTGACTCACTTAACTCCCACTCTAGAATTCCTGCTGTGAAATGAATGTAAAATGTTTATCTGATCAGCTAAGGAGGACAGAATCAATAGTTTGGTAGCACACAGCAGTGTTTGCACCTTGAATTTTACTACACGTTCTTGGCATCAGCATGGATTTTGGCCTAAACTGGAGAGAGGGGGAGAGAGGAATTTAAGGTGTTTATGAAGCCTTTTGCCTCTGCACAACTAGAGACTTCAAACAACTTCGTCAGCATTGATATGTATCAAAGAATTGCTTGATGGCAGCACACCTCAGCTTGTTCTCTGGTCCCAACAGGGTTTAAACATCAGTGGTCTCTTCTGCCTGAGGGACAGCAGAGAGAGAAGCAGTAATGGAAATGATGGGAAGGTGTCACCGAGCCCACAGCACAGGGGGAAGTGGCATCAGGGAGCAGGGGAATAGCAGCATTGGGGGCCAGTTGGCAGGCTGTTCTTACCAGTGGGGATGGAGACCCTCCTGCAGGAGAGACTTGAAGATACAGGAACTCTGGATGCCACAAATCCAGAGTGCTGATGCTGGGAAGTCTCAGGCCAGGAGCCTCCAGGCTGACTCTAGGCAGCCCATGGAGCTGCAGTTGCCCCTGAAGAGCACCCAGTGGGAGAGGAGAGGTCAGCAGAGGAGAACTTGGAGTGGAGAGCGAGGTGGCCATGGGGTGTGCAGCCAGCCCCAGCCCCAGCCCATGCACAGGTGTGCACTGTGCTGCCATTCTTCCCTCTGCTTCCTACCTCCACCAGCAAGTGACCACCACTGACTGCCTCCTGATCCTCATCTCTCTGGGGCAAGGCTGTCCTGCCTCACAGCCAGCCCTGTGCCCTGCCTTGCATAACTCACTAATTACCGTGCTCACGAGCACTGAGGGCTGCTGTGAATCTTAAGGGCCATCGTGTTTGCTGTGGCAGTGAAGTGCAAGGCAACACTGACCCCTTTTACCCACTGGACAGGTCCCATGCAGGCTGCATGGAAAGGCATTTACTCCTCTGCAGCTACTGAGGGAGAAGGAAGGTGTCCCCCTTTCTCAGAGAGCTTGGAGGCAGACATCCAAAAGGACCAAGGGTGGTGGGTATCTTTAGTAACACAGAGGGAGTGAAGCAAGACGTGGCAAGCCCTGGTGGGATCTGGCACAGGCTGGATACTCGGAAAGCCCACGGCCATCACACCCCAGGCACTGTTTCAAAGCCAAAAAAGTTTTGGCACTCTGAGGCACAGTCTCAGCTCTGAAGTACGAGTGCATTACAAGTTCTTCTCCCTATCTCCTATAAAAAATGTTGGCATTGCGAAATACAATAGTTTGCTCTCTGGAATGGCCAGAAGATGGGTGAATCCTCTGTTTTCTCCTCTTATGCACCATGTATTTATAGCTAACAAAAGCTAGATGAAACAGAGGGTAGAAGCTCCAACTCTCAGTAAGTCAATTTTCTCCACTGGACAGGAGATGTGCATCGTAGAAGAACCTCTGGAGGAATTCACATCAAGACACAGTCTGGAGTGGAAATTTTTATTCCTGGATCACAGGTTGGTGACAAGAAAAGCCCTGCTGGTTGTGTTTGGTGCTTTTCTACTACTATTTCACAAGTACAGTTCTCTCAAGTAGTATTCCATTTTATATCTAAATCTCCTGAACAGGAGGGCTGCCCCTGAAATTCCTACAAAAGTTGATGTTTACTATTTTACATTTACTTTTTCTTTTATTTTTAATGGGCTTTTAAAACAAAAGGATTCTGTTTCTTCAGCTGAATTTGTGATTAGCTTGTTCTTCCTTCCTTTAAAATTATCAACAGACCAAAGTCTGTCACATGGCAAAATGAGCTAATTATTATACAGCTGCAGAAATCCTTCCTTCCAAATCCAGTCATTCATTGCGTGTGTGCAATTCCCACTGAGTTATGGAGGAAAGTCTATGCTGGCCTGAGGCATCTGTGCTGGCAAAGGTACAAAGCAAGTGCCTCAGCATGCCACAGATGAGCTCTCCAGGCACCCAGAGGAAAGCAGCACAGATTATTTCCTCTCTTATCCCCCCATTCCCAGCAGATGATGGCTTCCAAACACCTCCCCACGCATTTTCCCCTGTGTAAGGACTGCAGGAGCCATCACAGAGCCCCTGACCAACCAGCAGCCAGGGAACAGCTCCCTCGCAGCAGATTCCTGCGTAAAGGTCCCTGAGAAGCTGGACTGCTTTCCACAATCACATCTTCCCTGAAGGAGGGGTGTTGTCATAGTCTTGTCCTGGTGGGATGGTGCCTGCTGGTATTGCTGTGCCCAGCTGGGTATCCCAGGCTCAAGGTGGGGGAAAGTCAGGATCAAGCCCCCTGAGGTGAACAACTGTACACTGATAAGTGAGACTAGATCTGGGCTGTTTGTATCTCTGCATCAGCATGCAGAACTGCTGGTTCTGTGTTTTATGGACTCGTGTTGTGCCCACCCGCAGAGCACCGCCGATTATCGGGTACTTGCCTTTTGAAGTGCTGGGAACTTCTGGCTACGACTATTACCACATAGATGACCTGGAGCTGCTAGCAAGGTGCCACGAACACTGTGAGTACAGCATGGCCCAGGTTCCTGGGAAGTCACTGGGCCACCCCTTTTCAGTGAAATGTTCTTTGGAAGGGGACGTTTGACTCTTGCCTCAGCCTGTGTATCTTAGCAGAGCTGTAGCAGACTGTGGGCACTGCAGCTGATTGGCATCTGGGACAGACTTACCAGGCTCTGAAAAGTACAATTTTACCTTCTGTATCCCCAAAAGTAGTCAGTGAGACTACTTTTTTTTAATGGATAAAATATGCCAGATTTGACCCCTGTTCTATTAGTAAAGATTATGCAGAAATATTCTTGCAATTCTTGTGGATTATTTCCCCTAATTATGTTCACTGTATATTTGGGATTAGCTGTGATTATTTAAATATGTTCTATTAGGATTTAATTGAAAAACTCTTTCACTAAGTAAAGAAAATAAGGCAATGCTTTTCAAATATTTGCTTACAGAACTGGCTGTAACATCTCAGCTTACCACCTCTGCCTCTCTTGAAAGTATCCTGTCAATGTTAGTTTTTATATGTTGACATTGAAATACAGAAAGGCTAAATATCTGGATGTTTGGGAACCCCTTGAAAGCACTAGGGGGAAAAAGCAGAGATTAATTTGGATGGGGAATCTTCAAAACCTTCAGTACACCCTGGTTTACTGTCGTTTGAATTCTTTTCAGTCTAAAATTTTCTTTCAAATTATTTTTGTCTCTGCACATGTTTTCTCCTATGCTTACCTTATTCTAAATGCATCTGCACACAATACTCATCTTTTCAAGCATTTTTATCCTGTACTTTTCTGCTCTAGAACTTAAGATGATCACTTTTAGAAAATAATCTCAGGTGTCTAATTAAGCAGTATGTGATCAGCACATAAAGCCGAGTAAGATCTATGTTTAAATTGCAGTGGACACTAATTCATTAGTGTCCAAACTTAAGGTTAATTGTACTGTGTAGGAATGTGCCATCCAAAGTGTCAGAAGAAGATACCTACTAATCATTATGATTTTTGTTCTGTCAGAATGCTGAGAGGAGCACTTACTCAAAATCGGTGCTTATACTCCTATCTACCTTTGACAGATCTTTTTGCCACTTTTTTTTTTTTTGATATTTCATGTCATTCTCACGTGGGAAATTGTGCTCCAAGCTGTGTGTATTTTCTGCTGGCAGTGATGCAGTTCGGCAAGGGGAAGTCGTGCTGCTATCGGTTTCTGACCAAAGGACAGCAGTGGATCTGGCTCCAGACCCATTACTACATCACCTACCACCAGTGGAACTCCAAGCCAGAGTTCATTGTGTGCACACACATGGTGGTAAGGTATGGAAAATCCGATCAACCGGCCGGGACATAAAGGGCAGTAAGATTGAAGCATCCTCATATCTGCCAGCCTTTTCTTTTAAAAATATAACATCATTTACATAACAAAAAAATTAAGCCTGAACTTTCTGAAGGAAATAGGGTAATTATAAAAAAATAATTAGGCTGAACCTTAGTTTATGTTAAGCTTAATTTTTTTTTTTTGTTTTGTTTAGGGACAGATAAACTATGGCATTTTTCCATTTTGTGTAAGAATAAACAGATCCTTTAAATACTCATTTCTTCTAATCCTTAAGTTGTTTCTAAAGAGATGTGTAGAAGCTTTCCAGTGAAGTCATAAAGTGGTAGGATGTGAACTTGACCTTTTTATATAGTTCTTTAATATGCATCTTGACTTCAAGAAGAACAGAGCAAAACCTGAAAATTAAAACACTCTCAAATGTCATTCAGTACCATTTGACTTAAGTCACTTTTCAGATGTTCATTTAACCCATAAAGTGTACGGTAATTTGTTCCTCTACTCTCTTAAAACACGTTTTAAGAAATATAGCAGTTCTATGTTAATACATAGAATTGTGTTTTCCATTCAGTTATGCAGATGTTCGGGTGGAGCGGAGACAGGAGATGGGCTTGGAAGAAGTGTCCTCAGAGGTTGTGTCCTCAGCACTAAAGGTACAATGAGAAAAGCTTTTTTCATGAATTTATGTAGTAATCAGAACTTGTTCCTATGTTAACAACATCACTGAAGACTCCAGCATTGTCTTTTTCCAATATTGGTGGATTCTCTCAGCTTTAGAACTCATTGCTCACTTGAACAATTTTGACATAAATTAGGTGAGTTTATTAAAGGATAAACCTGGAGATCAGTAACAACCACAAATTAAGTGGAACGTGGGCAGGGGCAGTGGGAGATATCTCAACCTTTCCTTGGCAAGGTATTACAGTTTAAAGATTCATTTGGACAAGTTCTGGCAATCAGCCCTCTTGGCTACACCTCAGTGATCTCTTGAGGAAAGAAAGCAAAGCTCGTCCTCAGTGCACAGCCGAGTGTCTCACAGAGGTTGCAGTTGCTGTCACATCCAACTGAACACAAAAGAAAGATTCAGAAAAATGTCTGAAGGCACAAAGTGACTATGGCAGTAGCTTGCTATTTATTTCTAACTCAGTGATAGTTGTTTGTAAAGTGCATTAGTTTGATGCTGTTTGGAAGGGGCATTGACACCTTTGTCCAGGTCTTCTTCTGGCCTACCTGAGACTGGTTCTGCTCAAGTCATTTTAGGTCTGCCAAAGAACTGGTGTGCAACCATTACTAAATTTCAAAATGCTTTACCTCTGACAGATGCAATAGCTATTCTCCTTTTCTGGTTTGTTTTAGGACAGTGGCGCCAGCTTGGATCCTGAACAGCACTTTAATGCACTTGATATTGGTGCCTCAATCCTCAGCGCTAGTCGGACACCCTCAGTATCATCCAGGAGCTCACCAAAATCTTCCCACACACCCAAGTCAGACCCAGCATGTGAGTGGCATTACAGACTTATGGAATTATTTTTAGTTTAGCCAAGTTAAAGAATGTGTGCTTATATACCACAGCTGGTAATTTAACAGTAAAATATGAGGTATTGATGAGGTGCACTGCCAAAGAAGTACAAAAGCTGAAATGGCAAAGCACAGGAGGGGAGGCTCTAGCACAACCAGCTAAAGGCTGGAAGATGAGCAGTGGGATTAGATGTGAAATGTGCTGTTTCAATCTGCTACAAAAATGAGGATTTTGTCTGTGGATTTGAGGGCACTAGTGTGAGCAGTATGAGACTTCTCTAAACTTACATGAGTAGTAACAGCCTATGGGTGACTCTCCTCTGGCCAAGATTTAGGATGCTCCAGTGTTGACTTGGGTATACTCTTTCTGCTTCCGGGTCTGGAAAAAAAAGCCAGTGAGCTAACTTAAATTTACAGTTATTTGGCCCGTATAAAGGGAGTTCCAGCTGGTTTAGAACAGTTGATGGGTCCTTTTGTACTGCTCATTGGAGCATAGAATCATAATCTGTCTCATTTATGTTTATCTTTGCCCAGACCCTCCTTATGACTTTAATTTTATTGCCATTGAAGTCAACAAGAACAGCCTTGACTCCCACTGGAATTTAGCCAGGCCATTACAATTTCTACCCAGGTCTTGTCATATTACCCACTTCAAACAGGGTTGATTTCCAGCATGTAAGATCTCACCAGTACTTTTCTTGCAGCTACACCAACAAAGCTGATTACGGAGTCTAGCACTCCCTTGCCAAGGACACCGAGCACACAGCAGGATTTATCCGTGCATAGACTCAGCCAACCTACTGCTCTTCAGGTAACTTCCCAAGGAATCATGGAAACAGGCAGAGGGTGTAACAGCATGTGCCACATACACAGCTTAGCAATTAAAAACAACTTACACAGAAGCCACGGCATTAGAAGAAACCTAAAATTTAAAGGAGCCAAACTTATAAATAAAGTTCTGGTTTGTTTTGTTTTTAACCTAGGTTTCTTTGCCTTCTCAGCTTCCATGTGAGCTTCTCCCACAGCAGTTGCTGCCTCAAGCAACTCTGCAAAATCAGCCTGCACCTCTGGCACAGGTTAGTTGGGGATTTGGAAGTGGAATAGGTCACTTGCTTATCTCCTGATATTTTTTCATTTTGGGACTTTTAGGTTACCTCTCTAGTAACTAAAATCCCCAAATCCAAACTCTCAAACAATTAAAATATTGTGGGAAAGTAATCTGAATTGTGCACTTGTATGTTTAAACATATAACTGCATGCAGATGTTCAGAAGCTCAGATGTGTGTAGGTTCAGGTGCGCACACATCTATTTCATGGGAGGACAAAAAACAGATGGAAAAAAATTTTTCCATTTTGCTTTTACAGAACCAGGTCCCATCAAGATCAAATTCACAATGAGAATTAAAACCAAAAACTAACAGAGACACCCAGTCCTGTTAAAAACACCTGTTTGGCTGTGCTGGTGCAGAACTAACCAGCAGTAAAGGACATGCAAGTTCAACAACACCTATTTTGTGACTGTGCCAGTAATGGGGAGGATGCCACTGAAGACAAATTTCAGATTCCTCCAATCTGTTAACCCATATCTCAAAAGTGGGTGATGGCCCAAAAAGTCACCCCAGGGTTACATTTGCAGTGGATTTTGAAGCAGATTTGAGTACCATGTTGCCTGCACGTTGTTTTTCTCCTGTGGTCCTGTTGTGATGATTGACCCCATCATCCTCTGATTTTAGGAATGACAGAGTATTGCTGGACCTAGACTGCATCTACCATTGATACTGTATACTCTCTCACAAGATCCCAGCGTTTATTTCTGTAGCACATAAAACATATAAGGTCCTGAGGATCCTGGCTTTAAAATAACGAATTCTCATTTATCTTGCACGTTTAATATTCTTTTCATGACTCCACGCAGCGAATAAACAGCATATCAATTATCTGCTCTGAGCATTCATTTTCTTTTGCAGATACTTCTCTCCGTTATTCATTAATGCATTTTCAAACATCAATTAGTTTATGTATTATAAGCCTCCGTGTGTTTTGACTTTTTTCTACCGCCCTTTCTTCCCCATCAAAGCTCTTTGGGAAGAGAGGCTTTCCAGTTGTTTACCAAGAGCCCTGCTGCCTTGTCCCTTCCCAGTAAAGGGCTCTTACTGGCACACCAGCTCCATTTTTTTTCTGACAAATTAGAGTGCTGTTCAACACTGGTTAAGCCCCTTTGGGCCACCTAAATCTTGGTAAAAGGAAGAGGGCTGACTTGAGTCTGTCTACACAGGCAGCCCTCTGGCAGCAGTCACAGCAGTGCTCCTGGCAAGGCTCAAGATGAAGCTTGACGTGGAACAGGGAAATTGTAGCTAAGGCTGCTGATGTTCACACTCCATAGCAAAAGTCCTGCAGAGAGTACCAAATCTCCACACACTTGGGTGATTTTCATAAACTGTTATGAATATTATCATGCTATGCTGTACGTCCCACTTTGAAATAATTAACATGTCAGCCTGCAGCAAGATAATTAATTATTTAAAACACAAAGGTGCCTGCAGCACTAGGTGAGTGAGGGATGAAAGCAAGCACATGTGCATCCCACCAGGAACACTTCTTTGGCTTCCTAGCTGACCATTTCCCAGCAGTTTAGTGGCAGAACACAAGCTTGTTGCTTGTAGAAAAAGTGTGGCCAGGTGCCCCGCTGCCAGCTCGCAAGGAGGAGCTGCACGGGTTTCTCCCTGCTGCCTTTCTGCCACTTGGCCTTAGCTGAAGGTGACTGATGGCAGGAGCTGAAAGGCCCTGGGTGTCCTTGTGCTAACATTTTGCTACAGGGTGGCAGCAGCAGGGAAAACATCAAAGTGGCCACAACTGTGTCTGCAGCAAGCAGCTAGCTGCTGCCTCGGGCACCATCTGCTTGAACTTTGAGTCATTTTACTTCCAGCAAAGGCTGTGATGGTTTTGTCTCCACTGAAATGTGATTTTAGCTTCTGCCTTGCTTGTGTGAATGAACAGACAGCACAGTGTCACCCTAGATGTCACCTGAATGTAAATGGTTTACTTTCAACTAAGTGCTCCCAATTAGAATATTTGTTTGTTTGCGTTCCTCATTGTCATAAATTAAAATCCCCTACAACATAGCGGATGTTGATGACTGAATAATAATTAACACTAATAATCCGTTTGGGATTGAGCAGGTGTTATTCAGATGACAGAAAGAAACAACAAGTTGTTTGGTGAGCTACAAAACTAATGAAATCCAGTTTCCCAGGGGCTGTGCCTTGCAGGGCTGGTGCATGGAGCCAGCCTTTCCCACTGGAGGAAGGGATGAGTGGATCCTTCTCTCCTTTGCTCAGCTAAAGCTTTTGTGAAGTTACAGCAATCTGGTATTTTTGACACTCTCACAACTCTGTTGAATATCTCCAGCAAGAAACATGGCTCATCTCTTGGGCCAGAAGGATTGAAAGAAAGTTGGAAGGTAGGCAGAAAAGAAAGTTTTAAAGGAAACTGTGCTAAAAAACAAATACAGTCTCTTTCCGTTAACCAGCTACCTACTGTCATGACACTTGTAGGAACAGAATGTCTTGAGACATCCATCTTTTTGTTCATCACATTTGAAATCAGGAACCATCCTGACAGACACAGGGGCCATAGATTTCCTCCCCTGGCTGCTGCCCCTCAGCACCTAGAGAGAGGGAGTAACCCTGGCACCCTGGGGTAGTGCTCAGTGGAGAAAAACACCTCTCCTTGGGCATGGTCCAGCTGGTGTCTTTGGGATGCCCATGAGGGAGGGAGGAGAGGAATCACAGCATGGAAGTGCCAGTCCCTCTCCCTGGGCTGTACAGCCTCCCTGGACCATCACCAGCACTAGGGCATCGAGCCCCTCCCTACCCAAACATCTGCTGACATGACCCCAAATGTGTCACTTTATTTTATTTCTTTATTTTAAGAAACCAGACTAAAATTACTGTTGTGGGTTTTGCTTTTTTGTTTTGAGGGTTTTTTTGCCTGCATTAACAAGCCTTGATTAAAGGCAGAAAAGTATAGAGATGTCACAGGTTTAGTTTCCCATGTTTGGCTGTATCTAGGAAGGTTACACTTTTCTGTGTATTACATGCACTTTTCTAAGGATTCTGTGGACATCTGCAAATACCTAAGTCAGGTGAAGAGCAACTTCAGCTGATGCCAGTAACAGAGTTAAAGCTGGGCAGTGTTTTCTGTGGAATGTTTTGAGTTAAGGTCTTTTAATTTATTATACAATTAGAGATTTCTCCCTTAATTAGTAGAGCAGTTAATGATCTTGAGATAAATACTCTCTGGTGCAGGTCAATTGCTGTTAGTGTCTCATTGTACAAAAACAATAGAAGCTCTGTAAGCACAGGGGTCATGGTTAGAGTTATCAACAATTTGGGAGGTTAGAGTGGGAAAAGGAAAAAAGCAAAAGAGAAGGTTCTTTCTGGAACTTTCAGAACTCCTTTCTGGAGCTTTCACTCCAGTATACCAGCTAATTGTAGATGTTAAGTATATTAATACAAAAAGCATGTGAAAAAGAAAACAAAAAGACAATGTAAGACAAATATGCTAAATATAAGAACATGCACAAAAAAATTAAGAAATAATAATTTAAAATCAACAGCAATATATTCTTGTGTGCAACTTTACAAAGCAAATTCAAATTTAAAACTAAGGCCTGGAAATGGATTTTGTTTCTTTTTGAGGTATAAAGTGATTGTGAAATTACCTGGTTTAAAATTTCTTACTTTTATCAATTGAAGAAAATCAAGTTCCTTCCTCAAAGGATATTCAAGGAATTCGCATGTTAATTAAAAGTCTGCCATCACCAAGCTGGGCAGTTAAAATGCATCTCTTTGCTAAAACTGTTTTTAATTCCTTTTCTAATAAGGATCCTTTTAAAAACTTAAAAGCAGTCCTGACTAGAAGAGTTCATATGGAGATAATTAGATTACAAGACTTGTCTTTTTAAAAGATCCCTCTGCACAGAGCCAGGTTAAAGCAGGAATTAGCTGTATCTCATCTATGATCTGTTGCTCATAGCATCATTCCACTCCTAAAATCAGGATGCCTGGGACTCTTCAGAACCAAAAGGCTGGGCTACAGCAAGCAGCACTGGATTCCCCTTTGAGTCCCTTGTTCTTATTCCCAAATATCTGAGGTCTTTGCTCAACCATTCCTCAGGTTAATTCTTTATACATGACAAGAAAAAAGAAAGAAAGAAAGAGAGAGAGAAAGAAAGAAAGAAAAAGAAAGAGAGAGAGAGAGAATGAAAGAAAGAAAGAGAGAAAGAGAAAGAGAGAAAGAAAGAGAAAGAGAAAAAGAAAGAGAAAGAAAGAGAAAGAGAGAAAGAAAGAGAGAAAGAAAGAGAGAGAGAGAAAGAGAGAGAAAGAAAGAGAGAAAGAAAGAGAGAGAAAGAAAGAGAAAGAGAGAAAGAGAAAGAGAAAGAGAAAGAGAAAGAGAAAGAGAAAGAGAAAGAGAAAGAGAAAGAGAAAGAGA